>BLKR01000081.1:600000-919169 GCA_011170035.1 Teleogryllus occipitalis | reverse complement strand
GCCATAATTAACAAGAATAACTCGTGTTGTCTGACCTTTACATAGAAAAAGTCAATAAAGTTTGTTCCAATATGCCGTAAGTTATTTCCACTAACACATTGTGAAGTCTGAATCCACGATTTGTGGTTCCGAAAAAATGGTGTATGTCAAACACTTTACCGTCCTTCCGCAACAGAAGCCTCTAAAACTTGTAGGAATATTTCAAATTTGAATACACCCAGATCGATTCGGGCCACCTCGAATTTTGAGATTTTAAAAAAGATTCTTTAAATTGGCGGTACTTTACATGTAATAATGAACATGTAAACATGAACAAATGAACATGTTACATGTACAAATGAAGTCTCTGGGACATTTCTAAATTTTTTTTGAAAAATTCCTCCAATTTTTTCTTTCAATTTTCTGTAGCAATAGAAGAAAACACAATGACAAATACTGCATCAATCTGATTTCCACTGTTAATACTAAATTTTCAAAAATTACCAAAATTTTCAAGTATTTTTCGGCGTCTTCCAAAATCAACAATAGTGCAAGAAAATATTATATTAATTGAAATTTCTTGCGGAAGAGCAAAAACTGCTCTATTACAATTATTACTACACGTACTACTAATAGCCGCTACAATTTTTCAAGCAACGAACATATTCTTAAAGTCATCAAATGCAAACATTGTTCTGAAAACTAATATGCTAAATTTTATATTATTTAATTAAATTTGTAATATGTATACATTTCAAATATAACTCAGTAAAAATTATATTCAAATATTATTCAGTCCTTGCAGACATCTCTTTTTTAACTAAATGGGCTCGGCGTACAAAGTACGCCGCGTGACTTTGTGACAAAACATAACGTGTGTACCTTAAGGGTAAAAATGACAAGTATAATATAATATTCAATGCAACATTAATGTATACAATCGAACGAAACATTTATTAGAACGATTCTCAAGAATTAATTGTCAACACTTGGTTTGTAAACTTCTCTGTGATTCGTCAATAAACTGTATCATAATAAAATCTGTCTCGTAATGAGTATCATTATGGAACTGGTTACTGCCATCAAATGACAGCATAATACAATGAGAGTAGAAGAAACCTTTTTTGAGCTCAAAATCATTCCATTTTTCCTGAAGGGAAAGGTACAGACAAGTAATAAAGCCATTTAGACAGAAAGGCTCCACGCAGTCCTGTTTCTCATGACTCGGCTGGGATGGTGGACCGCTGGTGGGAGATACCTGGTTACGGAAAACCGCGGTAACCGACGGTAGGTCGGCACCGGATCTCGCAATTCAGCGAGGTAAAATCACCACCATCTCCGAAGGAAAACATGCTCTACACTTACAGGACTAACGACCTTAGCACTTAACGAGCCAGGATTCACTAACAAGAAACATCAATCAATCAATCAATCATCGTGTTCGTGAACACGGAGTCTGTAGTTTCGGAACTCGCGTAGGTTATGAATGTGTTAATTTTGTTCCTGGCGCGAGGGGCATTTGGAATTCCTTTTGTATTTCATATGTGCACAAACCCTTCCATAATATCTTCACCTAACCTCACATTAATCTGCTAGAAATGTTGCAAAGCAGGAACATGTGACGCGGATGATGCGGCGTCGTTGCTTTCAATCAGCGATTCATTCCCCGAGCGCGGCGCGGCGCCGAGTGAGCCATGAGTTTAGAAGGCGCAGTGCGCGAGGCGATGGGGGCCGTGCGAGTCGCTGTGGGGGCGCTGCTGTGCGCTGCGCTGGCGCAGGGGGCCTTGGCGACCACGCCCCCCTCCGCGCCCTTCCACCTCCGCAAGTGCTGCGCCCTGGACCAGCTCCTCAGCGACGACATGAGCGCTTGCGGACCCCTGGGGAACTCCACACGTTACAAATTGAACATAACCAGCTTTCAGGTGAGTTATATATTTTTCTTTGTACTACACAGGTATATCGACATAACGAAACAGAACATAGGGACAATAAACCTACTATTAAAAATCGTTAATTTATTTAAATATTTTACTTATCGAAATGAAAAAAATTGGGAAGAGAAAGAAATGTAGATCTTGAAAATAATTAAGGAGATTTGAACAAAATACGGTCTCATGTAAAATTAACTTTTTAGAATATCTGTTAACTCTAGTGGTGTACTCTTTTGTAATACAAGTGCTTTGGTTTTGTAAATAATAGCTTGAAATTATTTGAATATAACAAAACAAATTTGACAGATGTGAAAACATTTCCATTGTTAACACTAGATGAATGAATACGGCACGCCACATAATGTCTGTCTTCTTGGTGTATTTTGAAATTCATCGTTCTACCATTGAAATGGATATTAGTAAGAGTACAGCATTCATCCTTCTCTGATCACAGTTATATCACTTCTTTCTGAAAACTAAATATCCGTATTTTGTTTTCGCTTATTTTCTGAATTTTTTTCGCCTGTTTTCTGGAAATATATGTTCAAATTTCCTTTTCGCAAGAAATTCTGCCACGCAAATTGTAGCGGAGATTGTGGCATATTTCACTGACGCCAAGATTAAGATTTCCAGTAATTTCCAACAGGAAATATCGAATGTTTTGCGTCAATGATGTATGCGGTACACTAGCGCGACCACACACTTGTGAAATATAATCGAATAATTCCACTTCATTATTATATTTGCATTGATTAATAAATTCATTCAAGTATTTCATTAGAATGTTGAAATAATAGAAGTCATCTTTGTCATTATATATTTATTAAGAAGCACCGGCTTTCGACGTCTTTGCCCTCACTATCAGTCTGGCTATATATGACTAGCGTCGGGAAACAGTGCTCACTGTCTCCTGATTGGCAATAAATATAAGTTGACAAGGATAAGTTCCATTATTAATTCTTAAATAGTGTCAACAACTCCTTATCAGCATTCCCACAATATCTCAAAAGGGGCGGAATAGAAATATTCGCTGACGGGATTAGACGGTTTTAAGATTACAATAGATGTTTTATATTTATTTTTTACAGAGCATACAGAGATCAGTATATAATACATGTCACATATGTATTGAAGGCTTACATTCTAATTTACCTAAAATTAAATTAAAAACTAATATGGATGATGAAATCTTCTCCAAACACTTCTAAAACAATCAATTTCGGAAAATTTGACTAGGGATGCCTGGCATGGAAATCTAGTATTAAATCTGGTTCTGTAAGAAGCAGTTTTCCGGAGTGTGAAGTTGACTTAGTGTGTAATTTGAAGTATGGAGTGGAGAGAAGTTCATTTTTAATTTTTAATACTTGTATGTAAATCAGTCAATTCTTTCAGATAACCAAGTATATTAGATATTGCACAAACAATTCAGGAGATATATCTTTTCTGTTTGTATAATTTGTTATCTAATTTTTACGCCCTGCTGTTTCCACTTTTCCCCTACATACCTGAAGCACTGAATTCAAATGGGCATAAGAAAATAAGTAACGGATTCCTTTGTTATTAAAACACAACAAAATGTTTGAAAATAAGGAGATTTATGTTCAGATGATGTCGATACTTGTTGCATTTTGATTTTGCAAACGAAAATATTCGTCGGGAAACCTATTAAACCAAACCTCAAATAAAGATAAGAGAATCTAAATGTGTGGAATGAACATATCTAGAAGCTATAAAAGTTTGGACAAACGGAACAGAAACTTTCAAACCTCCACATGGGGCGCTTATAGTGTGGCGCTTTCCCCTGTGACGTCGTGGGTTGCACAGATCACAGAGAAGATGGGTTTAGTATTAATATATACACAGTTTAATTACATATTGTTACGAATCTATGTGGTGAATTAAAATACAGACATTATTTTAACAAAAGCATTTATTTTGTTTCTTAACACGAGCACTGAAAACACTTGATTTATGTACAGATAGTCTTAACTTGAGTATTTCTTTATACGGCACACTTCTCTTAATTATTTATTTACACTACACTTCTCTTGATTATTTATTTTCACTGTTCACTTCTTTTGCACTGTCGCACAGCCTAATCACTGACCACTGTTCCATGCACTAACAACAGTCCACTGCACTGACCACGGTTGACGTCACAGTGCACAATCCACTGCACTGCTATTCACCGCGATGCACACACTTCACAGCTCCGCTTCCACTTCAGACTGACTCGCGGTCGCCAGCCGCCATGTATTTATACTCGGCTGGCAACCGCCTAGAATTTTCTTGAACTTACGATTAACATCGCGAACACTCCAGGACCATCTAGTTCGGGGGGGTCACCGACAGTTGACGCCATCCGCGCATATCATCTAATTCGTGGTGGCGCCGGCAGATGACGCAATATTCGTTACAATATATACGTGTGAACTGTACTATTTATCGCCTGAGCATTCGCTCTGCGTTAGCATCTTCCAATTACCGATCACAGCCATTTGATATGAGAATGGCGCTCAAACCCACAAGCTTGGGGCCTGCCAAAAGATCTTTCTGTCTTTTGGCAGAAAGTCTCCATACGCAGATTCTCCCGGGTATATAACTTCGTTCTGATCACGTCACCCCTCCATGGCCGCAACCGAAGTCCATCAAGCTAGCCCGCCCACCATAGCAGAATCAAACCAAACTAATACCGGAATTTTTAACTAGATTATTACTAATTTATTAACCCAAAACAGATCTTTTACTGCTGATCTTCACCCCAAAAAAGGGGGTGGCGGGCTAGCTTGGTATCAAGCTGACCCGCCTACCTCAGCAGAATGAAACCAACCTAGTGCGAGGATTTTAAACTATTTTATTACTAATTGATATCAAGCTAGCCCACCACCCTTTTTTGAATGGAGATTGATGGAAAAAATCGGTGTTGCGGTAATAAATAAGTAATAAAATAGTTAAAAAGTCTAGTACTAGTTTGGTTTGATTCTGCTATGGTGAGCGGGCCAGCTTGATGGACCTCCGCAACCGCGTGGTTTTGCGGCATATTCAGCGCCAGTGTGGCACCTATTCCCTGGGCCTGCACCGCAGGCTTGGCCCTGGCCTCTTCGCCTCTTGTGGCGAATTCTACACGTGTCCACTTACCAAGTGTCCATACTGTCCTGTTGTGAACTGCGTTGCCGCATGCTGAGTAGCGCATGCTACACCCCATTTTCGACGACCATACGGAATTTCTCGCATTAAAATAACATACACTAATTCAGTGTTTGATTTATAAAATTTGAGGACTCGGAACGCTTCTTAAATTAATTATTAATTTGATGGTAATAGTTATTTATATATAATATAATTTAATAATTATTCCCGAGGTACCGGAACGCCGTTCCGTCGCGTTCCGACAGAAATCTAGCCCTGCACTTATTAATGTGCTCAAAATTGGAGCATCTAATAGGCATATTCCGTCGACGACGAAGTTTAAGGTTCTATACGCGAATAAATGCTTATTTATCGTGTTATTGATGTGAGGCTAGCAATGACGCCAAATATATTTGCTCACGAATTTTTAGATAAAAGGATTAATTAAAGTTTCCTTGGAGGTGAGGGAGTGTTGGCTGAATCTGAATTCACTGTCGTTGCTCTGTGCAGATGCGGCTGGACAGTGCGGCTGGTGGGCCAACAAGAAGCTTCTGCTCCCAACGGAGTTTTTCTGCATGGACCGATCTACGCTGCATAAGAAGTTTCGCCTCGTCTTTCTGACTTGCCCGTACAAACGCGTGGTATTTAGTCGCAAGTGCTGCGATAACAAGCGAATGCTGACCATTTCAGACGCAATCGCTATGAAGAATGCAGCTAACTGTGACACCAGACTACCTCAAAACTTCATGTGGAAGGAACCGTTCTCGTTCACTGCTAGGTCAGAGCATACGCAGGTGAATATGACCTACGCCCGTCTTCGAGGACCGAATTCTGGTAATTACTGCCCTCCGGTTGGATGAAAACAACGGTTGAAATAAGATACTTAAATGTCCCTTCCTTTTTACTTCCTCCCTACGGAGTAGAGAGAAAGTTATGTAACGCTAATCGAAAAATTGGCAAATTTTTGGCAGAAAAACTACTTATATAAGGCCCTGGAAACGAAAAAAAGATAAATCCAGTTGCTAAATTTAGAAAAATTCCCTAACACGTGGTGTAGCTAGAATCCATGTTTTGTGGGCCCTCGATAACGAAAAATTGAATGACGGAAAAATTTCTGTTCGTCTGTCTATCGGTCCGTCTGTGAACATCATTAGCGGCTATAGCGTTCAGCCAATTTTCTCCAAAATTGATATTTTCTAATCAGTCTGGCCGATATTGTGATTCGTTGAATTTGAAACTGATTTTTTCATTTTGGAGGGTACTTTATATGAAACCCCTAGGACATTTTCCAAATGAAATAACCTCCCTTTTTAGCTACCTCGTTTTTTATTAAATTTCGTTGTTGGATAGTGTGAAGGACTTTTAAGAGAATGGGGAACGTCTTTTTGTTGAAAATTCTAATTTTTCCAAAATTGCAAAACAACATTTTTTCGGCGATTTCTTACAACAACAACTATGAAGACACAGATTTTTGTCTTAATGAAATGTGCTCCTTAAAGATAGATTTTGAAATAAGGTCATGTACAATTTTTCGAATATTTGAGTATTTTTCGCGTAATTGTTTACAAGATATAGGGAATTTTTAATTTTATTTACATTTTTCACAAAAATTGCACTTTCAATTCTGATTAAATATTGATCTCGGATAGCGTATAGAACTCTTAAGAGAATGGTGCAGGTCTGAGTTTGCATTGCAAACATTCTAACTTTTTTGGCGTCTTTCTACAACTACAATTATGAAGATAAATATTTTTCTTAATGAAATGTGTTCATCAAAAAGAGATCTTCAAATAATGTCATGTTTAATTTTTCGAAAATATGAATATGTTTCGCAAAATTCTGTGTCAAACGTAGGCAATTTTTATTTTCTTTAAACCATTTTTTCTTAAAAACGGCCATCCTCTTTTGATTAAATTTGGCCCTTTGATAGCCTATTGGACGCTTACGAGAATGGTGAAGGTCTCATGTTAGTTCAAATGCTTGATTTTTCGAAAATTGAAAAAAAAATTAAATTACAATTTTTTCTAAACGAAAAGTGTTCATCAAAACAGATCTCCAAATAAGGTCACGTTGAATATTTCGAAAATATGAGTATATTTTGTATAATTTGGTGTCAAACATAGGCTACCGCTTGGCATTTCCTGCGCTTCGTGAACAAAATTTGAGAGGTATTTGGAAGCAACTGCTATTCTTATAAAAGAAAAAAGATTGAAGGAAGGTAATAAATTTAATTTAGAACTAATAAATTAATTCCTTACTTCAATTCCGAGCGCTATTTGTGGTATCTTTATATTGTAAAAGTTAGAAATTACTACTGTTTCTGTCTATCGAAATAAATGCTGATACGCACCACACACGCTTCGTTTGGATTGGTTGGCCATTCGATTATTTTAGGATTATAATACTTTACACGAAAGAAAAATTGAAAAAGTACTATAAATTTGTACGAACATTTTCAACTTTAATTTCATATTATCACCCTCTGCCTTGAGAAACAATCCAGCATTGGAAATTTGAGTTCATTGTAGAACGGCCACAAGGTAAGATAATGAAATGTCACAAATTCTTCTCTTTGTTGAAGATTCACACGGAACCATTATGAGGCTGTTCATTCAAATCTCAAAAACAAAGATTACTTTTAATATTATTTAATCATTAAATATATTTTAAATTGTGTTCTTTGAGTTAAATGTGAAAACGAATAGAGTATTTCGCTTTGGATAATAATACGTGGAAATGACGAGTAATGCGAGTAAAAAGCGAGTAGTTTTGATAAATATAACAATGTTATATTTAATTACTATGTTTTTGTGTACATTTTCATTTTCTCGCAGCGGTAGTAAGAACGCTAATTGGCAACATGTGTATCCCATACGAATTAGCGGTCGTAGTTGCTTCTTGCTATACATTGTTGTAACAGTACACCGATAACAGAAGGCGATAATGATGGCTGTTTGTTTGCGTTAATATGAACTAGCTAGCGTAACTGTGCGAGAACTCTCGCATGATAAATCCCACTCCCCTATTTTTCCATTTCTATATTACGCCTGTAATATATATTTTTCTTCAAGACCCTTTTAACGTCCGTCCCCTGTTCTGTCTCCTTGTAATTGATAACAATACAATACACCCTTCTTTATACAAACTATTCATATTTGACGTTATTTCCAAGCAGAAAGGCACACCCGTGTAATTAAATCACGTAAAATATCAAGTAATTAGTTTAATTTCTACAGGCTCTGAACAGGTGGGGTAGAATCGATAAGCGTCGAATCAGCAAAAATGTAATAGAATGTTCAAGCAGATCTTATTCTGTAGGCCACGGTGTGATAAACGTTTCTTTGAGGCCTTAGGTCTCAAATTTGTGTTTTTAAGGGCCTAAAACATTTCGTTTAGTAGTTATTTAACGATATAGACTCAGAAACGCGGCCGGGTGTTGTCGGTTGCATTTCACATAAATATGTAGATGCGTTTTTTTTAACAAAGTCTTCATATTTTTAAAGTCAAAGTGCAATTCGTCACGTTTCCGTGAAATTCTCTTTCTTTAGAGACCTCATTTATAAAGATTGGTTGAACATCCGAAAAGACCTGAACATTTTCTCCATATTAGACAAAATTAAGTAGAAACGTTCAGCGTGGTCACAACACTTACAAAGGATGAAGACAGGCTCACAAAAGTAGCCTACATTCTCGACCAGCGGGAAAAAGAGATCTTGGTCGACAAAGGCAACGATGGAATGAATGGAAAGAAAGAAGAAGAAGGCTTTTTAGCCTAAACCCTGAAAGGAAGAAGAAGACTGTAGGTTCTTATCGAATATCCAAATTGTCCAAACGATGCACAGAACTGACATATGGACACATTTTTGAAGACTGGTTTTCTTCAGTTGAGTATTTCAAAGACATCAAGACAGTCCAAAAAACGTTTTTCAACTGTGCTTCGTTCCGAACCAATGTTTTAGTGTTTGCTTCAGTTTGTAAGGTAATAAAAATATTCTGAATTATACGAATGTTTTTCATGATTATTTCTTAACAGTTCAATGTTTTCATAATACCTCGTGCAGCATTTGTAAACAGGAACAAACGTGCTCGGGACAAATGATCTTGTGTGTCGGATGTGGTTTCCTTCGACCTTCGCGCTCTAAAAAACCACAACGAGAGGCGTTGAGATAAATTTTCCGTAAGCAAATGCACGTAGCAAGTTCGCACGCGACACACGATGCTAATGTCGTGCATTAAAAACACGATGCTAATGTAGTGCACGTCGACGTGCTAATGTCGGCATATGACACTATTGTAGGATGTAAGTATCACTGGTAAGTTACAGAACAATGTATTGGTTGTCTTCCGTAAAACAGTACAACGAATTTGAACTTTGTGTCTTGCCACGACATGAAAGTATGTTCTCTTTACTAAATCACATGCGCTGATTGCAAAAATGAAATCATAAATGTTCCATCACTCACATGTTCTGAAAAAGATACGCTACATCTACCACTTTCGAGAAACTTGGAAACGACTCGGTAACAATATAAGAGGAATCTGCAGTTGATTAATATACAGATCATGTAACATGTTTGTGTTACCAAAACTGGTGTATTAAATTTATTGTTTAATTAATTGTTTGTATTACAAAATATAAAATGAAAACAGTTAGAAAAAGCTGAATACAGCTTGAAATTTACTTACAAGTTAGAAACTTTCCCTAGAAACTTTCAGTTTGTGAGTGGGTGGTGAAAGTTCTTGTAGGAGTGTCCAGCAGTAATCTGCCAAAAGGTCTGGTGATCATCTTCCCTAATATCGCCTTTCCGAAGAAGGGGTATCTTGGTGAAATTTCTCACCGTGGTCGTTACATCCCCAAGATTAGGTGGAAAAAAATGCAAATGCGAATGAAGGAAACGTAATTTCAGAGACATGTTACACCCCATAGCCTTGTAGCATGTGATCTGTCAGTTTTCAGTACTTCTCAGACATTATTACATTTACAAAACAAATTGACATATCTTTCAATGCAAGCTAACTGCCTTCTCAGTATCTGTCAGTAATTGTTCAAAGGTAATATCATTTATTAAGTCACGAATCAGGGGCACAATGAAAATTCCATCTTTAATTTTCGCAGTACTAATTGCAGGAAATTTCGATAGTAAAAATTGAAAACCTTGGCCATCTTTGTCTATTGCTTTCACAAAATTCTTCATAGAGCCCAATTTGAGATCGATGGGATCATGCAACACGTTTTTACTATTTCGTATACGTTCGTACGGATTTTTGGCGGAAAAAAATTCATTGACCGGCTCTGGTGGCGAAAAAGTGCATTAAACCAGTTGCTAAATTGAGAGAAAAATCCTCTAACACTTGGTGTAGCCAGAATCCCTGTTTTGTGGGTCCTTGATGCCGAGAAACCAATTGGAAGGAAAACGTCCAAACGCACGCCCGCCCGCCCGCCCGCCCACCCGTCCGTCTGTCTTTCTGTCTGTGAACACTACGAGCGCCTAAATCATTCGTACGATATTTTCAAAATCGAAGAAACCCCTGTCCATCTGTCTCTAATTGAAGCTTTGAAATTTTGTAAAAACATTCTCTAAAATTTGGGGGTACTTTACATGAAGCTCTCCGGACATTTTCAAAATTTTCTCAAAAATTGCTCCCAATTCTTTCTTTAAATTTCTGTTAGCAATAGAGCAAAATACACATATAAATATGGCATATGTCTGGTTTTACTGCAAGTATTCCGCATATAAATATGGCATAGCTCCAAATGTTTTTGACTTCTTTCTCACAATATTTACATTAAAGGCGATTTCTTTACAGTATTATATTTATAAGCATAACATGTACTTTAAATAATGTCAAATAAAGTTTCACGAAAACTCAACAGTTTTCTGTACAAATGATCTCTCGTAGTTCAGAAACAATTCTCGTAGTTCAGCATCCTTTCATTATAGAACTATGAAATTTTGTAGACATAAAGGACAAGTATGTAGGAGTATTTTGGTTTTTGAAAATCGAAAAACAGCGATGAAGTTCGTTTCAACAGTCATAAAAAATGTTATAGAAAATTTGTTTCTCTGGTCACATATAAAATTGAGGAATGTTCCAACTCTACTACTACAAAACTTGATATGTCACAGTAATCAAATTCAACCATCTCGTTTTCATCATTTTTATGAATGAACAAGTTCTGCTCTATTTCCAACGTTAGAGAAACACATGTGTGAACAATTTTTTACAAATGATGGAAACATCTGAATAATTTATAAAATTCAATCGTTACGAAGGTTGAAGATGATAAAAAATGGAATGACATTTTCTCGGCTAACAATTCAGTAAGGTGTAGTTTGATCTGTAATTTCTGAAATACCAATTAAAATACAATACTGCACATAAACTAATCATAAACATTTAAAAGAGATATAGAATTACTATTCAGGTATATTTGCTCGTAAAAGGTGATCAGAAAGTTACTTGTACACACGTCTTATATATTCCAATATTAAGCGTGTCTCGTGTAGGTATTTCAATTTGTAAGTCAGCAGAATTCATTGTACGGATTCAATACTTAAAATAAACGAATACATTTCAAAGCACAAACGAACTGTCTAATCAGGCACGTTTCTCCTGAGGAGAAATGAAAGAAAAATAAAGAAAGAGAAGAAAAAAACTCACTCGCGTCCGGGGCAACCACCTTCCTCGTTATTAGTGATTACGGACGCCTCAACTACTGATGTCATTAGTCCAGTTAGTGTAGTGTATGTTTTTGTCGGGAGATGACGATGATCTTCCCTCGCTGGATGGTGAGATCCGGCGCCGACCTACCGTCGGCTTGAAGGGTTTTCCCCACCCAGGGATCTCTCACCTGCGGGCCACCGCCCCAGACGGGAATATTTCTTAGATCCCAACTGGTCTCCCGGTATGTGTGGTGGTGTGGTGCATGTTAGTGTAAGTGTGTGTGTAAGTAGTGAGGATAGGACAAGGAAGAGGAAGGAAAGATCGCGCGGGGTCCGTGGTCCGTTTGTTAGGGTACTGCTCCGGCATTCGCCTGGTGTCGATCGGAGAAAGCATGGAAAACTACCGATCAGAGCAGCCGGCCGCCAGAATTCTCCTTCGGACAGCGACAGGACTCGACCTCGTTATCTGGCTACCGTCGAAAATGCTAGCGTCGGGGCTCGAACCTAGGACCTCCCGGTCAGAGGCACCGCAGAATGCCACGTGTCGCCCCGTCCCCCGCCTGGGGCGGCGCGCGTTCCCTTCCGCGGGTGGTCGCCTCCGCGTCCGCCGGCGAGTGGTTCCCGGCCACGTGCCCGGCCCTGCGGTTGCCGAGGCTGCGCCCTGCACGTGCGGCGCGGCGCCCGCGATAAGGCGCCGAGAACGTGCCTATCGTCTCGGAGGCCGTTCTCTCACCTACTAGCTATTTGCGTCTCACCACAGTTTGATCGTAGCTTACCTCAAATCACCAGAATACGTCCGTCTGAGTTGGCAGAAATCCCACTCATGGTGCTCGTATTAAAAATAGATCTATTTATTTATTGATCTATTTATTTATTGATCTATTTATTTATTGATCTATTGACCTATTGATCTATTTATCTATTGATCTATTTATTTATTGATCGTGATTCATGTGAAAAGGTTTCTGACGTGATCATGGCTGCGCTAACACGACAATAGTTCTGCAACAGCAACAGCAATAGCAATAGCAACAGCAATAGCAATAGCAACAGCAATACCAATAGCAACAGCAACAGCAATAGCAACAGCAATAGCAACAGCAACAGCAACAGCAACAGCAACAGCAATAGCAACAGCAATAGCAACAGCAATAGCAATAGCAACAGCAATAGCAACAGCAATAGCAACAGCAATAGCAACAGCAATAGCAACAGCAATAGCAACAGCAATAGCAACAGCAATAGCAACAGCAATAGCAACAGCAATAGCAACAGCAATAGCAACAGCAATAGCAACAGCAATAGCAACAGCAATAGCAACAGCAATAGCAACAGCAATAGCAACAGCAATAGCAACAGCAATAGCAACAGCAATAGCAACAGCAATAGCAACAGCAATAGCAACAGCAATAGCAACAGCAACAGCAATAGCAACAGCAACAGCAATAGCAATAGCAATAGCAACAGCAATAGCAACAGCAACAGCAACAACAACAGCAACAGCAACTGCAGCAACACTAGTGTTAAATTAAAAACATGTTTCGCAAGAGAGCTGCATCCTTTGCCGGGATTCGCACTGCGGTCTCCTGCGCCGCGGGGGTATCCGATGGAAGGCGGCGCGTCTTCCGCGCCGAATGGCGTACGCTATCGCGGCGGCCGGAAGCGCCGACGCGCCGCGCCGCGAGGCGACGGTCACGGCCGCTTCCGGCGCCGTGGCTGCCTATCAGGCGGCGTGCGGGCCTGCGCGTCGGGGGCTCCCGCTCGCCGCTGCAGTCGCGTGCAGCACGCAGCCGCGCCATTGCGATCGCGGCGGGGACAGCTGGACTGGGCCTGCGCGGAGATGCGGGCGGACAGTGCGCGTTTGGTGGCGACGGTGGCGGTGGCGGTGGTGGCGGCGCTGCTGGGGGTTCCCCGAGGCGCCGCGGGCGCGGCCTCTAAGTGCACCATTGCGGTCAGGTGAGCGCCCTGCGACTTACCGTTTTTCGTCCCGCAATGTGTTCCTCACAGATTGGGAATGTTTTTTGCAGCTTTTGAGGCGTTAAGTTTAACTTCCTTGTATAAAGAAAGTACTGCAATATCACAGTACAAAGAGCAGAGTTTTCGCCAGAGAAACAGATTTTGTGGGTTTCTGTTGCCTCAAATAGTTTTTTTTTGCATTTTTTCTTGCATTCATACATTTTTAATAATTTTGTTGTATGCATAGAGTAGTCAAATCCGACGTCGTCTGGATCATTTTTACCGAAAAGATGTTTTTGTTTCAAAACTGTCTGTAAAATGTCCTTCTGAACACATCCATGTGTAAAAACAGCACGTAGTTATCGTGTCCAAACCGTTCACAGAACTTTCGCCAAAATTGTTATTCCGTAATTGATCGGAATGATGCTGTGGTGCTTCGAATTTGAAAGGGATATTTCAATTTTGGGAGCTACTTCACGTACATCGTCTCTGCATGTTTCAGAATTTTCTCGAAAAATGGCTCTGTATTGTTTCTGTACTTTTACATTTTTTCCGAATTAAGTGAGAAAAAATGCAAAAATTAAGTATTTTCTCGACGACCTTCTTCATTCATAAAGATAGATTGCGCAAAGAAAAATATATTTCAAAATAGCTTCTAAATTTTAAAATAATTTTATGAACACTTTTCTAAATTTAGTTTTTGCATAATTCTGTGATATCTTAAAATCATGGCATCCAGTACAGAATTACATAAATGGGGAGGCACATTCAAGGCGTATATTAAGAAACTAAGAATAAGTCAAAACAAATTGATCCGTATTATGTCTATAAAAAATAAGACTGCTTCTTCACTTCCTCTTTATAAACAACTAAATATTTACCATTACAACATCTTTTTGTATATAAAGTACTACAAATATTTTATGCCAAAAGCGGAAATAATTTAACTGAGAGAATATTTCACAATTACAAAACACGTAGTAAAGCCACTAAACAAATTAAAAAGCCCAAAATTCATAAATCTCTAAAATCAAGAACCTTGGTGTTCATTGGGCCCAAATATATAATCAATTCCATTAGCTCTGAAAAATAGTAAATCCTTAAATATTTTTAAACACAAGATAAAGATTTGGATTTTAAAACATGATGATAATGATATAAACAAGTTAACATAAATATTGCAATAATTTTTTTGCTGCATAAATTAAATATAAATTCATATATGGAAATATATATATTTTGTCTAAGTAAATATATCTATTGCATCTCTGTATATCTTCACTTATTGTATGATTTAAAGCTAGGTTTTTTATTTTCTATGTTCACAAAATCTTATATTGTAAATGTTAAAAAAATAAGGAAATTTTAAAAAACACGCCACACAAAAAAAATACTATGTAGAAATAGACAGACAATAAATTATAAATTCAGTACTGATAACCATCAAAACTGGTGGATGGTTAGTAATTCAAAGAAACAACAATGTCATGCATCATCATCATCATCTCCCTTTCGGAGTAACGGCTGTACAGTGTCATGCATTGTATTAAACACTTGGCTCCAGCGATGTTCTCTACCTCCAGAACCCGTTGTGTAAATAAACAATGCACATGACGATACAAATTGGGTTTATAAATGGCAACCATACACATTGTGCACATAGTTGGTGTGCAAGCCATAAGTATAGATTCACGATGTCCAAGCTCCAACAATTGCACGTTATGAACATTTGTCATTTGGTGTCATTCTGTACGTTGAAAGATTTAAATTGTGTATTTTCCCATCATATCTGTAGCCTAACTCCCATACATCCACTGGAGCATTCAAAACTCCTTTCACGTACGCTTAATGCGAGCGGCTTTACGATGTAGCCTACTCGGATTTTTATTTACAAAACAGCAGCGTTTCTTCCGAGAAATGACAATATTGGAAATAAAATTTCAAGTTTCGCATGAGGAAAAGTAACATTTATCGTAAGTGCTATATCGGGGCAATTCACTTTATCTTAATGGTATCGGGATTTGCACTTTCTGTGTACTAAACTGTGGTGACATTACTACATGACTAATCATATATTCAAAATTCATTATTTTCGGAATATATACATATATTTTAATAAGAATCCTGATACTTTTAATTAAAACTTAGTGATAAGAACTAAAACGAGTGTCAACAAATTTTCAATCTAACATTTTTTTAAAAAGATACTGAGATTATCCATGACGTCTCAATGATATTTAATTTGTGAAATGAATACAAAATACAACGGTAAGTTCGGCTAGTTAGAGGAAACAAAATGAAGTGTGACATATTAATGTTATACATGATTTAATCCAATAATATTTTACTAGCGTACCCGTGCGAGAACTCTCGCGTGTTAAACCTCACCATCTTTCCAATTTTTCCATTTCCATTTTAAGCATGTAATGTATCTTTTTCTTCAAGACCCTATTACCCTCCGTCATTTTTTCTATATTTCTCCTTGTAATTGAGAACAATTTAATACAACTTTGTCAGTACAAACCATTCTTATTTAACTTTATTATAGAGCAAAGAGGTAGATATGTGTAATTCACTCGGATAGAATATTAAGTAATTAGTTTAATTTCACGTTGCAGATTCTACAGGCTCTAAGCCAGTGAGGTAGAATCGAGCAGCGTCGAATCAGAAAAAACATAATGTAATATTCAAGAAGATCTTGTAGATTACGGTGTGAGGAACGGCCTCTGGCCTCAAAGTTTTAGAACGCTTTGTTTAGAAGTTATTTTTCGATAAATATTAAAAAATGCAGCTGAGTGTTGCGGATTGCATTTGACATTAATATTTGTATGCATTTTTTAAACATATCCAATATATTTTTAATATCAAAGTGCAATTCGTCACGTCTCCTTGAAATTCTGTTTCTTTAGAGATATCTATATATATAAAAGAAAGTCGTGTTAGTTACACTATTTATAACTCAAGAACAGCTGTACCGATTTGGCTAAAAATTGGTGAGAAGGAAGCTTAGAGCCAGGAGACGGACATAGGATACTGTTTATCCCGTTCGACAGCGTTCCTGTGTGAGAACGCACGTTTTTGCACGTTTTCGCACGTTTTGGTTTGTGGTTTGAATCTAGAATATCCATGTTTTTCCCATGGTCAGTTATATGTGGCATGTTCACGGGTCGGAAGATCATCTGCGTTGTTTGTTTTTGCGGCTGATAATAAAACAAAAAATGTCGTGTATTACAAGGTACTTAACTGAAGAGTGCAACCTATGCACCAATATACAGGAACAATAATGAATGATTAATCTACTTAATTTTTTTATTTGTATTTTATAATAAACAATTTAACTTAATAAATTCCAAAATCTGCTCATTTATTGCCTTTAACAGCCGGTCCCTATGATTACAGCTTTGTATTTCTCTCTTAAACAAAAATCAATTCCAAAAAAAAATGATCTGCTACGTAATAGATATTTTAATTATCTATTTAATATCAGAGCGTTTTTTTAAATTCTTTGTTTGAGAGAAAAACACACATCTGCAATTGCTTTATTATCACGAGTGCAACAATGATAGTACAGTTTCTCACAGTGAGTGCGACGCGAGAAAAAGATGGGACCGGCTGTTAAGGCGGAACAGAGTTCGCCTGGTCAGCTAGTCATTTATAAAGACTGGTAGCGTGTGAGAGCCACGAAAGGTATCTATTCTATTGAAATAATATAGGGGATGATAATAAAGTGCACTTTAATTTGAATCTAAATTATGTTTAATACTGGAACATTATTACAATATAACAAAGGGGAGTCATGTTAAGCAAAAGCGAAGGGTGACATTGCATCGAAGTACTATAGAGACAATGGTAACAAAAACGATCAGAGAAAAAAGTATTATTGAAGTCAGAAGACTGGCAGATGATTGTGAGCCGTGAGCGAGTGAAGATGTATGAGGAGGAAAGGAAGTTAGTTGACGGTACAAGCGATGTGCGTAAATGACGCTGAACGTAGAGATAATTCTTGTCATCTAAATTTAATTTAATTTAAGACCATGTTTGCCTGGATGATAAATATTTAACCAGATTATAGCCGGAGATGGTAGAAACAGAACATTAATTTGTGGTGCGTAAGAAAAAGAATAGTTGGAGTTGCAACCGAAGACCTGTTCTAGTATACAGGACCACAGCGGCTAAGCACGCTGAAAGGAACGCAGACAGGAGAGACACAAGCACTTAAGAAATTACGGACAAATTTCTTAGTGAATGTACAAATCCTAGATGGTATGTGATAAGAGTATTATTAAATCAATTGGGTACAGAATAAATTAAAAATGCCCATGGTATAAAAACATTCTAAGTTTCGAAATAAAACGTATCCGAACGTGTGAATGAGTGAATGAGAAAGTTTGTATATATGCATATTTATGTGTTTAAAGCCAACATAAAAATTTGTTTTTTTAATATTAAAGTCCAGGTAAAGAAATGATTGAAAAAGCACTGTAAACTTTTGTACTACTGTAATAATCCTATTTTACGTGTTTTTGTTTCGATATTATGATGTTCTATGAGATTTAGCCACCAATATTAATTTTACCTAATCTAAGTAATTTTACAAACCAAATACGAGTATTCTCGTACGAGCAATTGATTTTCAGGCCCACGATTTCAAGTAAGTAGCGTAAAGAAACCCTTTTTTAAATATAATTTTATTCTACTTTTTCATCTTTCAAGAGTGTGTACAATTTGAATATTTTCACAATTCAGTAAACTATAATAAGTAATATTGATATATAATTCCAAGGTTACCCAGGAAGTATCCTAAATAATAACTTATTTACAATTAATTCAATATTTTTCTTGTAGTTTGAATTTTGTACTGCTAATTAAGGAGGTTGAAATTGATCTTTTGAATATCGAGTTTTAATGCAGGAAAAAATATTACATGATTAGCCTAAAGAAACCCCGATAATGTGTAAGAATAGCGAATCCGACATAGTGATGATTGTTGGAAAAATAATTAAAAATAAACCAGCCAAAATAATAAGTGTCATAATATGTAGAGTTTTGTTTAATGTATATGTTGACATAGGCAGAAAATTTAATTCAAATTTGGCGTCGTACTTGGAATACAATCAATTATAACCACTCTTTGGACCGAATTAACTGCAAAGGCTATACATTTGAAACGTCCCGCGTTGGATTTTATTTTTCCCACAAAACCGCCAGCTAACATGCAGACAGAAAATAAGTTTATTTCGCGTGTTTCAATTGTTTAAACGGCTTCCAAAGATAACCGTGAGCGCGCCACAGACCAGACTCAAAGACGTTCATTGCCGACAACTTCTAAGAATGCGACTCTTTTCTACTTAAAACACGACAAAGTCTCATTGTTTGAAAATCAGAGAAGCCGATACTCTCTCGTGTAAAAAACTGGTAATGCACGCGTATGTATCGAGTGCAGTGACAGCCATTTCAATTGCGTGTGGTTAGTGTTGCGACTGAGATCTCAACAGAATGGTTGGCGCGTAAACGTACCTCACACTCACAAATTCAGAGAAAAACATAGAAGGAAAATGATTTCCTTCTCGCCAAACAGACGATTTCTTCAACACTTGATTATTCTTACGCCGGGGAATGCTAACATTTTGGATATTGACAAGACTGCACTAACGAGTTTCCTTGGCACAATATCTTCCAAAATCTCTCCCAATATTTTGCAGTCTCAACAGTACATATTTATTAATAAATATTTATAAAAATTAATACTTCAATACAAAGCTTGACAAATTCCTGGTTACCTGAATTTTATGATTTCACGTATTGTAAAGGAGATGGTTATAAAAAATTACCAAACACTTGTTAGTTTCGAAGAGGAAAAAAGAGAAACATAGGGGTGCAAGGTTTTTAAAATTGCTGAATTTCCTCTACGTAAATGATTTTATTCCTTCCCCCCCCCCACACACACACACACACTCAAAACACTGTAACAACAGATTTCAGGACAGCTAGTATTATCGCTACAGAAAAAAGGAACAACTTGTGACTAAGAATTCATTTACACCATAAATATTGTTTCAAAGGTCGCAAATTTTAAATTTGTAACGGAAAACCGTAAAGGGACATATACAGATGCATCATACGTTCCTACAGTTTCTTTTGAACGATGCAATTGCAGGGATTCAGCTAGTTACATATTTATCGTAGTAAAGAGTTTTCGTTTAGAAAGATATTTCTATTCAGCGAAATTTCGTGAATGAAACGGCAAAATTTGGGGTCATAGGTATTATTTGCTCTCATTACCTGGATTTATAATATAAATACGAAATCATAATATCTTAAAATTAACAGAATACCTATCTGCTGCCATTTCTTCATTACACCGTTTTGTTGTGATAATTACCGATCTATCTAAAGCGGTCAACAATTCGTTGTCTGTCGCAAGCAAGATTGTGAGAATAAGGGTACAGTCAACGAAGGGAAGACAACAAGTTTAAATTCGAAGATTAATGGGAGCATTTTTGAATGCAAAAATTAACGAGTACACGCAAACACAATGTCTAGCAATCGTCCAATTCGTGTCCTCACAAAAGAAACGAGATTATAGTTGTCATCCCTTAGGTTTAAGGTGGGTAAAAGGATTTCCAGGTCTACAGCCTGAAACATTCATATACAGATCTTGGTAAATGTACATTTCAATTACCTTTTCAGAAAACTGTTTCAAACACTGTGCTCACAATAAATCGTGATACTATTATTCCCCACTGAGTAAACCTTCCTCATTTCATTAGATTGGTGACCAAGTGATACAAAAGAATATTTTCAGATTTACGATTTTCCATGTAGTGGATTTAGTTAGCACTTTTGTAGAACTCTTCCTATTGTGGGATGTAATGGCAAGTGTTCCGCTCGTTTATCACGTGACGCCCGAGTGCAACTTCTTCTAGCGAGGAAGTAAGAACCGGAACTCGAGGCGGGCTCTTGATTCTACCGCGCTAAGCCGGAAGGGGTCTGGCAGGCGCCGCTGGCGCTATCTGCAGGGGCGGAAGCCGCCACGAGCGGAACCCCCCTCCGCGGACGGGGTGGGGGTGCAGGGCAGTGTGGGAAACAAGCGACAAGAGCTCAGCGAAAAATAGAATGAGGTGAATGCACACTTACGCAGTCAAACCTTTACAAATTTATAATATCTCGGTCTCTTTGCTCCCTAATTTCGCAACAGTAAAATATCTAGGTGTGATAAAAGACTTACTTGGAAGCAACATATTCAATACATAACTAAAACCAAAGTAAAACTATTCAAACTCTTTCCTCTCATTAACAGAAATTCTTCACTAAGAACGAATTCAGCACTATTAATATTCAGGGTGAGTCACGTAACTTCAGCTCCTGCTGTACTTTTTGAGCGGTTGAAGTTATTACAATGCCATTTCACGAAAGAGCATGCGGGAATGGAGCTAATTGTTGCAGGTACTCGTTTTGATTTTATCATTTGCATTTGACGAGATATTGAGGTAACTTTGTTTTTCAAATGGAGCTATTCATATTTGTTTAGTCTATCATGACGAGCGTAAAAAGATGAATCTAATGATATACATACTGTTTATATGTTAGATAAGCATTTTTTTGGGTAATTTGGATTTTTTGCGACTCTTATTTAAGGTATATTTTAAATGAATCAGTCCACCAACCAAGGTTATGCAGAGATCTCTCTGCTAGCACGTGCTCGCAGCGTTACAATATACATTAAAAAACGAGTCGCAAAACTCAAAATTACTCAAGAAAATGCTTATCTAAGATATCACAATATATCATTGGATTGGTCTCTTTAGGCTCGTCATGATATACTAAAAAATAGTTCCATTTGAAAAAACAAATTTACCTCAATATCTTGAAAAATACAAATGATAAAATAGAAATGAATACATGTATTAATTAGCCCCATTCCCTCATGCATTTACATGAAAACTGCATTGCAATATCTTCAACCGTTCAAAAACTGCAGGAGATGCTAAAGTTACGTGACTCATCCTATATTAAGACCATAATAAGACTTACCATGATTTCGCCAGGCTTGGCGAAATATAGCACCAACCAATTTACAAAAAGTTCAGACAATACAAAATAAATTTTTAAGGCAGACTTTTAAAGCCCCATGGTTTATACCAAACTTCCAAATCCACAAGGAACTCCAAATCACTTCTATATTCGAATATATATGCAATAAATCTGAAAACGTCTACTCTCTTCTTCGTACATGTCCTTGCACCACAACCTTCCAACTGTGAAAAAATGCAAACCTCCCACATTGCAACCGAACTCGCTTCCCTTCTCTTTCGCCCTCCATAGTAATGCAGACTTCCACTATTTTCTACCATCACCCACATTGATCTAAAACCTTACATCCTGACGCACGTCTTCAAATTCCAAAAAAATATGAAAACTGGATTTACAACTGAGGGGTACGTCTTACGTACAACATTTGCCTAAGAATATCTCAATCGAGTCCTGACGGCGGCAGGATTTTCGACACTAGGTCGAATTCAGTCGCTGTCTGGAGGAGAATTCTAGCGGCCGGCTGCTCTGATCGGTAGTTTTCCGTGGTTTCTCCAATCAACACCAGGCGAATGCCGGAGCAGTACCCTAACAAACGGGCCACGGACCGCGCGCAATCTGTCCTTCCTCTTCCTTGTCCTATCCTCTCCCCTTACACACACACACTTACACTAACATGCACTACACTACCACATACTAGAATGCAAATAATAGTATTCCTTGTATTGATAATTATAGTCATTTTATGTTGATTATATAATCACAAACATGTGTAAAAGCTGTAGTTCGCTTGCTAATTGGTTTAGAAAAATATGTTTAAAAAAAAAGTTGAAGGAAGTTTTATCCTCGTTAAAACTGATTTGAATCATATTTCTATAGGACTTAGGTTAAAGAATTACAGATTAAAAAAAGAAATAAAATAGAAAAATACGGGTTTTTCGGTCCTACCTGAGTTAGCATAGGCTCGTAGTACGAGATAGAAAAATTGTCAAACGAGGCCGTTAGGCTGAGATTAGGCCAAGATTACGATTGAGTATTGTAATAACATGTTAGAACACAAATATCGTGCAACGTTTTGTCCATTTTCTAAACATTTTTTAGATTTAATGTAAACTTTCGTATGGTATTATAATGTGGTGTTACGGTGTGGTCAGATGGACGTTGCAGTATAAACATGAAATGGACACAAATGGCTGTGGTAATTCTGGACGTGTGAGCGGAGATGTTCAAGGTAGCCACAGCGATCAACAAAAGGGAAACGACAATTTGACACTTTTTTATTAACTTAAAACTATAAGAAGGCCAATGTGTGTCGTAGTGTGAGGAAACATTTAAATAGATATAAAATGGACATTAAAAACGAGAAAGGTGTGTGCGCTAGTATGAATGAGTTTTGGTAATTGTTATGTTTGAATACATGTGTAAATAGTTTGCTCTGAGGGCACAATATTTGTGTTTTGGTGTATGTTCATGTGTTGTTTGTGATATATGTTGTGCATCAGCCAGGAGAGGTGGCAGTGAGTCAAAGTTTCTATTACACATAAACCAGGTTGCACCTACACTTGTGGCAGCAACAACTACTGTTTGAAAATTTTGATGTTTTATTCGGTCGGGAGCGAGAAAAAAATAATTCACTTGTCCAATTTCCAGCAATCGATTAAAGGCATCCTGTTGCTTGTATAAGGGGCCATCCATAAATTACGTGAGGCCTTTAGGGGGGAGATGGTCAAACGAATCTCGTCTAATCTTAAGTGTGGAGGGGGGGGAGTCTCGTCAAATATCACGTATCATTGTTGCTAAAAACAGTACTAAATTGCGAGAAAACTGAGACAAGTAAAACACGTTTCTACTGACGACATAAATATGGCTAAATCTTGCACAATAAGTTTTATTGCGGTTATGTGAATGCTAAGGTAAGTAACATTGTAAACTGAGAAAAATAATCTAACAAAAATTACCAAACTTTTTATCATTAATGAAATAAATCTCATTACCTGTATTTTTACAGAAATTTAAAGAAACATTCCCGAGCGTTTTTAGAACTGTAACAATATTCATTGCAATTCAGTCACTATTTTCTAAATACTAGTCATATTTAGTCTTAAACAAATACTAAGCAAATTATGTTTTCTAAATATATCCCAATTCACCCAATCAAAATTAACTTATTTGCATTAAAAACACGCATTTTGAAAAATCTCACGTAAGATTAGAAGGGGGAGGGGGTCGAGATAAATCTCACATCTCACCAAGGGGGAAGGGGGAGTCGAAAAACGCCAAAATCACCTCACGTAATTTATGGACGGCCCCTAAGAAGAGCTTTGCGAACCCACACCCAAACAAGTAAATTTATTGACAAACAATAAAATTCAATATGAAAAGTTTTATGATAAAAAATAATTACAAGTTACAGATGGTAGAAATAATTCCATTTTGTGTGTTATTATTATTCACGAATTAAATTACATTAGAGAAATAAGGAACCGTAAAATTGACTGCCCGACGGGTGACAAAGAAGGGCAATAACAATATTTTTGTTTATGATTATAACTGGGGAGGGAATTAAAGAAACCATTTCAATTAGCTACCCAGCACGGGGCACAGTTGAGGATGCAGTTAGTAAATTTATTGTTTATATTATTATTTTTTGGGGAATTAGCAAACCGTTTCACTACTTCCTATCCGAGTACTCATTCACAACTTCGTAATATACTCCAATTTTCATTTAACAATCAAAAGCATTCGGCGACCTCGGGAGACTTCCGCTCTACTTGCCCAACGTTGTGGTGAGATTCACTGCTCATATGGTTACGATGCGGCGAGTGTTTATCAGCGTCCTTTGATCGGCCGCGGGCGGAGGCGGAACTCCGTAAAATAACGTTGTCGCCTACGTCATCACTGAAACCAACGGAAGGACGTCCTTTCGCCGGGACCGCTATTCCTCTTAATCCGCTCAGCAATCTGTTCATGGAATTTAATCGAAATTCAAGGAAATAAAGTTCGACCATTTGAACCCAGCGAAGTGACTCAGTGCGTAGCGCGCTGACTTCGCAGTCGGGAAGCAAGGGTTCGATGTCTGGGCCGCTCATCCGCACCGGGTTTTTTCGTGGTTTCCCTCAATCATAAGGCGAGTATTGGGGTGGTTTTAAAAGGCCATGATCACCTCTCATCATCATCATTTCATAATTAATTAATAATAATAACGATGATAATAATGATAATAATAATAATAGTAATAGTAATAATAATAGTAATAATAATAATAATAATAATAATAATAATAATAATAATAATAATAATAATGCCAGTCCGGATAGCCGAGATCGCTAAGGCAGTAGTGCCATGGCGATCTGGAACGGAAGGATCGTGGTTTCGAGTCCCACCTTAGGCATGGGTGTGGTTGTATATGTCTGTTTGTGTGTGCCGTTCATTCATCCTTCATTATCATCATTCCATCTTCCATACCTTCAGGACTAACAATCGGATAATAAAAATCAGATTCAGCCTAATGCTGATCCCCCTAATTGATTTCATGCAAGACTTCCAACGTGATAAATGACACTGAGACCGTGCAAGTGCATGTATGCGTGGTCCCATTCGCGAGCAAAAAATTAAATAATAAATAATAATAATAAATAATAATAATAATAAATAATAATAATAATAAATAATAATAATAAATAATAATAATAATAATAATAATAGCCACCCTCAGGGAAAGCAACAGGAAATTACCATAATTAAATTCCTCCCAAGAAAACCCAATTAGGTCACCTAACTTTCGTCTATAAAAAAACAGGACCAAAGAAGATTATATTTTCAATGATATACATTATTGTGAGAAATTTTAAATGGTTTTCAAACGTATGCGTGAATTTCTGCAAAAATTCAATATACAAATAAGATAATTGACGAACGGTATTTGCAAGTTTTCCTCCGTGTTTTAGGAAAAAATCAGTTGTGCCAATATTATTAATATTTATCAAGTGAAAAATGTACGACCGAGACGCGAGGGAGATAATGTGTCCAGCGTAGATAAAATCATGGATCGGTTGATAGGGCAACTAACTATTCAAGTCCGTTACTTGTGATAAGAGAAGGACATTTCAATGAAAAGGAGGACATTTTACATTTTCATACTCCACGATGTATAGACAATGTACTTTAACAATTTCAAACTATTAATAATCTTTAAAAATCGTATTCAAATTTGCGTCATTAAAAATTCCGATTACATAACTTTGGTCCCGAACTCACCTTCCTTATCAACCAAACAATAAGCATAAAAAAAGTTTTATATCACAATAAGCATAATGATCTATTTTTATTGGCCATTTATTAGAATAAAAATGATATTCAAGACGTGAAGTCCCTTTAATGAATTAAATTACTTTAAAATTATGTCATGATTATTTTCAATTCAATAGGACAGAAAGGATAATCCATATAAATCTAAAAAGGAAGAACGGCAGGAGGATAATATGAAACTACACTGAAAAAAAGAACTGGTTGCCGTACATTGAAAAACGGTTCTCCCACTCAGAATTAATAGTAAAATATGGCCCAGCTATTTTTGTGGTTGACGCACCGTAGGTGCCGTGTGTGGCCCTGTATGGTGCCTTGAACCACCGCTGTGTCTCCTGATTCCCTTGCTCACGTAGTCCCGTGAACAACAAAATGTTTGCAGTTCATGGTTGATTCTCTCAGAACTTCGGTGAGAGGTTCTACAACCCATATTTTTACGCTACAGTACCTACATAAATAGTTATACCAAAAACGCAAAATTTTGCATCAACCCTTGTTTGCATGTACTGTTTGCCTTGTGTTATATTCGTACCTGTAGTTTTAAATTGGTTTTGTAATTAAGAATTTATTCAATTTCGCAGAATTACATAAATTTGTGCCATAGCAAAATAATTTAAAACCACAAATATGAAAAGAAATTTTTGAAAACTTGGAATTAAAAGCACTTGCTGAATAGAATAAGACAATTAAAAATTAAATCTGAAATAATGTTTCATCACTTTGCCAAATATTTTCACTCCTAACCATTAATAGCAACAAGTGCTCTCTTAAGACCCCAACCAAAAAAAAAACACACACACACAAAATTAAGCAAAACGCAAAAATATAGAGTATTTTTAAATACAACTGTTGTTAATTCATGTCTTATATTAATTTATTTGGTCTCTTGTTTCAAGAAGTCGTTTGCAACTTGTACTGCAGAATTGCGCAACTTGTATCGCACACATTAATATGTGAATGTTACAACTTTTACATTTCATGCGCTACAGAATAGTACAGACTTTCTCGTAGTAAAGTTTTCTTATTTTTTTGTGTTTACTGGTACTGTACAGCCTTGCCTTTAGAAGACTAAAACCTTGTATTAAATAGCAATTTTCATTGAAAAATTTCCAGCCGACTTTAATAAACTAGCGTTAACCCTTACTGTAAATGCGAAATTTGAATCTCGTTTTCACAAGAATCTATTGAGATATCGAAAAACTTCATTTGAAATAATTTTAAGATCATCAAATCCCTAATTAAATAATGTATACATCCATTGAAATGTGCATATTAATAGCGTGAGAAATATTGAAACAAAACATATGTGTAATTTTTGAAATAATAAATTAATGCACCAAAATGAACTTTACATCATATTAGAGAGTGCTATTATCGCTACCCATTGTAAAAGTTTGAATAAAAAATTGCAACATTTTTTTAGAAAATGGCGATTGAAAGTTTCTGAAAATGGGGAATTTTGACCCCATTTTAACAAAAAGCTATTGAGTTTTCCAAAAATATTGTGAAAGCACATGTACTCATAAATATAATAACGTAAATACATCGCCTCTAATATAAATATTACCGACGTGAGAGAATTACAAAACAATTCATTTTTTGTAATTTTTGCAAAAACGGCGTAATTTATAAACGGTTGTAATTTTTGCAAAGGATAGAGCAATATGGCGTTTATATCATCGTATATGGTTCGTTTGGTACTAAAATTACCAAACATTTAAAGAAAAAAATTGGAGCAATTTTTTAAAAAAATCTCGTTTTTTGTAATTTTTTTAAAATTGCAAATATTGCACGTCCTATTACGCTAAAACTACTAAAATTGTAAAAAAATGACATGACTTTTATGAAAGACCTACTTATGGACAACGAATTTTATTTGAAGGAAATATCACTGTCTTTAATTTTGTAGTTGTAGGAAGACGCCGGAAAAATTCAAATTTTGGCAATTTTCGAAAATTCATTGTTCACCATGAATATCGGACATATACCACCGTTATAAGTATATTTTACTCTATTCTTACAATAAATTTAAAGAAAAAATTTGAAGCCGTTTTTGAGATAATTTTGAAAATGTCGGGGGGGGGGACTTCATGTAAAGCTCCCCTAAATTTCAAAGAACATTATTCAAAATTTCAAAGCTTCAACTACAGCCAGATCGATAGGGGATCCTTAAATTCGGGAAAGATCCAATGAATGGTTTTGGCGCAAGTAGTGTTCACGGTCGGACGGACAGACGGACGGTTTGCTTTCAATTGCTTTTCCGGCATCAAGGAACCATCAAACAGAGATACCGACTACACCACCTGTTAGAGGATTTTTTCTCTTAATTTATCAACTGAATTTATCCACATTCTTGTTATCAGGCCCCGAGAATGATTTTTTTTCTGTCGAAAATTCCCTGTTTTTTCGCGCAGCATTACATAACTTTCTGTGTACTACGTATATTAATTACTCCGTTCATACGTAAACGTATACGTACGTATACGAGGAAAAAGGAGGACATGTCCTCCAAAAGGAGGATAGATCCCAATCCTGGTCTAAGCGAATGGAGAGAAGGCACAGTGGCGCGTTTATCATTTGGAAATGACGTCTACAGACGGCATTTCAAGAGAGGATCGTGTTCTTCCAGGCTGTAAAGTACCAGTGAAAACTGGTTTCTCTTCTATCCGCAGAAGCGTTATAAGGTGGGCGAATACTATACCAGAAATGATAACGTTGCGACTTTCTGGGAGCGTAGGCTTCCGCGGCCGGAGTCAGTAGCTCCTTGGCTGTCGAGAAGGCACTGCGTCCTGGGCACAGGAGCGAACGTTGCGGCCGTCATTCCACGTCACTTCTCAAGGCGAAAGGCCTGCATTTCGCATTTCATTCTGAAGACGGTCGCAGAATGGCGGCCGAAACGTCGGCACCTGCCCAGGACGCAGCGTCTCCCGGTCAGCCAAACAGCTGTTGCGAATTTCTCTTCAGAGCAATTTCGATCGTTTTTGCGTCGCTTAAAAAGCGCGCGAAGTTTAAAACTCGATCAAAGTCTATTTACTAATTGAATTAATTTCAAAGATATATATATGCTTACTGAAAACCAATATTTTATTCGATATTTACATCCAGAAAAGAAAAAAAAAATATATGGAAGAGGAAATTTCTCTCTGCCTTCCCCCCCTGCCAAGAAAAAACGACAGTTTTATTCATCACGTCCCCAAAGAAGAAAAAAATATTCATTTTGAAATTTCATCAATCTCACATTGGATTGTAGTAAACCTAATAATTCGTCATTAAACTATACAATCATCCCATAAAAAAAATCACATTTTGTTCCAGGAACCGTGACGATACAACAGCCAATATAACTGAAGATCCCTTCAAAACCAACTCTTCGCTGTGCTGCAAGGCGTGCCCGAGCAACTCCACGTGCACGGAGGAGAACACGTGCACGTGCGCGCAGGGGTACGCGTTGCGCGGGCGCAAGTCGTCCACGTGCCAGCCCGTGTGCGACCCGGCCTGCGATCGCCACACCGAGCAGTGCGCGGCGCCCGACCGCTGCGACTGCAAGAAGGGGTAAGTGAGGGTTGCCAACAGGGTTCAAGTAAAAGCGAGGGCACTCGATAAGAAAAAAAAGTTAAAGGAGGGTACTCGATAAGTAAAAGAAAACACATCAACACAGTTCTTTTTTTAATTTTTAAATTTAGACTAACATCAGACCTATTCCTTTCTTCTCTACATTTGTGATTCAAGTGAAAAGATTCGTTCACAGAATGCAGATGAAGAAAGTCAGAGCGTATTTCTTTTATTTTAGTTGCCGGGCAGAGACACTATCATGCATGCGTGTGCCAGCGTTGAGAAAAAGGATATTCTTGATTTTTATACTAAATTAAGCAATAAGCAGATGTTAATCACGAGATAAAATAAATGAAAACTAATGTTACAAATTTACTGAAAGGACGACATTTAAAATACAAATGAGAATGAGAGGACAATTGACGTCAATGAAGGACTTGTCCTCCTAAATGGGAGACGGTTGGCAACCCTTGTCGCCGCGCTTAATTTGAATTTGCATCCTTCGCTGAAAATGCAAGTGCCCGCGACTATACGAGTTTTCAGTCTTAAGTGGTCTCCGAGTTCCAGGATCGTACCAACTTTCAGGAGAAAATTATCAAAATAATTAATCCAAATGATAAATATTTCAATATATCAAAACATTCTTTGGATTCAAATTAACACTTTAATAATGAAAGAAGTACTTTATGACAAATTGCTCGAATTGCGTTTATTTGAACGTAGCGCCAACACCTAATTTGAGGTACGATTGTTAGATACGAAGTTGGCAGTACCGAACGTCCGCCATATGAAAATTCTAGAGACCAAAGCACGCTGAAAATTTCTGGAGCTCGTTCTCGAAAAGAGATTTCTGATCAATTGTGGTACTGCGCTAGTGAGAACATCACATATTTTTATTGTTTGTCAACGTTTATTAATGTAAAAATGAATTTGAAACTGAAGTTCCAACTACTGAATGTGAATTAAACGAAAGATGAGTTGAAATCCGTTTTGTAAAAATAAACGTTATTTAAGGTAAAGTGTCCAATGATTCTGATCATATGTAGATAATTCAATGACCAAAAGTAAGAATTTTTTTGGGGAATATTAATATTTAATAAATCTTTGTTATTAAGAAAAACAACTTAGAAAATGTCATGAGAAGAAATGAATTTATTTGTTCAGAAGCAAAAATTAACCCAGAAACAAACAAGCACACAATTCGAATGCTTTTTTATTTCTTTTTTAATTTTTCTTTCTGAAAAAGTAAATTCATTTCTTCTCATTACATTTTCTAAGTTGCATTTCTTTTGTAAGTAATAAACACTTTACATGTTTCTGGAGTGTTTGCATACTTCTGTAATGCAAATTTTTGCATAGAAAGCATTTTCAAACCAACTTTTGAGTGTTCATTGCGGCTGAATCGTTCAGAATATCCAAGTCGTTTATTAGGCAAAGAATGCTTAAAATAGTCTTAAGACCTAATTTTCAATTTTCCAACCAACTTTTGAGTGCTTATTGCGGCTGAACCATTCAGAATATCCGAGTCGTTTATTAGGCAAAGTATGCTTAAAATATGAGTGAAAGTTTCCGGGCTGGTAGGCCATGGTCCAGTTGAAATTGAAGGGCGTTTAGCTATTCAATTTCAAGTGGACCATGGCCTACCAGCCTGGAAACTTTCACTCATATTGACTCCGGCCGTGAAAGCCTACGATGCTCTGCTTAAAGTAGTTTCAAGGTCTTATTTTTCAATTTTCGACGTTTCCTTCGCGGACATCCTGTATAAGGCTGGCGGCGGTAGTGTTCATGGTGGGTGTGTGCGCGCAGGTACGCGCGCGCGGGGGGCGCGGGGGCGCGGTGCGAGCCGGTGTGCGCGGCCGGGTGCCCCGCGGGCGCCTTCTGCTACCGGCCGGGCGTGTGCCAGTGCCTGCGCGGCTACGTGGACGTGGGCGGCGCCTGCGTGGCGCACTGCAGCGCCGGCTGCCTCAACGGACACTGCGCCGCGCCCGACCACTGCGACTGCCTGCCCGGCTTCGTCTACGCCTCGCCCGGAGGTACTACTTCACCTATCCTTGCAGTTTTTCATTCACTTTTTTTTGTCGTGTTTCCGGGCGCGCCTCCTGCGTTTATCGTGAGTCCCGTAAGTGTAGTGCATGTGTTTTTTTCTCGGGAGATGGCGGTGATCTTCCCCCGCTGGATGGTGAGATCCCGCGCCGACCTACAGGCGGCTAGTGGGTTTTTTCCTCAAACCAGGACTCTCCCACCAGCGGGGCCCCACCCCAGCCGGGACAAGGTCTAAGCTCCCGACCGGTCTCGCGGAATATGTGGTAGTGTAGTGCGTGTTAGTGTGAGTGTGTAAGGGGAGAGGATAGGACGAGGAAGAGGAAGGACAGATCAAGCGCGATGCATGTTCCGTTTGTTAGGGTACTGCTCCGGCATTCGCCTGGTGTTGATCGAAAAAAACACGGAAAACTACCGATCAGAACAGCCGGCTGCTAGAATTCTCCGTAATTTCAATTGTTACCACCTTTGATGTTTCCAAGATTACATAATTAAATGAAGTAATTCAGAGTGTTTGATTTCGTGATGTTCTTTCTTATAATTTGATTAAAATATGGTGATTTGCAACAGATCTGTAATTGTAAGACTTATCTCATCCGCAACTTCAGTTTAAAAAAATAAAGTCATAACGAAGCTTCCAATTGGATAACCGCGTCCAGGTGTTGATCTGTCAGGTCACTATATTTAAATTGGATTCTAGAAATCAAAATTGTGTACAGTAGTTATTAGAATGTCTCAGTAAAAAGCGCAATTATCTTATGCGTCATCCACTGCATTAGGACTGACAGTGTGAACATCGCAGAAGATAAGTTTTGGAATTGAATTCAATATCGCCGAAGCTACATCTTGGAATTGAATTTCAATATCGCCAAAGCTACGTCTTGGAATTGAATTCCAATATCACCAAAGCTACGTGTTGGAATTGAATTCCAATATTACCGAAGCTACATCTTTGAATTGAATTCCATTATCGCCGAAGATACGTCTTACAATTGAATTTGAATATCGCGGAAGCTACGTCTTGAAATTTAATTCGAATGTCACCGAAGCTACATCTTGGAATTGAATTCGAATATCGCCGAAGCTACGTCTTGCAATTGAATTCGAATATCGCCGAAGATACTTCTTGAAAGGGGGTTCTAATATCGCGGAATTCAATTGGAATTCAATATAGGAATTTAACTCAAATACGTAGCTTCCGCGATATTGGAATTCAATTTCCAAGATGTAACTTCCGAATTGTATTGTATGGTATGGAATAAAGTACAGCATGCCTTGCAATTGCCTTTGAGCCTCCCTGATTCGCCTCCCTCGTGCGCAGTGACGAGCGCGTGCGTGCCGGCGTGCGGCGGGGGCCGGTGCTCGGGCCACGGGCGCTGCGACACGGCGCGCGACGCGTGCGCGTGCGACGCGGGCTACTCGCCGCCAGCGGGGCCGCACGCGCACGCGTGCCTGCCGCACTGCGAGGGCGGCTGCGGCGCCGGCGGCCGCTGCGTGGCGCCCGCCACGTGCCGCTGCGACCCCGGCTACGAGCAGCGCGACGCCGCCTCGGCCTGCCGCCCCGTCTGCCCCGGCGGCTGCCCCGACGGACGCTGCGTCGCCCCGCACAGGTGAGTCCGCGCAAGGCACGGCGGCCGCGGAGCCAGACGGAGTCCAAATACTCTCGCCGGCTGAGTCACAACGGCCGCGGAGCCGGAGGGAGTCCAAATACTCTTCCAAATACTCTCGCCAACTGCGTCACAGCGGCCGCGGAGCCGGAGGGAGTTCAAATACTCTTCCAAATACTCTCACCGGCTAAGTCACAACGGTCTAGGAGCCAGAGGGAGTCCAAATACTCTCGCCGGCTGACTTGAACTCACAACGGCTTCGCAGCCAGAGGGAGTCCAAATACTCTCGCTGGCTGAGTTGAACTCTCAATGGCCTCGGAGGCAGAGGGAGTACAAATACTCTCGCCAGCTGAGTGACAATTGCCGCGGAGCCGGAGGGAGTCCAAATACTCTCGCCAACTGAGTCACAATCGCCGCGGAGCCGGAGGGAGTCCAAATTTTCTCGCCGGCTAAGTTGAACTCACAACGGCCTCGGAGCCAGAGTGAGTCCAAATACTCTCGCCGGCTGAGTTGAACTCACAACGGCCTCGGAGGCAGAGGGAGTACAAATACTCTCACCAGCTGAGTTGAACTCACAACGGCCTCGGAACAAGAGGGCATCCAAATACTCTCGCCGGCTGAGTTGAACTCACAATGGCCCCGGAGCCAGAGTGAGTCCAAATACTCTCGCCGGCTGAGTTGAACTCACAACGGCCTCAGAGCCAGAGTGAGTCCAAATACTCTCGACGGCTGAGTTGAACTCACAACGGCCTCAGAGCCAGAGTGAGTCCAAATACTCTCGACGGCTGAGTTGAACTCACAATGGCCTCGGAGCCAGAGGGAGTCCAAATACTCTCGCCGGCTGACTTGAACTCACAACGGCTTCTCAGCCAGAGTGAGTCCAAATACTCTCGCCGGCTGAGTTGAACTCACAATGGCCCCGGAGCCAGAGTGAGTCCAAATACTCTCGCCGGCTGAGTTGAACTCACAATATCCTCGGAGCCAGAGTGAATACAAATACTCTCGCCGGCTGCATTCAACTCACAACGGCCTCGGAGCCAGAGGGAGTCCAAATACTCTCGCCGGCTGAAGTGAACTCTGAGCTGTCTTTACTTCTGTCGCTGTCTTTACTTCAACTCTGGCCGAGGGGTGCTAGGGCATGGCTGCCCAACTGGTGACCTGCGGTGCCATTTATTGTGCCCCGCGAAAGGTTATTTGTCAGAAGTGAAAGTCCCTTGCATCCATGTCGGGGAAGAACATTGTGGGCCAAACGCAGGCGCCCTGCCGAGGTCAACACAGGTTAAGTTTAGATTTCAAGTTTTTTCTAGTAAATTCGGTCATTGCAAATCATCCCAATGTGTTGTAGTTATGCATGGGACGACCTGATATCACATGGTTCCATCCCCCCTCCCCCCTTTCAGAACAGCCAGGCAAACTGCCGAAGTCAGCAATGTGGGAAGGTCACGTGTGGATCGCCCGAGTAATGAAAATATGGCCCTAAACCACTTTAAATATTTTAGTTGTGGCCCTTGAGGCCTTGAAAGTTGAACATCCATGACCTGGGGTTTGAGTCCCGACATTAGTTAGTGAGCTACGTCTAATTCAAACTCACTGACACATTGACTAATTATGTGGAGAATAATTCTATCGACCGGTGTACGGAACTGGTGCGCCATCCTTCCATTAGCATCAAAATTCCTGGTTTAAAAATTAAAAAATGCAAAATTCTGCGGTATTTACTTGAATACATCATTTCAACACTGATATCCGCGGTAAACTTGATGTCGGTTGTAAATCCGCAAGAGGGGCTCAGTTGCGTGACGTCGTTGATAGGGATATACAGCACAAGTACATAGCCACGAATGAGCTATAAAACCGGGAGCGGTAGTTCAGTGCATCAACTGATGTCACTGCAGCGCCTCTGATCGGAAGGTTCTAGGTTCGAGTCCTGATGGCGGCAGGATTTTCGACACTAGCTTTTCAGCTATGTCGAATTCAGTCGCTGTCTGGAGGAGAATTCTAGCGGCCGGCTGGTCTGGTCGGTAGTTTTCCGATCAACACCAGGCGAATGCCGGAGCAGTACCCTAACAAACGGGCCACGAACCGCGCGCGATCTGTCCTTCCTCTTCCTTGTCCTATCCTCTCCTCTTACACACACACACACACTAACATGCACCACTCTACCACATATTCCGGGAGACCGGTCGGGAGCCTCGAGCTTGTCCCGGCTGGGGCGGTGCCCCGTTGGTGGGAGAGTCCTGGTTAGGGGGAAACCCCACTAGCCGACGGTAGGTCGGCGCCGGATCTCGCCATCCAGCGGGGGAAGATCACCGCCATTTCCCGAGAAAAAATATGCACTACACTAACGGGACTAATGACCAAAGCAGTTGACGCGCCCGGAAACACGAAAAAATCAATCAATCAATGAGCTGTAAATAGTTTATTTATAAGACAAAATCGTCTTATCATTGCCATGTCATAGAGTGGAATACCTGAAACCAGGGACGGACCCAGCCGTTCATTTGGGGGGGGGGCATCGTAAATTTTTGTTAAATAATACACAATCATTTAAATATATTTTATATTATTTATGTGCTGTAGGTATTCAATATTATGGTTTAAATAATTACCTATTTGCCGGTGTGTAAGACGCACGGGTGTGTAAGAGGCACTCCTATTTTCTAGAAGAATTTCATTATTTAATGTTACGTTTTATACTTGGTTTTTATTTTTATGAAAGGAATGGGAATTGTGACCTCTGAAAAGCAATGATCATATTCCGCCGGGAGTCTTTATAATACTTTTCTAGTATGCATGGAAAGACCGTGCCTTTTCATAAATCATCTACACCATAACGTCGACACAACGAAATTTTAAGCATTCTTTCTTCTTGCAATACTTTTATTGCAATACTTTACTTGGAATACTTAATACTTGCTTGTGTTATAATCGATTTTGTAGAAATGCAAATTCCTGTTTTTCAGTGAACAAAAATTGAGTTTGTAATGCTCTATACTAAACATTCAAATAGTTATAAAAATTCCCATCCGTTGTGTAAGACGCGTCCTGTTTTTCGACGAGTTTCTAAAGGAGAAAAAGTGCGTTTTATGCACCGGCAAATACGGTACATAATTTGAGTATAAATATCTAAATCAATTTTGCCAAATAAAGGAGTGTAAAGGAAAACTCGACGCCTCTTGGGAGGTCCATGGCCCCCTGGATCCGCCTGTGCCTGACAGCGCGCTTGGTTGGCAGGTGCGAGTGCAATCCTGGCTTCGAGCGCAGCGACGACAACGCGGGCACGTGCCGTCCGCTGTGCGCGCCGCCGTGCGTCAACGGCACGTGCGTGGGGCCGCACACGTGCCGCTGCGCGCCGGGCCACCGCCCCACACGCGGGGACTCTTCCACCTGCGAGCCCCTCGCCACCCCCGCGCCCCCCTCGCACCCCCCTGCGACGGCGACGCCGCCCACCTCATCGACTGGCACGACGCCTTCCTCCCCGCCTCAGCCTACATCGCCTCCGCCTACATCGTCTTCACCTTCCCCATCGACTCCACCTACGTCGCCTTCACCATCCCCATCGTCTTCATCTTCGCCCTCGACTACGACTGCGCCCGCTTCTAAGACTACAACGCATCCTCCGCTGCCTGGACAGGAGGCCGCCGTCGCCGAGGCCAACCTTCTACCCTCGTAAGTACAAGAACTATACTTCGATTTATTTAACGTGGCGCCTCAAGGTCACGAGCTTAAAGGAGACTGGGACATTGTCATCCAATCGGCAGCGCCAATACTAAAATTTTAAATGTAACGAAACTCACGATTGGATGTCAGTGCCCCCTTCTTCATTCAGCTCGTAGCCTTGAGACGCCACGTTAAATAAATCGAAGTATACTCGTGGCGGAATAACTGTCGAACGCAGTTGAGATGGTGGTGAATAGATCCACAGTTTATTTTGCTAGGTGAAACAAATAGGTTCGCGATGTTTGGAGGGAAAATTTTTAACAACTATAACTGAGTTTGTTGACATTTCGTATTTTCAAATTTACTTCAAATTCAAATCATAAATATCAGCAATAAAGACTGTATGACGAAATGTCAATATTTCTTCCGCTCTGAAAATGTTATTTTAAAATTTCTTCATTCTGGTTAGTGCTTAAAGAATCAGATAATAAGGACTATCACAAAAATTAACGTTTCTGATAGTAAGTAACATGTAATCCGATAATTCGTCAGTTGGTATCGATTGTTATTACTAGAGACCAGATTTTTATGTAATTACATATTTTTTGTCTTTCTACATACCATTCTCAAAACTGTAATCTTGGCGAATCGACGCTGTTCTAACAAAATATGCAAATTTTTTGTTACATATTTTTAAATATTTGGTACTATATTACGTATTTTACATAAGTAGCTGTTTTCACAATTTTTTTAAAATTTTTTCAATTAACTTCTGTTATAAATTTCTTTGTTAAAATGCTTTTTTTAAATACATTTTTTTAACTTTATTACTGAGTTTTGTTGAATAAAAATGCGCTACATTTAGACGCGAAGATTCGTCGACATCACAATCGCGTGGTGGATTGATGCATGAACCGCCGATATTATAAAGCCAAAAAGCCTGAGATTCACGGCTAGCGATCTAACTTTCAATGCCACGACCCGGGGTGGGGCACAATTAAAACTGTTGCTTTTCACTGACATATCCCATTACCAGTTCATAGAGCTGGTTGACATTTAGAAAGCTTCGCACAGGAGCCGAATGCCAAATAGATGGCGTAAAATGGTTGTGACCTGTTTTCCACATGTCTCTCGGGCCCGCGGTCGTTAGACTGGGACGCCAAGACATGCCTATAATCTGACGAGGCTCGAGTGCCAGAATACATACATAAGTGCCATGACGTTTGTGGTTCTTGCATTAAGCCATAGCCTAAGCCAATACAAATTCATTTACTTCGTCCTTTGAAAGTCATACGCACGGTCAACCAGTACTTCTGTAATCACCTTCACTTCCTTCCGGAGAATCAAGTAATAGGAGGTGTTTGTAACCTGTGGTTTCTAAACCATATACCAAAATTAACTCGTTTCTGCGACATACTGCTAGTTCAATAAAACACTGATTTACCGTGAATTGCAAGTACTGAAGCAAACTATTTTATTCAATAAATGTATTCCTACATTTGCCAATAACTTTATTTAGTTGCTAGGATAAGGAGAAAACCGAAACAGAGGAATAGAACAAGTGATGGAAAATAAAGAAAGTATATCAGGAATCGTAAAAAATTGCGGTTTTGAGCTCTTAACCGCGCTTGTTCAGTAAAATGAGTACTTATCAATTTCCCCATTAGATTAAAAGCTTCTGAAGGTTAGTAGATAAGTCCGTAAAGTTACCTCAGCAATGCCCTCGAAATGAATGATACGTTTTTAAAAAAATTATCGTCATTTGTTGCTAATTTTTTTCTTTAAAACCAATACCGGAAATGAGAAACGGTTAATTGGCCGCAAGCGCGCATTAGAGCGCTCTAAATTGCGTTGAGGCGAACGAGTTGGAGTGAACCTCAAGCTACTGATTGCGACAACACACCGTTTGTAAAGCACGAGTGTGGGAGATAATAGTCTGAAGGTTTTTTTTCTGGGCGAGCCAGTAGCGTGGTGTGGCCGACCGACATTGTTGCTGCTGCAAGGTCCCCGATTTAGCCACTCGCACGGTGCTCCGATTGCCTAGATTGTCATTGCTTATTTAGTTCATTTAGTCAGTAATTAACATATTAAACGCGTTCAGGTGGAGCGTGAAATGAGAGTTTCTGTTTCGTACTTCCTGGATCGACTTACACTTAAATTAGAGAAAAATAATAAAAACATTGCTTTTTCTGTATCGATTTTGGAGAGACAACTTTCCTTTTCTATAAACTTTAACAACTTTTGAGAAAATTTTTGATTAATTTCGAACACTTCGCTGTAGTGCCAATATTAGGGAGGCCGTAAGGTTCGAGTCACGAGGGGTTGCTCTAACCGGTAGTTTTCCCAGGTTTCTTTGGTCAGTACTAGGCGAGTACCGGAGCAATATCTTAACACAAAAGGTCCGCGGTCTGGGTGCAATCTATCCTTTCGCATTCTTTTCCTCTTCCCTTACACACACACACACACACACACACACACACACACACACACAGATACTCTACTAAACTATCTCACATGTCTGGAGACTGTCTGACGCTAAGAGAGTTTGTCACGGCTGAAGCGGTCCCTCGTTAGGGGAGATACCTGAGGAGAGAAATTCCCGCAAGGCGACGAATAGATCGACAACAGATCTCGCGTTCCAGCGGCGGAGGAACAGCGACATCTTCCTCGATATTACATGACAACTAGCACTACACTTATGGTACTAATGATCGTAATTGATGACGCGCCCGACAAGTCTAGATATATCCCTTAGGACTTCATTGCGCTACCTTTACGACCCTCAAGATCGCTCCACAATAGCCCGCAAACGGGAACAGCAACGCGAACGGGAACGTAAAGGTAGATGAAAGTCGGACATCTCAGGCAGGCGTTCACAACACGAGGGGAACGCGAAGCTTGACGGGAACGGAAACGGAAAGGATGGTCAACATTTATCTTGCACGGGAACGGGAAGTCTCTCGACCAATGAAAGTACAGAAAATGATGGCAAAGTTTTCCAGCCAATTGAGCGCGTGACACTGGTCTGGAGCGGAGGTAATGAGTGTAAGGCGATATTTAGGTAAGACCGTGGATTTGCGAAGATACGATTTGATGCGGGTTTTGTAAGTCGTTTTTTTAGCTCTTTCAGTTCCTTTTAGTGATTATAGTTCAATTATTTTTCTATTTATACAAATTCTTAGAATTAAAATTACCCAAGAATAATTTTTATATATTTCGTTAAAGTACATTGGAGTGTTCTTTTTATAAATTTTAGTTATTAGTATTTTCCGTCAGTAATAGTTTTTGCACTTTTATAATTAATATATTGTCGTTGAAATGTTTATTAATCATAGTAGCACACGTAAACCCCACAAACAGAAGAGGCAAATCAAAGAATGAACAGAGCAGCATTGCTAGAAGAGCACTGGTTTCGGCAACTGTTTCTTGAAGTTCCCTTTTTCGCCACTACTGGTTCATAGCGGTACTTCTGTTCCCGTTGACATGTATTGTGAAGCGCACGTTATCTCGCGTTCCCGTCCTCGCCTTCGCGTTGCCGTTTCCGTTCGCGGGCTACTGTGAAGGGACCTTTAGCGGGAGGGCGAATGGGCACCTAGGCCCGTATTTATAAACCTCTGCAAGGGGCCTGCCAGGCCTAGCAGACTGCCAGTGTTTGGTTTTGCGATTTATGAACGGCCCCCAGCCAATTCCAGTCGCCCCTTGAGCTCCTAGCAAGACCCCAGATGGCAGTCTCCTAAGAGCTATGCTGGCAGAGCTTCATAGATATGACCCCTAGACCCCAGGGCGAAGGAGCACCTAGACCCCAGGGCGAAGGAGCACCTAGACCCCGTTGGTCGCGGGCTGCGCTGACGAGAGCGGTGGATGCGCAGGTGGCTGCGGCTGGAGGAGTGCGGGCCCGACTGCGCGCTGGTGGTGGCGGTGACGGCGCTGGTGCTGGCGCTGGTGGTGCTTCCGGCGGTGGCCAAGCTCGTGGGGGCGCTGCGGCGGCGTCACAGGGCGCGGCGCGCCAGTGACGGCCAGCCGCTTTGGCTGTGACCACGCCCCTCACCCCACACCCTCTCCCTACTGTGGACAATTGTTCCTCTAAGAAAAAGGATATCCTCAAATCTTTTTTCTTCCCCTCTTGGGGGCCAAGATGATTTCAAGGGAAGTGTATCTTCATCGTGCGTAGACAATAAGCGTGTGTGATATCGATTTTTTAATGTTATATACACTTCTCTGTAACCTTAAAATCTAGAAACCTTCAAGACAGGTTTTTTAACGCAGGTGGTTGTCCTATAACTGAACCGTTAATATGAGAGGTATGCAATTATGTATTTCTTTTTGAGAAAATATTTCTCAGGAATATTAACGGAAATAAAAATGACTGAGGATTTCTAATCCCTAATAATTGCAATACTACAAAGTCTTCGCATATCCGACTTTGTTAATTTTGTAATATTTTCTTATACAATATTAATAATATTATTTATGTCTTCGATTTCAAAGTAGTTTGTACCTTACATTAAAGTTGAATTAAGATATAATAGTAAATTTTCTGAATATATTTTTCAGAATTATTTATTTAAACAGCTAGGAAAGTTTAGCAATACTAAGTAAAGTGAAAAAGAAACAATTAATAGGATTACTAAAATTCGATTTGGAAATTTTAATAATGTAAATTTGAGAATATTCAGTTTGAAATTAATTTGGAAATTGAAATACTGAACGTGGATAAACAATAGATCCGTATTATTTCTTTAAAATGTTTTTTAAAAATAATTTTGGGTTTTAAAAGTTTTTCAAGCAAGATCTTATCTGACTGGGCTTAGATCTCATATAATTACATTATACTTTAATAAATGTTTAGCACAGCACTAAACGTCATAGAATCAGTATCCATATGAAGATATATGAAATTATTTAATACGTGCATTTGTTGTTTAACATTTTCACAAAATTTTTATATAACCTTTCCAGTGTAGTTTTGAGTTTCATGTAAAACAATAAACATTGTTCGTGTCCGTTATAAAAGCCAGGCGTGCATAGTCTGCGGAGAAGGGTCATGTTTGCAAAGTGTTAAAATTTTAGCTGGAGATTTTTCTAAATTTATTTTCATTTTTTATTTTCTCAACCACTGAAATTATTATTTAAGCTTCTTAATTTAATATACATTCCTAGGGTATAAACTTCAGTGTGTGTTCACTTGCATTGTTCTTGCTAATAAGGCTAGTTGTTGACTGATGACATTATATTAACTACATTATATTACTTATATTACTTCGTTAAGGGTTGATTAATTAAATTGTCTTCTTTTGTATCCAAGTTTAAAGTCCACCCAAAACATTCAGTAATATTAAATTACGGTTGATTTCAAAGCCAACTTCTGGTGGTAGGAATCCAATGTAAGTGAAGCAAAGGACTTTCAAGTGGAGGATATGAAACTCTAGGACATTATTTTTAATAGTGTTACTGATATTTTTTACAATTTTCACTTGATTGACATTTTCGTATCAAAACAATATAATTTGTGTAAGTGGATAAACAAATAGAGTGATAGCTCTTAACTTACTCAAGATTAATGTCGAACAGTAATAAAGGTGTGGTTCACTGATGGGTACAAACTATGATAATTATTATGACACTACATCTAAGTGTTAAACTAATGTTAAATTAATAAAAAAAGTTTAGTACCTTCTTGCGAATTAAAGAGATGTTACTTCCTAGTTAATATTTTACAAATATATTTTCACTCAAAATGCGAATAAGAATTTTATAATTAAAATCTTGTTCACAAATTTCTTGTGTCATACGTGGCATCTTGTAAGAAGACATCGCAGGTATTCTCGGATCTCTTAAGTATTATACAAACGCTATATTTTTCACTGATATTTTTTGTAGTTAGTAAATATTTACTTGTACATATGAGTTACTTGTACATATGTTTCATAATAAATTTATATTATAAAAATGTTTTATTCCTTTTGAATAAAAATGTATTACCAATCCCTATTATTTTAGTTTTCGGAATGAGTGTGCTCTGAAGTACGAACACCTTTCTTTTCGTGTTTCTCGTATAATTTGCATGTCGCATGAAAAATATACACAGCAAAAAAAGTAATGAATAAAATCTTCATAAAGCATTGAAATTTTGGAAACACCAACTATTTGCGTAAAATTTAGAAGAAAAACATTGTTTAACATATCTCATCCCCCAGAAATTACTTTGTGACAAATTATTTCATTATATTTCGATTTCTCGAACTTTACGTTCCCAATAATAACGGAATCACTCAAATAATATATCTGTCGATTTAGTCCTACATAAAATGTCAATGAAATGATTCACGATAACGGACGCCAATATTTATTAGGAATACACTTGGAGTATAGTTTTTCATTAAATTGCTTCTTTTATAATTAAGTCGATTTTCCATAAAGACGTGTAATTTGTCATGGCTAGATTAATTAACCCACATCTTTGTTCCGCTGGAGTGAATAAATCTATGCAAATAAATGTTAGTAAGAAGCCTCAAATGAATTTTGTCATAAAATATATTTTAACTCTTTGATTAATTATACTTTTTATGAATATTTTTAATAGCATTCAGTTATATTCAATGAAAAGATGTTGAAATTATTTTATTTTCTTTGGCAAAGAATAATATTTTGTTCAAGCGTGAGTAGTAATTGCTATACATAACAGTTTCTGCGCGTTTCATTTCACGAAGTGTAGATTTTCAACTAGAACAAATATCAACAGGATGCACGTTTCCTTTACTTCTTGCCACTTCCTTTTTATTTTTCAAGCAAATAAGATACTTTCTGTTCAAGGACAATTACAATGGGTTTTCCCGTAACCCTTGCACATGCATTTTAACGGAAGTGGTAAATCGAGTTAAATATTGTACTAAGTAAAGCAAATTAATATTTTAGAGAGAATTAGGCATCCAGTAAACGAAGACATTCGTTCAATTTAAGTGAGAAGATAAAACAAATAATTTAGAACCAAATACGTTTATAAAAGATAAATCGCTTGAGTCATTTATTCATTTTAGTAACATCACTGAAGTAAAGATTTAGTGGTAGTGCGGATGGATGATGTTATAAATTTCTATTACACTTTGTAATTCAGTAAGATTTTCCCACTGTTAACGACCATCACTGGTGTACATCTTTATAATAAATGCGCTATAATAAATATGCGCCGACCTGGATGACCGAAATGGCTTTGGTCTGAAGGGTCACGGGTTCGAGTCCCGCCTTGGGCATGGTCGTTCCATGTATCTCATGTTCCGAAATAACAAATTAATAGTAAATGAAAGAAACGGTTTTAATGCAGTTTTCCATTTCAAATAAATACTTCCGTACTCCATTGAAAATGAACGGTGTACCATTGACTGATGTTAAGAATACAAAATTTTTAGGTCTCTAAATTCAGTCAATCTCAAATGGAACGTCAATTTAAATGAATTGAACACAAAATTAAGTTCATTGTGCTACGCGTTCAGAATTTTTAAAAATTCAGTCAGACTTCATACTGCTCGTTGTGTAAATTCCGCGAATTTCATTCCCGCCTGAGATATGGCATACTATTCTGGGGAAATACATCTTATAGCTCCCAGACTTTTAGATTACAAAAAAGAATTGTACGAATAATAACCAAATCCCACCCACGTGATTCTTGTAAGCCTCTCTTTATTAAACTAGGAATTTCACCTTTGCCTTTTCTGTTGATTTACGAATCAGTGGTGTTTGTCAAAAATGATTTCCTTAAGGGCGGGAAAATATTTTCAGAAAACGCCGGTCTATTACTACAACACTCAACGTCGAAATCATATTCATCAGGTGACCGTATCAACAGCTCATTACAAAAATTCACGTACAATACATGTACATTAAGTAGTGAAGTTTAAAATTTTACAACACTTTGTCAGATGACATTACACGATTAAATTCGATATAAAAGTTTAAATCCAAAGTGAAATCGTTGCTGCTGTATAACTGTTTCTATACAATTAGAGACTATACTGAGCATCACAAGGAAAGTAATATTAATTTTAACACTAATATTTAATGCATTATTTACCATTTGGATTGTAGAAATGTAAACAACCTGTAACAAGTATTGTAGTACAGCCTCTGGGTCAATGAACCCGATGTCGATCAGGTTTTTCGTCCAGTTTCCCTGATCCATTGAGCAAATGCTTAGATGGCCCCTTGTTTTGCTTCTGGGCATAAATGTAATTTCAGTATCTGTGCATGTCTTCTAGACTTCAGTGGTAAATATAGTTATTCAAATTATCGTCTCCATGTTGTCGCGTCAGGAAGTATTATTTCTTGACGAAGGACATGCTGGATAAGAGTCCAAAATTTATTGCTGATTTATCCTTGGAAATAAATTTTATTGCATGGGAGCGTTTTTTTCTCTCAAAATTCAAGTAGTATATTGCTTAGTGTAGGGATCACAGAATTTTGAAAACGTGCACAATATTCACTTCCCCCAAAGCACGTCATACACAGTTTTTAACTATTTTTTACGTAAGTAAATAAATAAATAAATAAATAAATAAATAAATAAATAAATAAATAAATAAATAAATAAATAAATAAATAAATAAATAAATAAATAAATAAATAAATAAACAAATAAACAAATAAATAAACAAATAAACAAATAAACAAATAAACAAATAAATAAATAAATAAATAAATAAATAAATAAATAAATAAATAAATAAATAAATAAATAAATAAATAAATAAATAAATAAATAAATAAATAAATAAATAAATAAATAAATAAATAAATAAATAAACAAATGTGTTGGCGCGGAGGGCCTCGCCTTCTGCTTACCCCAGATCAATGAGTGAATGTGTGTCCCATCGAGACGTAGAGGGTAACCGGCTGTCAGCAGGATAAAATCCCTAGAAAGAAACATTTTACGGCTCTAGAAATATAATTCTTGATACACAAGGTTCTTGAAACTCTTGTCAGGTGATATAACACCACCTACAAATCACTCATCTCTCCAATGATGACGGGAGTCCATATTCGTGTGTATTATGTTGAGTCGTTTCAAAGTTGAATGTATCCGTCTGAGGTGGTATGATATTTTTTAATTTTCTTCTAATTTTAAAATTCAATAATGTTTTTTACGAAACCCACATTATACTAGTTCCGTTGTCTTTAAAGCCCGGACTGCTAAACATCTGCTTTGTCTCTTCTGCAGCTTGCGCTGGAAATTATTGTTGTCCATTTTCTAGCTTCCAACTATTTTGTTCTTGTAACGAAATCAACTAATTTTGCCCATCACATTCACTAATTTTGACTCTCTGAGACTGACTCAATTTCATCAGCTTCGTTACTTGTGCATTTCTCTAGATGAGCAAATGTGAGATCTGATTAGAACGTGAACGTGAACAAGAAATTTTATTTTGCCCGGAATTTATTTAGAGTTTCGATTCATGCTACGAGAGTGTCATAATTGTAATCGCAGAGGTTTAAAGCAATTATTATTTAGCAATACTTTGTTTGAACTTCCCTGTATAGAAATGCAAACTCGGAATTTTCTTAAAGTATGTATTACCAGCAACTAAATTTTCTTGTTCCGAGTTCGTTGTTGTGCGTGCTGCAGTAACACCAATGTCAAGTATAAATTTCAAAACGTATATAATCAAAATGATCATTTCTTTTGCATATGCGATAAAATGAAGGAAAAATACGCATTACGTCAAATCTCAAAGGATGAACAATAAAAAACCTAGTCAACTGGAAACATACGTGAAGGAAGGTCGTAAGATTCCAACAATTAAAAGGTTGAAAAATAACAAGAAACGCCTTCACTGTTATTATATTTAATATTATTTATTCTCGTTGTTAGAATGTCTTTCAAGGACATGTACAATTACATTATTTTCGTAATTCAATAAACTAGAGCAAACCAATATTGAATTATAATTTTTAAGGTTACCCAAGAAAGGTCCAAAATAAAACTTATTAACAATTAATTTAACATTTTTTAGTTTGAATATCAAACTCCTAATGAAGGAGGTTGAAAGATCTCTCTTGAATATCGAGTATTAATGCGGGGAAATTATTACATGATAGCCTAATTTAAATGTATTAGTTGCGGAACAAAATGGAAGAGAAGAATGAAAATTTGGAAATCCACTTACTTATTGAATCTATAGCCAGTTCTTTTAAAATGTTGTTGACTGTTATGAAATGAGAATATAAATTTCTTCATGTTGTGTGAACTCGTAAAAAGAGACAATTGAGGGATAGTGTCTGTTACCTTGGACGCGAGGTTGGTAGGGGGAGCTAGTTCGCTAATGGGATAAAGTTCGCTAATGAATGGGCACCTGAACGTGGGCCGGGAAAATTAGTGACATTCTAATTTTAAAATCCAAATAGCGATTTAAGGATATAGGATGTTTGGAGAAACCTTGGGGACGGTACTCCAGGAAAAAATAATCGGAGGTTCACAAGAAAGGAACGGACGATATCCGTGAAAGTGATGATAACATTTGCCGATTGATTCTGGTTACATAAAATCTCGAATAATATATTTGATTTATATTCGACTTAAAGTGTTCATATTAAAATTACCTCGAGAGACACCACGGGACAGCGACGTTTGTCGAGTGGCAATACAGCTACGGCTGAATTTATTGGCGTTCAAACTGTCGCGATTCACGTGTGCATACGCTGTTGCGGGAACATTCAGTAGATGCATAACATTGACTGTCACGTGATATCTATTGATGAAGGCAGCCGACAGAGACACACTTGCAACTCGTTCTGCTAAAGTGCCGTAACCCACAGCGCTTCCAGCGGGCGTCAAGTGGCGCATAGGGGCAGCTAATTAGGGCAGCAGCGCGATGAACACAGCGTAGAAAGCGGAGCCGTGCACTCTGGGCGTCAGGCGGTGGAAGTCGCCCCGGGACGTTTTCAGGGCGTCGCCCCTCTCCGTCGTTTCCCTCCCGCCCCCCTCGCCCTCTCCTGCCGGCGACGCCCGCATGCGCCCCCCCCCCGGCCGCGCCGCTACCCGCCCACGGAAGCCGCTCTTCCGGGTGATTACCTGCCCCAAACAGCTCGCCCCGGCACCTCACCCTCTGACCTGTCGTTATGCAGCCGCGCCCCGCCAGGCCCGCCCCGCCAGGCCAGGCCCGCCCCGCTAGGCCCGCCCCGCCAGGACCGCCCCGCCAGGACCGCCCCGCCAGGCCCGTCTCGCCAGGACCGCCCCGCCAGGACCGCCCCGCCAGGACCGCCCCGCCAGGACCGCCCCGCCAGGACCGCCCCGCCAGGACCGCCCCGCCAGGACCGCCCGCGCCCGCCAGGACCGCCACGCCAGGACCGCCACGCCAGGACCGCCACGCCAGGACCGCCACGCCAGGACCGCCACGCCCCCTGCCACGCCCCCGCCACGCCCCCGCCACGCCCCCTGCCACGCCCCCGCCACGCCCCCTCCCCCGCCACGCTCCCCGCCACGCTCCCCGCCACGCTCCCCACCACGCACCCCGCCACGCTCTCCGCCACGCTCCCCGCCACGCTCCCCGTCACGCTCCCCGTCACGCCCCCCACCACGCCCCGCACCGCACCGCCTCAGCCGCCTCCCTTCGCATCCCCTCCCGCACTGTGCCACTCGCCCAGACTGCTCGTCTCGTTTCGCCCCATTGCCTTGCTTTCCCAATCCAGGCTGTCCGTTCCACCACGGTTGTTGTGTTGCGAGATGTCCCGTATTAGCCCGACCCGGCGGGGCCCGTCTCGACCAACGCTACCCCTCCATACCCACACACCACTGTCTCGCCTTTAGTGCTTCGAATTTCCCTGAGCCTCCCAAGAATAGATATTCAAGCCAACACTGAACATCGTTATGATGAGTAAAACTAGGCCATGAGAGTAAGATTTACGATGTTATACACAGAAATAGGTCGGTATTCTACTTTGTACGATATACTGTTTACCCTTCAGAATGAAGTTGTAATATATCTTCACTATCTGTGCACATGTTCTAGAGTTTAGTGGGAAATATGGTTATTCAAGTTATCGTTCTCCATGCTGCCGCGTCAGGAAGTATTTTCCTTCGCGAAGTGAGCGATGGTGAGGAATAAGAGTCCAAATCTGTTTTGCCCTTGAAAATAGATTTTATTACATCCGAGCAAATAGTCTCTTATCAATTTTTGCCAAAAACGCTCATTTCTTTCTGTATTAAGATTTCAAGGGTAGGGATCCTAAAATTAAGCAAACGTGCGCAGAATATACTTTTCCCCGTAGATTGGTTTTCTCAAGCAGGTATCTCCCACCAGCGAGGCACCACCCCAGCCAGTAGAAGCTTTAAGCTCCCGACCGGTCTTCCAGCATGTGTGATAATTTAGTGCACGTAAGTGTAAGTAATGATAGGAACAAAGAAGAGGAAGGAAATATCGCGCGCGGTCCGTAGCCCGTTTGTTAGGGTACATCTCCGGCATTCGTCTGGTACTGATCGCAGAAACCACAGAATACTACTAATCAGAGCACCCGACCGTTATAATTCTCCTCCACTTAGTGACTGAATTCGACCTAGCTGTCAGCTACTGTTGAAAATCCTGCCACTGCAGTGATTCGAGTCTCAACAGTGCTCTGTCGAGACTCGAACCTAGGACTTCTCGGTCAGATGCACTCCAGTGTCATCAGTAGATACCCTAAGCCAATTCTCACGGTAACTGTTTTTGACGTAGAAATAAATTAAAATACATAAGTTCTTCCAAAATGCTATGTTGAAAATAAGTGGTAATGGATAACTTAACTATCGAATGGAAGTTTTCCTAATTTTTCAATTATCCGGCTAATTTTGAAGTAAATATCACTAAACCTTTTTTAAAATCATTTACTAGTCGTAACGTTTTTAAACAAAATGCATTCCCTCCATGAAAACGAAGGTAGAAGAATAAATATATCCAAAAGCATTATGGAGCTCTTAGATACCAGATTTTTAAAGTGACCTGATACTCGTATATTAATACTCTATTTCTTATATATCTGGGCGATTCTTTTCTAATTTCTTTTAGTGTATAAATCATGTTTTAAGTTTAGATTTCCATGTACTATTTAAACGCTTGGCCCCCCAATTTCCCAAAAGATTTTTCTTTCAAAAGGGTTAATGATAAATCGTTGCTTCTTGTTGAGGGTACAGCTTTCACAACAAAGATAAATTACCAGTTAATAATTGATTAAATTGAGATTATGTTATTTCCAAACTTTATGAGTATTCTTTTAATATTACCTTAGTTTTCATTTCTATTTGCTAACCTCAGCTTCAAACAAATATTCAAATGTTCTTACTGTGCCCAATGAATACTAGTGGAGGAATACCAGTCACCATGCCTCAAAGGATGTGAAAATTATGCTCCATGATGGCACATATAACGGATAGAGTGGATGTTATAACTGTTCCGTAGGAACTTTTAATTGATGGTGCAAATGTCTAACGAGTTCATCGAACTCATAAGATGTCACGTAGTTCTTCACTGATTAAATTAAGTACAATTATCGTAATTATTTTACCATGTATATCGACAAACGAGATTGATGGATTAGAGAAACTATTATTGATTCAGTGGTGAGTTGTAGTTGACATTCACATAATTGAAATTATTGAAGGCGTTGTCATTGTCAACAATATTAATATTGTTGACAATGACAACGCCTTCAATAATTTCAATTCGAAACTATTATTGTCAAAAATTGTTTTATTATCAAAATTTCTGTCATTAAAAATATCACTGGCGGTCGATTTCGAAATGCGCTCAATCAGTGTATGTTCTGTGACGTTTATCAAAACCGATAAAGTGTTTCGTGCGTAGGTCTGCACTAACTATGATACAATTGTGATTTGAAATATTTTACCTGATAGAAGTGAAATAAAATATCGAAATATTGGCATAAAGAAATGTTCCGAATTCTGAACGACCAGTTGAAATAGCTCAGTGTCAATCGTTGTTGCTGTAGGGTCTGACCGGAGGTTCTGGGGTTCGAATCCCGATGATATCGCGGATACAAACTTCCTAGATAGCGACGTAGCTATATCTAATTCAGCTGCCGTCTAGAGAATTCCAGCGGCCGGCTGCTCTAATTGTAAGGGTTTCTCCGATCAGTGCTAGACGAATGACGGAACAGAAACAAGTGGGCCATGGACCACGCCCGATCTTCCTTTCTGCAATCGTTTTCCCTCTCCCCATACACACAAATACATGAACTACACCACCGTATATATTGGGAGATCAGGGAGAAGCTTAGAGCTTGTCACCGTCTGCGACGGTGACCCAATAGGGGGAGATACTTGGACAGGGAAATCCTTGTAATCCATAGTGCACCGGGAGCGGTAGCTCAGTGCATCAACTGATGTCACTGCAGCGCCCCTGACTGGGAGGTCCTAGGTTCGAGTCCTGACGGCGGCAGAATTTTCGACACTAGCTTTTCAGCCAGGTCGAATTCAGTCGCTGTCTGGAGGAGAATTCTAGCGGACGACTGCTCTGATCGGTAGTTTTCCGTGGTTTCTCCGATCAACACCAGGCGAATGCCGGAGCAGAACCCTACCAAACGGACAACGGACCGCGCGCGACCTGTCCTTCCTCTTCCTTACACACACACACGTACACTAACATGTACTACATACACACCACACTACTACACTACCACATACTCCGGGAGACCGGTCAGGATCCTAGAACTTGTCCCGGCTGGGGCGGTGCCCCGCTGGTGGGAGAGTCCTGGTTAGGGAGAAACCCCACAAGCCGACGGTAGGTCGGCGCCGGATCTCGCCATCCAGCAGGGGAAGATCACCGCCATCTCCCGAGAAAAAACATGCACTACACTAACGGGACTAATGACCAAAACAGTTGACGCGCCCGGAAGCACGAAAAAATCAATGAATCAATCAAACCATCATATATATTGGGAGCTTAGTGCTTGTCACCGTCTGCGGTGGTGACCAAATAGGGGGAGATACTTGGACGGCGAAAACCTTGTAATCCATAGTGCAATAGTTTGGAGCCGGTTCTGACGATCCAGCGAGAGAGAAAAACCACACACTTCTTTCATGTACTCAACGGACTAGGGACCCGATATACTCACTCACGTATTGTCAAGACACTTCAAAGTAATGGATATAATAATCTCTCCCACTCTGATGACCTCCTTCCTAGAGGGCCCAATAACTGATATATGTGTACGTGTGGTACTGCTGATGTCTTTAGGAATTACGGGATATGGAACATGTGAGGGCGGAGTATCAATCCACAACTGTTTCCAACGGCTGATAGTGGGCTCAGGGTAGGGAAGAAGGGGTAGCGGAGGTCAATGACCCATAGCAGGTAGGGTTACGATATCAATTGGAATTGACCCGGGGAAACTACAAAGTCTACCGATTAGATCAGTCGACTTCAAGAATTATCTCATCCAGACAGTAGCATAGTCCGATTTATTCTCTTATTAAAATTGTTCGTCAACTTCATTACATTATGAGAAATTCAAGAATTGAAGTTCCCGATTGGATAACCGCGTTCCAGCTGTTCAGCTCTGAACTCGAGATTTGTTATAATCGGAGAATAGCTACTTCATTTAAATTCGTCAAGGTCGAATCTTGGACCTCCAGGGTGGAGCAGCGGACACGCAAGAACATACCGTCGCTTTTCCGGAACACTGTTGTAACACACACACACACACACACACACACACACACACACACACACACACACACACACACACACACACACACACACACACACACACACACACACACACACACACACAACCTGTTTTGTACAAGAGAGCGCGATTAATTGCCCTGTAACTTCATTCACTTCCCATTAATCGACAGTATTAACTTTATATCAAAAATATTATTTATGTATCTTAGTTTTATAGTTTATTAAAATGGAATTTATAGAATTCTGAATTTTCTTATATTATTCCATAATAATAAATGGTGATATCAGTCTCTTAAAAAGCGATGCAGCTGATACCAAGTGGCAATTCGTGTAATGTGAAAAATACAGACTAGTTCTACATAAAACATGACTTTTTCAAATCGATTTACTCTCAAACTCAATTTTCGATTTTTTATGTTACAAGACTATTCCGAAAAAGCGACGCTCACGCACGTTTATTACTACAAACTTGTATATACAAGAACCAGAGTAAACTTCGGATTTAGTATCTGAATCTTGATTTAAACTCGTTTTTGTTTGAGAATTCAAAATATACGATGTAGCTTTTGGAAGAACTTTGCACTAAAGTCATTATAAAGGCACCACGCATGCAACACATGCAAGATGTGTAGAAAAGTGACAATTAATTTGTTAGTTATTGCCTTATTTTATTTGGCGAGACTTGGGCCATCAGGCCTGCTCTTCCGTCTGACGAAGCAAATTTTGTTACGCTCCTTCCACCTTTTAGCGGAGAAAGAATGTCTCAACTCGGGCGACAAAACAGGCGATTTGAATTAAGCTCAGAGGCTTCTTTTAGGCTTGACGATTTTTTACATGCAGTAAATCTACAACATGGAACAGCTGGTTGAACTTCCCCTCCGAAAGAAGGCGTACGAAAGATTTTTTCGCCCTTAAAAATCCATAGATTCGATAGGGTTTGTACGCGTAAACTTTGGTACAACAGCCCAATACGCTAACCGTTCTGGAGATTCTGTGACAATACGGAGATTATTCATGTGAAACGTCAAAATGTGGAAAACAAGGTGACTTCGCCGGTCTGGTAAAGCACGCGAGAGCCGCATGGCGGGAATGACTTTTATTATACTACAAAGATGAATAAGGAACTAGAGTATAATTCAATATAATATCCACATCTTGATTGAAAAATTCAAAATATCCTTTGTAGTTTTTGGAAGAGCCCCACAAAAGCCATAAATGCAAAGCAGTACGAAGGCCGCGGTCGCAACATGATTAAGTAGTGCTGGTAACTGACAATATGGAGATTTTACATGTGGAACGCCACTGTGCGGAAAACAAGGTCGCTTCATCGGACAGGTAAAACGTGCGACAGCCGCATGGGGAGGGGGGAGGGGGGGCTTTGTAGAAATTGCAAGCCGCACCGCGTGGTGCGGGCAGTGCAGCGCGGAGTGGGAAGGCGTAGATAGGCGTGCACGAGGGCGGGGGCGGGGCGGGGAGGTGGGTTAAAAAAGGGCGAACGAGCGCCGAGAGCCTATTTCCGCCATGGACGCTCTCGTGCTCTCGCTGCTGCTGACCGCAGCGCTCCTGGCGACGCGGCTGCCCGACAGCAAGGCGGTGGTCGTCATCCAGGTGAGGCTGGCTGACGGCGAACCAACCGAGGCGTTGGACGCTTTGCATTTTATTCACTTTTTTCATTTTCAGACTGTTCGTGAAGTTTTTGTTCTTTGAGGTCTTCCAATGGAAGTATTAGTGCAGGGCAGTGTGAAATACAGTACGCTTAATGATTGGGAGAGGAAGTAATCGTCAAGGGCATGATAATAATTTGCATATTTAACGTTCAGAACATGTTTGATAAACAGCCTTCTTGATAAATAAGCCATTACACATTTTTATCAGCTTTCCTCCACCATTCCTTTGGAATTAACAGGTAAAAGCACTTGTACATCACATAGATATGGTTATCATAATAAGTACAACAAAAATCTCTGTAATATTTATTCTACGAGTAGTAGCTACAATAAGATTAGAGTTTATTGTACAAAATTATATTACAGGAACATTTAGATACAATTAAATTTTCCCACACATAAAACGATTAAAGTCAATGATTTTATGGCAGCTTATGAGTATTTATAAAATAATTTATGAGAAGGTAATTTGAAATGATATACTACTTTTGACAGAACACACACGGCTGTAACATATCACTATGAAACTATACGAAAAAATTATTAAACTGGGTAAAATAAAAAAACACTGAACACCCTAGAAAAGCGAGCGGAGAATGGTGAGGGGAGGATGGGGTAGAGAGGGAGGGGGAAGTAGAGAGTACGGGGAGGAGCGCGGAATGTAAGTAAAGACCCCTCTAAATTTCCGAAAAAGGGTTTCCTTACGACCCCACATAATATTAGGAAAAGAGCTCTGAAATTAAATTATAAAACTAAGGAAGTACAATTTCTTCAAGTTTCGTATAAATTGAAGATGATTCGAAGGAAAGGTAAGATCCTTTGATATTAATTTGGCTTCTCGCGAATAACGTCCTTTTTCGCACAAAACTCTTTAGGGATATGAATGACCTCTTACTTTCTGCACTACCACTAGAAGCTTACTTTTTGCTCGAGTGGCGCCAAGTGCTAGTTTACGCGATTTCCTGAAGTTGCAATGCCTTCTTTACTGAAGATATTAAACGTATGCACTTGTAAAGCTGTCTTCGACTGCCTTAGAAAATTCAAAATTGCATTTTGGAAATGCAGCATGTAAAATAGAATGAACTTTAAACTGCAAGTTTGTTTTTACTTCTTTAGAGCAAAATAGCACCAAACAAGGACAAGATGCTATTTTGACCATTTTCTTTTTCATTATTTGGCCTCTATTCAGCTGTGTGCTATGTTTACAGACCGGAGGGGCGCCAATTGGACCAAGTATATGCCCAGGCCCTTGCCGTAAGTACTTAAAATCATCAGCTTAAAAAATTGGAAAAATAATTATGCTGCACATTTCAATGCTCAGATTTACTTGGCAATCATTTTGATGGTATGAATATTAGGATAATTTGTACTGAATATGTTCTATTCCTGGCACCTGCACTTTCACCTATCCGTGCTATATCACGGTATAGTAGTAAACAGGTAAACACTTCTAGACTTCTTTATAATACCAACAGAATATGAATGCGCAAGATTTCGACACATATCCACCTCAATTTACATCGAGCGGCATTCCAAACAACACGAACATTACATTGTCGAGGGTGTAAGTGAGTAGTTGTACAAAACCATACAAGTAGTTGTACAAGTTGTACAAGTCATACAAGTAGTTGCCGAAACACTCCATTGACACGTGGGTCAAATCAGAAACACGCATAAGGCAACGCTTTCTATTGGTTCTCTTCCCTGATGTAACACTAGGTGACACGCTGCAATGCTCGTGAGAGTTTATATATCGGCTGGCATGAGTCCGGGGTATGAGGAATTCCAGGACGCGCTTCCAAAAACAGAATTCCTTAAATCATCATGTCGTGTATTCTGCAGTTTCACATAGATTATCACTACATTTTGCTTTCAATTTAATTAAGCTAAATCGATGAATTTGTATTTAAACGGCACTGTTTCTTTTATGAATACTCCACTAACATATTACACGCATATCGCTGACATCGAATTTTACAAAAAAATCTTCAAATAACATTGAATCAATTGAATCAAACAAAATAACCAAAGGAGTAGCATATTTGCATCAAATAAATAACTTTCGGAGATATCCGCTAATAAAGTGATTTCAGTTAACTAGTGATTGCTGTTGATTAAAATGGTCATGTGAACTTACATAAACATTCTAAAGCTTCGCGATATATTTTTAGTTCTTCTTTCCTAGAACTTAAGTAAATCCACAACACATACGTAACTTTCCTGTAATGCCTGTTAGTATTGAATCTTAACCAAAATGTTCACAAAAACTTAATTCTGTAATTTTCTAGTTTACCTGCGAAGAGCAGCGTCTCTCGCCTCGTAGTGGGGTGTCGGTGCCAAAGGCCTAGATGCGTCGACTCATCCCGGCGATTACTAACTCTGAAGTCTCACTCGTAGCTGGCAGCCTCTGGTCTCGACTTCGGTGCTTGTTCATATCAGTTCACAATGTCGCATTTGGTCACAGTGCCGCATCATCATTGTTCTCGCGGCTACTTGATAATTATTTGTGTAATTACATCTATGCACAGACAGTTGACGGTAAAGTTACCGCGTAATCACATTTCACAATCAAGGTTAAAATTTTAATTATCGTTTGTTATTTTATTCACTCTCGCCGCTTGTTGCATTCAGAGTTCATTAACAGAGTTTAATTAATTCTTATGAAACAGTTTAACTCGTGGTATCCTCATACAATTAACTGCGGTGATATTTCCGCTATTCGCTGAACTGTTTCACCTAACCACGCAGAAATGTTACATGCCCGCGCCGTTCGCATAGACGGGGCTATCCAGAAAACTCGGCTGCATCAGAACTATTTCATAGCGCGCCGACCCTTTTACGAGAACCGGGACTCACTGCCTGCTAAGTACCGAACTCGGCTGCTTGCTTACTATTCATGTTTTCTCAACTCTTTGCTTTCTCGGTGGCGCGCCTCTCTCCATGACACCGCTGGTCATCATGGAGATCATGGCTGTTCGGGAGGGCGTTTTGTACCGCGCAGGCAATAAATAAGCTGTGCGAGTCTTCGCCGAAAATATATGATATTTGACTGTTTTCCAATGTAGTAGTTACCCACAACAAAATTATCTTCCGGAAATTATTGTACTGCACGCACACACACACACACACACACACACACACACACACAAACGATTTCTTAGCAAAACAGAAAATTAAATGTCGTCTAGCAAATCATAAGTACGTATTTTTCCTAAAGTATTTTCTTACTGTCTTTTTTTTTCAGTAATTTCTACTTTAAAAAATACTACTCACGCAATGCTTAGTAAACAATTGTAACACCAAAATATCAGCAGGTAGTGCCGTGTTAAGCTAGTCCCGTAGCACACGTTATTTAATAAACACGTAAAATGTGGGCTGTTACGTGCAGGTGATATAACGTAACCGCTACTTGAGCTGTCAACCCGCATCCGCTTGATCACTAATGCGAAGTAAGTGCTGCGTTACATCACGACTAACGGTGTAACGTCGAAGACTCTCTCATCCCTTTATGAGAGACGGTCCCGCCTGACGACCATGACAACACATTACCATGGTGCGTAACAACACATGAAAGTTGTTATGAAGATCATCATCTGTTTTCCGCAAACGACACGCGGATGATATATGCTCATGTATGCTCTGTACAAATATTAAGTTATCCGTGTATATTATGTACAAATTACATGTACTTATTTGAGACTCCTGTCGTCTTACTCATCACGACGCTACAACGGGCCCACATGGGTGATCGAGATCAACAACACAGGCGCGACTTAGTTGTCACGGTTGACGACTGATCGCAGCGAAGTTTTTTTTTTCTTCAATTTTATTTAGGTAAAGAGTTGCCCTCTAATCATGTAGGACTTTTATTATTAGGACCTTTGAAAAGTCTCTGTGATAATTTCGTCTTTCAATGTATACCGGTTGGATGTTCTCAAAATAGTCGGAAACGTTGCCAGGCGTAATCCCTTTCGACGTTACTAGATTTAACGTGTTTGAGTATACGGTTTTTCCAGGCCCATTAACTGCCCATGATTTATGTGTTAGGATACTGCATCGGCATTCCTCTGGTCTTGAATTGGAGAAACCACGGAAAGCATCCAATTAGAGAAGCCGGACGCTAGAATTCTCCTCCAGACAATATCTGAATTGGATCTATGTAGCTCGTGTTCAAAATACGCCACCGTCGGGACTTGAATCTAGGACCTAGTCAAGACCGCTGCAGGTGCAACGGTTCCTACCATTCTGGCATCATAGTCTTAGTGTTATAGAATTGTTGGGACGATCCCCAATTCTTTCTATCTGCTCCGAACAAATACATCTTAGGGTACATTGGGGATCATTTTGGGAAATTATTGCTATTATTATTATTATTATTATTATTATTATTATTATTATTATTATTATTATTATTACTATCATCAAAATTATCATTGTTGTCTATTGCTGAAAACGTAGCCTTCCGCGGCTTGTATTCATATCGTTTCCCGCCGAGGAAGGTTGCAATCTCATGCTCGTAGGGTTGGCAACTGAACTTTGACATGGCCTCTTCCGGTCAGTTAAACCGGTTGAGTTAGCTCGAGGCTGCTGTTGTCACTGCAGTGCCTCAAAGCGGGATATCTTAGGGTTTGGGTCCCGAACGGTGGAGGAATTTCAACACTAGTTTGAGAAGATGGTCGAATTCAGTCGCTGTGTGGAGGAGAATTCTAGCGGGCGGCTGCTGTACTATGTTCAAACGTCGATTTGTTCCGTGCTCAGTACTAATATAACCTAATTTCTTACCATAGATGTTAACCACCATTGTTGTTCAACTCTTTGATCTTTAGCGCTTTTTGCGACTTTCAGAAGAAATATTTTCATCACACTTACGTGCCAGAAACAAAAAGACCAAATAAAACCTTTCTCTTCGTTCATCCAGTTTCGATACCACTTAGAAACGAACGTCCCTTTACCATTCATTTTCTGTACAGAAAAATTATGACAATATTACCGTGTAAAACAGGCGTAACCCAATAACGTTCAAAGTAATTTTGTGCACAGGGCACTCGTCCATTGTCACCGCGTTTCGTGCGCTCACAGTCATTGTTGGAACTTTCTGGCAGCAGACCAGCCCTGAGGAAGACCACGAAAAGATGGTCGAAACGTCAGCCACACAGCCTTCGACGCGGCGTCACCCAGACAGCCAAGATCATTCACATTACATCTAGTGTTTCATTGTAAAAATGAGTTTTCTTTATTTTTACCCAAAGTAGTCTGCCACACTATGCCTTTGTAATCTAGGGTTGCCAACCGGCTTCCATTTCGGAGAACAGTCCTTCATTGGCGTCAATGGTCCTCTCGTCTCCTTTGTATTTTAAATGTTTTCCTTTTAGTAAATTTTTAACATTTATTTTCATTTATTTTATCTGTAACATCTGCTACATTGTATCGTTTATTGTTTAATTTAGAATAGAAAACATGAATATCCTTTTTCTGAAAGCACATGACACATGCATGCATAATAGTGTCTCTGTCTAGCAACTAACAGTACATTAAGAAACGTTGATGTAATGATGGGTATAATTAATACACGAGTGTGATATTACGATACGAGCAAGGAACGAGCGAGTATCGTAAACTTCACATGAGTGTATTAATTTCCCATTACATCCAGTTTCATTGAATATAACTTCATAAACTTTTACATTGAATCGTGGCAATTGACATGCAGGATTCATCGCAAATGTAGAGAAGAAAGAAAGAGAGTTGATGTTAATGTAAATTAAGTATTTATGAAAAGAAATGTGTTGATGTTTTTTTCCCCTTATCGAATGTCCTCCCTTTTACTTGATCATTGTAGTCCACCGTACTTGAGAGTGTTTGTTTCAAGCCACTGTCACACCGCCGCGCATGCGCAGGGTGCGGGGTGCTGAACAACGGGCCGCAGCAGCGCGAGGCCCCGGAGGGCGCGGGGGCGGGAGCAGCGGAGGAGGGGGCGGGGCCGGCGGCGGAGGGCGCGCTGCTGTCCCGCCAGCGGCGCTTCCTCAACGAGGGCGAGCGCGTGCGCGCCAACCTCTACCCGTGGCTGGTGGCCGTCACCCGCCTGCCGCCCTACTCGGGCTTCAGCGCCGGCGCGCTCGTCAGTGACCGCCACGTGCTCACCGCCGCCTCCACCGTCCTCGGGTGAGCCACGCGCACTTCGCCTCTAATAAGACTTAGGGTCGTATTCATAGTCATGTCTCATAATAAGGAAAACCTTGAAGGAGTTCCTTATAACGTTTTCCAATTCATAGTAGCAACTTATGTATCCACGTAAGAAAATCCTTATAGCTATAAGGAAGGTCCAGCCTTCACTTATGTTAAGCTATAAGTGGACCCTCTCTTGATGCGTTGAAAATTATCGTAATTTGAAAGAAATGGCAATGGACGACTATTTCAAAGATTATAAAGATTTTTACAATGGCATCTTTCTTTGTAGCAGCAAGCGATATTTACGTGACATGTAACGTACGTTTTTGGTAACATTGGTGACAAAATCCACCTCTAACTAATAGATATTTACTGATTTCACTACCATTTAAGCCTTTGTTTAAGATATTGGCACTATTTAAGAAACTGTGTAGGTTAGGTTACCTCACGGACGCAAGCAAATGATAGTTCACGGCCAGTTTGATGGAGCGCTTCTGGCAAGATTCAAGAGGCCGTGAAACAGCCAATACACCGTTGCCATACGAGACACTGCTAGCATCGTACTTATTATAAGTATCGTCTGTGGATACCAAATGTGCATAAGCATTTCCTTATCAAAAGTAACTTCTTATAGCTTAAGTATTTTCTTATCTTATAAGTGACGACTATGAATATGGCCCTTAGGGTCGTATTTATGAAATTCTGCCAGCAGAGCTCTCAGGGGGCCTGCCATCTGGGAGCTTGCTGGGAGGTCAAGGGGCGACTGCAATTGGCTGAGGGTCGTTCATAAATCGCAAAACCGAACACTGACAGCCAGCTAGGCCTGGCAGGCCCCCAGCAGAGGTTTATAAATACGGCTCTTAACCTTTAACTGTGCTGGTGAAAAATATAAACGTAACCCTGCTAGTGCGGTCTGAGAGACCCAAGACAAGAAATAATTCGCTGAACGCAATATTTTGTAACGAAAAGTATATTTAATGCGATTCAATATGATAAGTTATACATTTCGGTACAAGTAAAGCAATTAAAAATAAGCAGAAAAACACATCAAGAACAAAACGATTTTTTTAAATTTTATTGAATTTTCAAAGCAGAATAGTTGAAACAAAGTTTAAGTGTTCCATATATATATATATATATATATATATATATATATATATATATATATATATATATATATGTATATATATATATATACACACACTTGTTACTACTGTCCAACAATAATCGCAGGATTTCTTTGTCGGTGATAGCCGACATTTCAAATTCAAAACTGCAATTGAAAAAAAATGAACTCTTTGTAATATACACAATGTATTTACTATCCATATAATAATGAACGACGTTACTAAATAATCGATTACATGCAAAGTCATATATTTAAAAAACTTGCGTAACTATACTGGTGGGGTCTAGGATACCCGGAAACGTTCAAATCGACTATAACTCGTCACTGCACAAACGTAAAAAGATGTTAGCTCGTTAGATCGCAAACCCCACGATTTGAAAGGAATACACCAGTCGCTGAGAAATTATTTATACAACTATTTGAATTATTTAAAAAACATACAATAGTGTAGGCATTACAGACCCCACCAGCACAGTTAAAGGTTAAATATTGGTGGGTACAAGAACATCAGCTAGCATGTATTTTCCGCACACGTTTTCTGGAGCTCTCACTTCGCTAGATGCGAGAGGAGTGGGCATTTTGTTATTTTGACCACAGGACTAATATATAAAATATGTGGCACGTTTTACTCAGTAATATAGTTTCTATTACACGGGAGTGAATGTTTATGGTCATCAGATTTTGTCATCAACGCTCGTGGCCATCATTTATTCTCAATTCAACAAATGTTATTAAAGTAGTTGAGGAAGCTATTCCGAGGCTCAAGAACACGTGCGCGTAAAATATCAGACTTGGAAACTACTGATAGCACCGAATTGTGACAGGTAATGCCGCCAGTGCGTTGGAAATTTACGATAAATTCCCGAGTTGCCAAGTGACAAAGGAGTTTATCTGAAAACTTACAATTAGTAAGTGGTATTTAATAAGACTCTTACACAAATGAATGTATGTCCAACACCGCTTTAGAATGCGTCGAATATTCATTATATTAATGAGTTTTAATCGACTTTAAAATATCAAGTTCAATCACGGCCATCCTCTGTTCCTAAGCAGACAACTTCCTATGAGTGATGTGATGAGATTAAGACTCATTCAGTAGAGAAGTGGTTAGAAAAATTGGATTCAAAAAGCAATGACTTTCTTTTTAGATAAACCGCCCTGGTTTGGTCATACAACACTATTGGAGTTAGAATTATTAAACAAGGTGGGTGGAGTTTTGAAACTATCTCTTAAAATCCAAAGACGCCGAGCGCGCAAATCTTGAAGATGATTGTATTCTTTGCATAGATCATAAATCTTACGAATGCTTGCCATGATCCAAAAGGGGACAGCAATCCTTCTCTCTGGAGCTCCCTAAATAGACACTTTCTTCACAGCATGCGCCGTGAAGCACCTTAGCACATGCCACTTTTGAGTCTTTACGCATGCGCAGTTCGTTTCGCAGTTGCACAAGCTTACAGATACAAAAGAGGTATTCGCTAGGTGCTTCAGGTCGTGCAAAAAAGTCTCTAATCGGGCGGATTACACGGGTGTCTTATATCGCCAGCTAATCGATTATTCGGTCTTCTGTATCGAAATTCTTCCTGTGGCGGCAGTGTGTGCAGCTAACTCTACATTCCCGTGATGCAGCATCGTGACATTAATCTGTATGATTGTCTTTACATCCGATATCAGTTTTATTTATACAATATACTATTTATGTAACAATCATATGAACAAATCAGTGGTTATGGGCAGCTCAAATCGAACAAATACGAATCAAAAATCCATCTCATACTTCATCCCTCCTGGGCTAACATCCCTGGGCTGACAACCGTGCGATGTAAAAATGTATTCGACATAAAAATGCTGATTCGCCCCAAAAAGGTAACGTGCTCTTGCCTCCGGCAGAATATGACTGGGCTCCAGTGGATACAAGTGGCGCGTTCGCGTTGTCCGAGGACGGCCAATTCACGACCAAAAACAAACAAACAAAAGCGTCTTTATGGATGGGTAGACTCAGATTGCTTGAGTGGTTGATTGATAGTGATTCTGGGCGCGTCAACTACTATGGTCATTAGTCCTGTAAGTATAGTGCGTGTTTTTCATCGAGAGGTGGCGGTATTCTTTCTCTATTGGATGGCGAGATCCGGCGCCGACCTACCGTTGACTAGCGGGGTTTTCCCTCAACGCCCCACCAGCAGGGCACCGCCCCAGCCGGGACAAGCTTTAAGCACCCGAAGTGTAGTGCCTATTTGTGTAAGCGTGTGTGTGTGTGTGTGTGTGTAAGGGGTGAGGATAGGAGAAGGAAGAGGAAGGAAAGATCGCGCGCGGTCCGTGGCCTTTTTGTTAGGGAACTGCTCCGGCATTCGCCTGGTGTTGATCGTAGAAAGCACGAAAAACTACCATTCAGAGCATCTGGCCGCCAGAATTCTCCTCCAGACAGCGACTGAATTCGACCTAGCTGACAAGCTAGAGTTGAAAATCCTGCTGCCGTCGGGACTCGAACCTAGGCCCTCCCGGTGGACTCATGGGCACGCTCAAACGCCATTATACAGCGACATGATTTGAAGGGCGGAAGGGTGAGTGCGAGTGGTGCGCAGGGTGCCGAGGAACGCGCTGCGCGTGACGCTGAGCGTGGGCGCCATGTGCGGGCTGCCGGACGGCACCGCCATCAACATGTCGGTGGCCGAGGTGCAGCCGCTGTCCTCCACCTTCTCCAGCGACGGCGACGGCGACGACCTGGCGCTGCTGCTGCTGGCCAGCCCCGTGCGCTTCTCCGCCACGCTGCGCCCTGTCTGCCTGCCACCCAACGGTGAGCCGAGCCTCGCCCCACCCTGCTCCGCCCCGCCCCGCCTCGGCCCGCCCGGTCCCCGCCCGGTCCCCGCCCCGCCCCGCCCCGCCCCGCCCCGCCCCGCCCCGCTCCGCCCCGCCCCGCCCCGCCCCGCTCCCGCCCCCGCCCCGCCCCGCCCTCCCCGCCCCGCCCCGCCCCGCCCCGCCCCGACAGGACACGAAACGACACGACACGACACGACACGACACACGACACACGACACACAACACGACACGACACGACACGACACGACCCGACACGACCCGACACGACCCGACCCGACCCGACCCGACCCGACACACGACACGACCGACACGACATGACCCGACCCGACCCGACCCGACCCGACCCGACACGACACGACACGACACGACACGACCCGACCCGTCATGACGCGTAGATGCTCTGTGAGAGGGGCACTGACAGCGGCAGTGCCGTGTTACCTACACTTATGCTGCAATTATTGCAACAAATTTAGCGGCATTATTTTCTATATGATTCTTTAGTGTTTTATAATGAAACTATTTCTTAATAAACACACACACACACATTTTGACGTCTACAGTTTTGTAATACAAAAATGTATTAACGGTCGAAATTTTTACGATTCATGAGCAGTTACAAATCTAATTAAACTTAAAATATCATTACACCTACACTTCGTTGTTGTAGTATTCAAGGATGAACAAAAATTATTACAATATGTTAATTAAACAATTCAATATATTATCTAGAAAAATAAATAATTTAAACATTGATAACATACCAAACGCTTGTTATGACTCTACATGTTCTTGACACTGAATGTGGTAAATAGTAAACAATTTTGTTCAAAGTATTTATTTTGTCGAAAATATCAACCGAATTGAACAAATTATTGTGTAGAGGAAGCAGTAAAATAAATGACTTAGCAGATTAACAGTAATACCATGAAAAAGTTTACAAGGTAATTGAAATTTGAAATGCGTGGATGATTAGCAAACATACATGTTTGCCATTGTGAAGAAAATAAAGTGAAAAAAGAAAATGAAATACAAACTCTAATAAATGTCATTATACCATACGTCAAACTTATCTTCTTTATGGGTATTGTTAATAAATTTTCTGTTTGTAAAAGTAAGTGAATGATAACAGAATGTTTACTTAGCATTTCTGAAATAATTCACTTACAATAATTGTTATCTCTATCTAATCCTGTCTATCTTTCCAATTTATACTGTGTTCTGTTATTGATGTGTTTGATAATCACATGATGTTTATCTTAGTTTAACTTGAAGTTTTTTCAATCACTCCTAGTAGTAGATTGAACCACTTAACCCATTTATGCCCAGCGTTACCATCTGGTAACGAAAATTGCGGCGGCGTTGTTTCATTGTCTGTGCAATAATTTGCGAATTTTATTTCTTCAATACACGTAGACATTCTAAAAGAAACATATAAGAATTTTTTAAAAAATTTCTAATTGCCAAATGTCGATTTAGCCGTGATCGCTACGACATTGTACATTCTTCGCCAGGGTGTACATAGGACTGGCGTCGGTTCGAATCTTCATCTAATACTGTCGAACCTAGGACCTCCCGGTCAGAGGCGCTGCAGTGACATCAGTTGATGCAATGAGCAACCGCTCCCGGTCGGAGTGGAGAGAATTTTATGTAATGCAGCGCGAAAAACCGTGCTTAAACGCTATATGCCTGTGGTTAAGAAGTCGAGCATTATACGCACAAAATTGTTCAGGGCACGAATGGGTTAAGTACTATGCACTCCCGCTAAAACAACCGCATCCCATACGCAAGAGGCCAACGTCTTGAATGCGTTCACAGAGCGGTCGGTGTACACCGGACGCAACGCGATGGTGGTGGGCTTCGGCGGCAACGACACCAGTCCGCTGGTGGCCGCCGACACGTCCGCGGCGGCGGCGGGCGCGGGCACGGTGGACAACGGCACGGCCACGGGCTTCGCCGAGCGCTGTCGGCCGCGCGCGCTGCTGCAGCCCGTGGTGGCGCCGCGGGAGTGCGCCAGCGTCGGCCAGGGCTCCTCCACGGGCTGCGTCGGCTCCCCCGGCCTGCAGCAGGTCGTCTGCCCGGTCAGTGCTTTTACTTCCTCGACACGGACTAGAGAGATTCATTGACTGATCGATCTTTTCGTGTTTCCGGACGCTTTAGCCATTAGTCCCGTAAGTGTAGTGCATGATTTTTCGCGAGAGATGGCGGTGGTCTTTCCCCGCTGAATGGCGAGATCCGGCGCCGACCTACTGTTTGCTAGTGGGGTTTCCCCTAACCAGGACTTTCCCACCAGCGGGGCATCGACCCAGCCGGAACAAGCTCTAAGCTCCCGACCGGTCTCCCGGAATATGTGATAGTGTAGTGTATGTTAGTGTAAGTGTTTGATTTTTCATATTGTCTATTGGATTTTGACAATAGGCTGTAAATCCCGAATTTAATTTAAGCCAGAATTTTTGACATGACAATTTGATGAAATGTAATAATTTTCTTCTGAAAAATATGCTTGAAATGACTAGTAAGGAAAATGAACATTTTTTTGCTATTTTTTATCGTAATTATATATTAATGTGGACAATTATGCATCTAAAAGTATGTTATCTCAACTTGGAATCTACACCCTGTAGAAGACATTGAAATAAAATGTGTAAATGTAAAATAAACGAAAAATGTTATGTGGATTCTTGGCTGTCCGTGATGAGCCGCGTCTCAGTCGATGGAGCTGAAGTTTCGGCCATCTTGTTGTGGGTTTTTCAGAGCTATACTATTGAAGAAGGTCACTACAAGATGGCCGAAACGTCAGTTCCATCGACTGAGACGCGGCTCATCCCGGACAGCGAAGAATCCAACGACTCCGGCGGCGGAAGCCTACAAATCCATCAAAGGATGTTATGTATTCAACAATGAAATACATGAGAAATCTGTCAATTTGTGTACAAAAAAATTCTCTTAAAATTATTTTGGGATTTAAAGTTTATAACAATTATATTAACTAGGGGACAAAATCATAATTGCATTACTTTATTTAGAAGCTTAAGAAAATAATCGGCACATACAAGACAAAACAAATTACACAAATAAGGCACTAAAATAATTCTCATAAGCAATTTTCCATTCCAAAACTTGGTTTGATTAATTTACCGAGAAAAAATATAACCTGTTTCACTGATATTGCACAACCTCTTAAAAATAATTATCTAGTATTTTAAATTTGGCAAATATTGTAGCTTGATTCTATAGATAGTTTAGCTAACCAACTAAATTGTACTTACGTATGTTGGGTAATTCGCTAAATAAAACTTAATTTCATGTTCTACTGCTCGTGCTAATACTAGATCAAATAATTAAATTGAACCATGTTTGCTCCATACAACCTCACAACTGAAACGGCGGAAAGGCCGACCCGTCCTGATGCACTTACCGATGACATCATCGAAGCGGACGGAACGGCCCGTCGGAATGTTCAAACGATCTTTCCTTCAGATTGTTTGCAAATGGCGGAAGCTGTGTGTCATCTCATCCCGATAGTGACGTCCTAGTGCGAGCAACCTCAAGGAAACAATGTAATCAACTTTTAAAAAATCCCGTCCGTCCCTCCAGAGCGCGCGATGCTTCTTTTTTTAAATTTATTTATTTAGTCAAAAACAGTCAAAAACTGTATGTGACGTATGGGGGAGAAAATCATCTGCGCACGCTTTCTTGAGTTTCAGAATCCCTTCCCAACAATTTAACTATTAATAGTTGAAAGATGAAAAATTATAGTAATAATAATTAAAAATTTAAAAAAGCGAAAGATTAACATTTCAAAAACTAGATATTTTCGTTGCCAAATTATAGAAAACTTATTTTTAACGGTAAAGGAACGAACAATTTGATTTTTCTGTATTGTTAACAAAATAGAAACTCACTCTAAGCTCTACTACCACTACAAGCAAATGGAAAGTTCAACAAAACGTGCGCATAGTGAAGTTACATTTACGTCCAGAAACCAATCAAGGGGCCATCTCAGCATTTGCTCAATGGATCAGGGAAACTGGACAAAAACCCGATCGAGATGGGGGTCATTGACCCGGAAGTACATTATTTGTCACAGACATATTGAGTCTTTTTTTAAATTATACAATGCAAATGTAAACTAATTCAGTATCTTTAAAAGATCAATGGCGATTTCACTGCTTGTGTTGCCTGAGACGCTCTCGGGAGTCAAAAAGGAACCACGTTGTCAGTATAAACAAACGAAACGCCGCGTTCTGGTTTACGCAGCATCCGCATATCATTGTAGTGTTAACTAATGTGAAAACCATCACCTCCTATATTATTTCAGTAGTATACATACATTTTGCGGCTCTCAGACGCAACCTATCTTTATGAAAGAGGTATTTAAAGAAAGATAATTTCACGGAAACGTGACGAATTGCACTTTGACTTTAAAAATATGAAAAATTTGTTTAAAAAACGCGAATAAATATTCAGGTCAAATGCAACCCGCAACACTGGTCAACTATATCATTAAATAACTCCCATAAGGAAGCATTTTAGGGCCTTAAAAACTAAAATTCTGAGACCACAGGCCTCAAAGAAACGTTTCTCACACCGTAATCTATAAGATACAATATTCTTAGACGTTCTATGAAATTTTTGCCGCTTAGCTGCTTACTGTTTCTACCAATACCAATTACACATGGAGCAATACAAAATATATTTCAATTTTTCAATTTGTTAGAAAATCTAGAGATAATTTTGAACAAAATTAGAAATCTCTCTTTTAAATCCATTGTTGTATGTGGAAATTTCAATATTGATTTTCTGAGCGAATCCCACGAAAAAGAGCAAAATCTCAATTTAATTCACTCTTTTAATTTAGATATTACAGTGAACGTACCTACACGGAATACTCTTAAATCACAAACAGCAATAGATCAAATTATAATTAACAAACCACAACTAGATATGAAATAATAACGAATAATCTAGGTTACAGTTACCACGATGCACAAATTCTTACAATTACTAATAACATGAATACTGACACAATAAATAAAACACGCATGTGCAGAGCATTTACTAAAGTTAACATAAAATTATTAATTCTGAACAAAATATATTCCTCCATGACCTTTATTTTAGCCCTTGGTGCTGGTGGCCACCTTTGTGACGTCACGCTTAGAAGGCTTAGATTCATCTACTGTAGCGTCACGTTGGCGGCCTTGGGTGGGAGGAGGAGCGGAAGTATCGCATACCTGCGGGCATGAATAGCTTGGCGTCCCGGCGTTGGGATACATTTAGACAAAGGGGACGCCAGCTTGACCGGGAAGGTCACGTCGTAGACGCGAGCCTCCCTCCTACACCAAGGACGGTCACGTGACGGCTACACTCTGGTATAAAATCGAGCCGACGAGCTCACACGGGGGTTTTATTCTGGAAACCTCGCGCGATGCGCAAAACTTTACGACCAGGCTGGAGCGTGTCGTGCCTATTGCACGGGTGACGAGGTCACGGTAGTGGCGTGGGAGTAGCGTTAGAGGAGGCGGGGCCTCCCTAGCTATGTGGGGTATCCACAGGGAAATACTCACAAGTGTGTAGTTTCGGAGCAGAAGTTGGTTATTGTACATACATGTAAATAAACTTGAACATACTTGTAACTGTATGTGTGTTTTTCTCCATGACGCCACACTATCTTATACTCTTTACACTTTCTGGGTACTCCATGGTTTGTGCAGACTGACGAGGTTTATTTGCATAATTATTAATTCAAGATTCGCTCTTGCAACAACAACTAGAAATATCATTAATAGTTGCTTGATACAGGGGGAAATTGTATCTTATGTATATTGTGGAACCATTCATTTAACCTTTCGCCATGGTCTACAGGTGCTGTGTACGTAATTGTGGAAAGTACTACAATGGAAACGGACCACATGTTCCCAAGTTTCAGTTTCACTACACTCAAAGAAAAATTAGGGTGAAGTTTAACGTGCGAGAGTTCTCGCACGGGTACGCTAGTTTCGAAGAATTTCAAAAGGAAGCACTCACTTCTCATCAATGGCGTATCCAAACGGGGGACAGAAGCCATGCCCCCCTCCGCCACTATTTTAGGCATTTTACTCATTAATTCAAAATAGTTACCATTTACAGATCTCATCACATCCAAAGCAGAATCCCCATTAGGCATCTACTCGTACTTTTCTCATTCCACGCTAACAATTTCAAACAAATATTTAGGGGAGATCGGAACTAATATTATCGCCGCAAAATACTTGCTAGATCCCCCCTCCCCTTGGTGCTCATTAGTTGAAATGAGATACTACGATGTTATTCTCACTCATTGATACGTACACGAGCATCCCTACTGATCATTGAAGAATTTTATTTATTTATTTATTTATTTATTTATTTATTTATTTATTTATTTATTTATTTATTTATTTATTTATTTATTTATTTATTTATTTATTTATTTATTTATTTATTTATTTATTTATTTATTTATTTATTTATTTATTTATTTTATTTATTTACATCAAAAACATTTAAAAACTGTATGACGTGCTATGGGGAGAAGTGAATACTGTGCACGTTTTCAAAAATTCTGCACTCCTTACACTAAGTCATATACTACTTGAATTTAAAAAAAATATGATTAAGAATGCCAGAGAAATTAAAGTCGAAGATCACACGTGTCTCCTTTGTGTTTCAGAGGGATGCTGGAAGTTTAGTACAAGTTCGGGGTGCTCGTGGGGAGGTACAGCTCATTGGTAAGTGTGAGACATCGGTTGCATCTGCACAACTAAGGCATATTTGATTCATTGATGCAGCATTCAAATGCTGTTGTAAAACTTCAAAATTTAACCCAAATGCATGAATAGATCCATAACAATACTTCTTTTAACAAAATAAATATGCTTTGGAAAAATTCAAAAAGCACTTCGTTATTAACCAAAATCTAATTACTAACTTCACCAATATCACAATTGTAACTAAAATCAATATCGAATGAATTAAAAAAAACTTTAACACGTGACAGATAGCAAGATCAATCTTATATGAAGCTTTTAACGCTTTTGCGCCATCTAATTCACACGAATGAGTGTGAATATTCAGTTTGGGACGCATCAACTAGTTAGGATATTAGTCCCGTAAATATAGTGCTTGCTACATCCTGGATGACGGTAGAGTTTCTCCCTCTCTGAAACGTGAGTTCCGATGCCCATCTAGAAATATGTTTGAGGTTTCCCCACTTCAAGGTATCTAACAGCTAGCTAACGCCACTGTGAGAACATAATCTAATCTCTCAACGTGTTTAGTTGTGTGGCGCACGCTAATGTGTGTGTGTGTGTGTGTGTGTGTGTGTGTGTGTGTGTAAAACGCGTTTCACATGGTTATTTTTATAATTTTTTATCGGCACAGAAGCGGTCACGCAGAATGTAATTTGAACAGAAAAATGTTTCATTTTTCAGTACAGATTTCATCCAGTTTGACTATCGCGCTCCTGGCGTCATTTTCCAGGACGATTTCCTATTTGCTATGCGTGTGGTGCGACTTGTAGCTTTTGTGCAGTTTTGAAAGTATTCTATAGTGTTGAGTTGTAATTTGAAGTATTTAATGTAGAATAAAATAAAACGTACTGTACTCTAATGTCACTTCCGTGCTCTTTCCTAAAATAATCTAAGTCAATTCGTAGATGAAATGCTCAACTGTTTGATCATCTGCTCCTTTTGCGACGTCGAGAAGAAATATTTTCATCCCAATTACATGCTGAGAACGAAAGGAGCGTGTAAAAGAAACCTTGGATCTCGTTAATCCAGTTTCGATACCGAAACAGTATCGCATTGAAACAATCGTCCCTTCACTATTCATTTTCTGTAAAGAAAAATTATATAAAATGACCGTGTAAAACGTGCTTTAGAAATGATGAGTAAGGAAAGATAGCGCGTGGTCCGTGGCCCTTATCCTTCGTACACTTAAAACTATTTGTGGTTTCTTTACAGCCAGCTGACAACTTCATTTTCGATATTACTACGGTAATATCGTTGCTGTATTTGGATTTTCAAGAAGTGCAAATATTTGATTCAACTGAAATACGAGTCTGGGACCTTCTGTTATTCAGACTTCTAACCGACAGAATTATGGAATCAAACACAGCATTCATGGCAATGTGATTCGTAATCTTAGAGAGATCAGCATTCGTGTGTTCGAAACAACTGATACGAAGGGTGCAGATTAACGATGTGTGTTCACTTCCAGTTTCTGTAGAGTTTTGAAAGATACATAAATATTCGCTTTTTTGCCTTTTACTGGCATTTTCTAAAAAAGCTCTACCAAATGAATCACAATATTTTATCTTACTCTGCAAAAGCGTTAAAAATATCGTGAAAAATTGATGGAATATTTAGATAAATAAAGATCCCGGTCCTAGTTATCACAATACAAATGCGCGACGATAGTGGCGTTTAGGATGTGGAACAAAACAAGACGCAGTAATATATTTGTTAATATCGTCTTGTTTTTAAATACTATTTGTGTACAAATACCGGCGATTAGAAAATGAAGTTAAATGCATTCAATTACGCCCACCAAATAAAACCTAAACGTTATAAACAACCGGAATTAGTTGGCGCGACTGGCCGGACCTAACAATACAAGCGAGAGAATTTAATGCCGATTAGGTAAATACATTTTTGCCAAGACGAGCAGACGCTGTCGTGGATGGCGTATGGGTGGCAGTCTCCAGTACTAACTTAACTAAATTCTCGAATACAGAATACATTACTCTTTATTTTCTTCGTACTCTCACAGTTTCTATTAACATGCCATTGATGAAAAAATGTTTCCACTTATTATAACAAGTTATGCATCATAACTTTTCATTTGTACGTGTATATTAAAATGGATTATTTCTGGTAAAATTGAAAAATTAAAAAAAGCATAGCGTATGTAGGGCAAAACAGCCCCCCCCCACGCACTCGTACGTAATGCAGCGCAACATTGTCTCACCCCCTCCCCTTTAGCTTTACGCTATTTTTCGTTTAATTAACTAAATATGCTAATTAATTCCACGAAAAATCGTTGATTATCTCAATGTTAATAGCACGCGTACAATTAAAAATGCACACCTACCAATCAAAATTCAGAAATAGGGCCAAATAGTTTCATTAGGAAACTGTAACACAGACGTAGCCAAGGTATTTGCAATCGGCCATGAAACGTGAACAAAAATCTACATCATATATTACCTACTGCAACCGGTTTTCCGTCCTCTCTCTCTGCCTGCTGCGCCTATTCTATTTCCGTTTATTTATATTTACGCCCTCACATCGGGCGCCTAATGTAACAACTTCTCTATTTCTCCTACTTACTCACTATCCTCGTAAATCATGCTCTCACACGGCGAGCACGATAACCTAACTATTCATGTCTTTTTCTGTTTACTCGTCACGTGAACTATCTTTGCCCTGCCCTAGCTCTAACTTACAATTGGGTGCCACAATACCTTTGCTTATCGGTTGCCCGTACCTCTGCTAGCTCGAATCACTATTTATATCCTACCTGGTCGTGGTCCGCGCGCTCATTCCATACGGACTTGAGGTAAGGGTCCGTTTCGTTCGTGCCTGGGTCAAATTTTATACAACTACTAAATAATAACACATGGATCCAAGGCAATTATGAGCCATGTGGGATGCTCATACATTTAATGTCGGATTTCCTTTTCTTATATCCCAAACATAAATACCATATGCCCCTCCGACTTGCGAAACATGACAACACAAAATACATAAACAACACAGGAAAAAAATACAAACATGCACACTGAAAATATAATACAAAATCTCATACACCCACCAGAATGCGCATTCTGTCGTGACCTTTTGATAATCCTATCCTTAACCTAATATCAGGACTTGGTCTTCGACAGAGTTTTTCTTTTTTTTCTTTTTTTCGGACTTGCGCGTGAACAAACAAAAAATACAGTAATTGCACAAATCGTGCCACTTCCCTTTTCGCAGCGATGTCACTTCCTGTCAGCGCCCGTCGTTGCTAGTTGTAATGTGCATTTTCCATGCACGCAGTTCCCGTTCAGCTGCCATCAGATCCCAGATGCACTCGTCCATTTAAAATTACCAAATGTATTCACAATTATTGTTCCTTGCAACTAATCGCGTCTTCCCTAAATGTTCTTTCGATTTCTCGCGACGTATTTAAATTTTACGACGCTCATGTTCCCTGCGCCTAACTTGCGTGAATAATGTCCATGCGGATTTTCCCGTGAATTTCTAAACAAATTGAATTAAATTTTAGTTCCACTTCATCTAAACAACTGATTTTACATAACCGAATATAAATTAAGAACTTTTGCACAATACTTCCGCGAAATTTCTCCAAAAATTTAACATAGCATCAAACGCGTGCGATCATCATCATGCTCGACCTGATTCTGTCTGTAACACATTTTACATTGTTGGTCCACAAAATCCAAGTGACTGTCTTCTTTCAAACACATGCCCATCACCATAAGAAATGTTCGAAAACGTTTACATTTTCACTGTTTTCGGGCGTCTTGCGTCTTACTATCTGCTTCATAATTTTACTAACTTTTATTTTGTAATTGTCACGTTACCGAATTCCCTTTTCCTGTTTTCCTTTTTCCAAAAACCTTTATTTTTCGTCTTCTCAGCTCGTGATGACGTCATTTACATCTTCGGTCGCTCTTTCAATTCTTTCTTAATCCTCTATGCTATGAAACTGAATAATAATTTATTCTGAGCCCCACATAAATTCCCCCGCGCCGTGACTAATTTTGCCCTGATCTAAATATTTTTCTCTATAATTTCCGAAAGTTTGGCCAAAATCCACCCAGGCATTCACTGGATATTCAATAAAACCCGTCTTGTTGTATACTTCCAGAAGTACAACAATGGGTGCCATATTCTCAATCTTCGCCGTGTTATACATGCAATTTACACAATTTATGATATTTACGGAACCCGTGGCTCGAATAATGTGATTCTTGTTTTAAAATGTTCCTAAATTTGGGTTCTATTCACTGTTCATAACGCCTATTTCCGCCCTTTATGTTTTCTATTACTTTCCTAATAATTATTATTACGCGGCGCTGTTGTCTATTGTTTATTTCATTCTTAGTTCCTCTTTGCTTACATAAAAGTTCCGTGTTCCATGCATTCTTGCGGGCTAGTCTCACAAATCATTACAGTACCTACAACAATTGCATATAAACAACGAATTAATAAAACTAAATTGGTGTTTTACAACATACTTTCCGTGTAAAACATTTGGTCCCAGGATTACGAATGTAAAATAGAAAAATACAGTAGTGTTTACCAGTTCTAAAATGTACGCTATAGCAAAACTCTGTTAGAATGACTAGTTTTTTTTCTTCAATATTTATATATGTTGAATTATCTCTCATATCTGTCTTTACTTTTTGTGAGAAGTAATATTTTCTTGGCTCTGTCAGCATCTTCTAATATTTTATCCGCAATATCTTCAGTACCTTACATAGGCAAATATTTCTTGCAAACAAACACAATGCAACGCCCACTAAAATACAAGTAGATATTTTTAGAAGCAATATGACGTCAACTAACACGTCTCAAATTGTAAAGATGTGCATGAATTTCTCAAAATTTAAATTATTCTTAAATGGAAACGAACAAATATTGGACGTAACATGTGTATTAAAGGGGTACAATTGCACTCGTGGTATATAAGAAAACCCGCTTCTATCTTCGCTTGTTTTCTTGAACATACCACTTGCGCAATTTTCCCCCACTTAATTACTATTACGAACGACCCCTTCAATCCAATCAAATATGACTATCGCCTTTAACATTTTTGCCTCCATGACTGTTAAATGCGATGGTCTTAATAAATGTCTCCAAGTACCGCATAAGATGCGCAATGATTTCATGGATGTCTGAAGGGCGTGCGTTTTGCGCAGGGGTCGTGTCAAACACCAACAACTGCACGGAGGGAGAACTGGCGCCTGCGCAGTTTACGCTCACCGCCCCCAACATGCGCGCGCTGCTGCGCAGAATGGCCGGCAGCTGCTTCTGCGCCGCACCCTAACTGAAGTCACAGCGCCTCAGCTGCGCCCTGGTGATTCAGGCGTCCGACAAGATCAACGTTTTTGTAGTGTGCCAACCAAAGTGTTGCAAATCTTGGAGTAAACATACACTAATTAAGAAAAATGGATTAGGCCTAATTGAATGTTGACGTTGATTGTTGTAAAACAGTTGAATTAATATTGTATCCTTATTTATTTTACATGTATACAAAAACTTATAATTTATTTATAAATATTATAAACGTACATGAATTGTGTACATTTTTTGACATTTTCTCAATTTTTTGGTTTCCTAATAGTGGAATCGAAATATTATTTTAGGATTATTAAAGAAGAGTAAAACCTCGTCCTAAATGGCAATTTTCATTAAAAAATTTGGAGCCGTTCATAAGAAAATGGTGTTTAAGCGTTACTGTGAATGCAAAATTTGAATCTCTTTTTCACAAAAACTTTTTGAGTTTTCGAAAAACTCCATTTGAAGTCATTTGAAGCGCTCTAACTTACAAATGCAATAGTGATTACAAATTGCTGTAAATGTGCGTATTAATGGCGTGGCAGATATTAAAAAAAATACATTTGTGTAATTTTTGAAAGAAAAAACCCCCACAAAAACACACCAAATTGAACTTTGTCATATTAAACAGAGCAATTAATAGCGTTTTCCATTCTTTGAACAGAAACCCACCCTAGTGCAGGGCAAAAACGTCATTGACGAGCTCGTCAGTGCAGGATAGGGTGATTCGTGTGTTTTTTAAAATTTCACACATTGCACGCAATATTGCGCGAATATCACTCAAATTTTCAAAAAAAAAAAAAAAAAAAATGTACATGACCTTGATGAATGAACTAAATACAGAGAAAAGAAGTTTACCTCAAGGAAAATCTCTATCTTCAATTTTGCTGAGTAGAGGACGGAAAGAAAGGGAGGGGACCGGAAGGAATGTAGGAAGAGGTCGGAAAAAATTCAAACTTTTGAAATTTTCGAAAATTCAGGCCTATGCTATCTTTTGAAGTGTATGTTACTCTATTCTTTTGAAAAAAAATTTAAAAAACATTTGGAGCCATTTTTGAGAAAATTTTGAAAATATTCCTGGGGCTTCATGTTAAGTACCCCCAAATTTTAAAGAAAGTTTTTCGAAATCGCAGCGGCTCCAGTCGTGCCAGATCGGCTGGAGAATATCCATTTTGGAAAAAATCCTACGTATGGTTTAGGGGCTAGTGATGTTCACAGGCGAACGGACGTTTTGAAAATAACACCTTTTCGGTATCAGGAGACGGCAAAACATGTATTTCCGTTGAAGTACAGATACCTATTACGTAACTTTATCTGCATTACGTATATTACTCCATATACAAGAGAGTAAAATTGTATTTACTGCCAGTGCTCCCCAAAACATTAAAATATACATAACATGTAGAGGTCCTGATGAGGATCACTGCATTGTTGAGTGTGCTTACTAGGGATTACCCACAAATATTTATGCACTATTAACTTATTCTCTGATTCCTCCATAGTCTTTTATTTCATTTCAGTCTTCATTCAGATATTGTCTGTGTGGTTCAAAATACCTCTAAGAACGAGTATAAATTCGCCTGATAGTTTTTGTTTCATATGTGGAGAATTCATGGTGAAAAAATCAGCAGTTAAATATTGCGGATTTTGTTAAGAAAATATATTTTGTTTATTTTAAATTAGAACTTTGTGACCAAGATAAATTTTGGACTCTTCAAAGTATGTAAACGTTGCACCAAATACTCTTGTTTTCTAGGTTTATGGGACAGTGGAAACAGACAAAATCACTAGAAAAAAAGCCTACTAAGTCTAGTTATTGGTGAAAATATCCTCAGGGAAACATTGGTAGCCTAAGAAGGGATTATAACCACTCCTACATATAAAATTAGAAATAATGAAGCAATTTTGAAGCACTTCTCAACGATAGCGAATGCTTCAAGTACTTGGGATCCAAGTTTATCAGAAGAAAAACTGAAAGAGGGTTTTTTTGTTGGGCTGGATATTAGAAAACTCATATCCGACAAAGACTTCAACAATTCAATGACTCCAACTCAAAAATAAGTGTGGGTTGCCTTATTGTGGTCACAATAAACGCTTTGGAAAGCCCAAAGGGCCCAAATGAAAGGAAATGGAAACAATGTTAAAGCATTTCAAAACCTTGGTTGTTTCATGAGCTCAAAAGTCCGTTTTGGCTTAGTTCACAAGCCGCAGCCAAGAGAGATGCGATGCCGTGGTGGGCGTCTATGCTGATACGAATAGTACCCGCAACACGGACAGAATTCAAAGGACGAACGTCGACCCAATTCTTTCATAATCCAAAACAAAACGCACCTACGTCCCTCATAACTGTGAGACACATTCGCGGTCTGCACCACATAACTTCTCGACATTAAGGGTGGGAAGGAGGATCATCGGTGATACACATAATCTCAGTCATACACTTCTGTCTGTGCTTGGTTGTCGAAGGGTGCGCACGTGTTCCGAGAGGCTCCGCAGGTAGAAGTAAAAGGCTGCTGAACGGTATACAGGGCGCCAGTTGGGAGTCGGGAAGCGCGGCTGGCACGCTTGCATGCAACGACGCATAGAGTGTGCAATAGTAATATTGGTAGTCTTGGAGCGGCATTGTTGTGTGCGGCAATTCTCGCCACATTATTGTTAATTGGAGGTGTCGAAACGAATCCTGGTCCCGGCGTGGAAGACGGAAACAAGTGCAATAAGTGCGAAAAGGAATGAGAGGCGTTTTCAGAAGTTGGAGGCAGAACTAGCGGAGACGCAGAAGAAGATAGGCGAGCTGACACTTAGGAACAAGGAGCTGGAAGTTAAGAGCGTTGAACAGCTTTTAGAAAAAGAGGTGGAATCGACTGACTCGACTTGTACGGGCGAGGAAAATGCAGGAACAATTGGAGAGAACATTGTTGCGGGGGAGATTACAGACCCGAAGAGTAAGAGTGAAGTACTTGTTATAGGCGATTCAATCGTGCGACATGTAGGCAATTGTGAAAATGTACAAGTAAAATGTTTGCCAGGGATAAGGACAGAACAAATGAAAAGGTATGTAGGGAGAAGCAGTTTAAGAGCAGCGGATACAGTGATTCTGCATGTCAGTACAAACGATCTGAAGAGCAGAAATGTGGACTTCTTAACCAGAGGAATATACGAATTGGTCACGACGAAGCAGAAGAAATTCCCAGATGCTAAGATCGTTCTAAGTGGTGTGCTACGGAGGGATGTTACGTGGAGGTACACCAGCAAGGTGAATGAGGCCTGCGAGTGGGTGGCCGAACAAAGAAATGCAATGTTTGTGGACGCGAACTCTTGGATTCGAGATGGCCCGAGGGATGATTTTGGACCCACAAGGACTTTGAACGAGACGGCCTGCATTTAAATCGGAGAGGAGCGGCTAGTCTTGGGCAACTGTTCTCAAGAATCGGTGCGAAGGATGGCCGGGGAACATCTCCAGATAGCGGGGCCTGACAATGCGTAGCGGTGGATGAGAAGGGTAAGTTTCTATAAGTATTGCAGGTAAATTGTAGAAGCTTAGTAAACAAATATGAATAATTTTGGCATTTGATAGATCAGCATTGCCCTGATGTTGTAATAGGTACGGAGTCATGGCTTAAACCTGAAATTTCTAATGCAGAAATATTTCGCAATAATTATGCCGTTTTTAGGAGAGACAGATGGATGTGAGGGTGGGACGTTTATTTCTGTTAAATCTAGTTTGAATACAGAAGAGGGCTGGAAAGACGCGGAATTCGAGATGTTAAGCGTCGAAATCAAATGCAAACGCTCTAATAGAAAATTGGAAATAATAGGTACTACATACAGGTCTCCAAATGAAAATGTATAAATGCTTAATAAGCTTAGTGAGCTAACGCGTAGAGGATATGATAAGAATAAACGTTGCATAACTGGGGGAGACTTAAATATTCCTCATGTAAACTGGGCGGACAAGGTGACTCATAGGGAAGAGACGCAAGCCAGTGTAAATGATTTGCTTTTGGCAAAACGGATTCACCCAAATTGTGCGGGAACCTACAAGGGAAGGGGCACTGATGGATGCCTTTCTAATCCGACCAGAGGACTTGCTCGTTAACCGTGATGTAGTTCAGCGGTTCTTTTAGAAATAGCAGTAAATGTTTCTCGGGTTGAAGATTCTAAACCTACAAAGGTCTATCACTATCATAAGGTGAATGTGAAGGGTTTTCAGGAATTTCTGAGAGCAAATTATTCGGACTGGTGTAGTAAGGGAAGCAGAATAGAGGAAATCTGGGGGATATAAAAAAATGTAATTGAGAGAAGAGAGCGCTTCATACCACAGCAATATCTTAAAAAGAACCTAGATCCCGAGTACTATAATGAAAAGATAAGAAAACAAATCAGAAGTTAGAAAAGCTTATGGAAAGTGCGGGAGAAGTACAGAAAAGAGGGGAAAATTCAAGATTCTCTCTAGGGTTCTTCTCCAAGAGAAACTGTCCGCAAAAGAAAATTTTTTACAATGTATATTATCCGAGTCTAAGCATGGGACAAATCAGTTTTTCAAACACGTAAAAAGATGAAAGGGAAATAGGGAGTGCTTTCCTGTGTTAAGAGATGCAAATAAAAACAAAATTACAGAGAGCAAAGACAAAGCGGAACTCTTTAATTACTTTTTTGGTTCGGTATTTGCAGCAAAAAATGACGTATCTGTTTTGCACGAGTTGGGAGAAGGAATGATTAGACCACGTGATCTTCGAAAAAGAATAGCGAGAATGGGAAAGAATAAATCAGTGGGCCCGGACGACATTTCGGGAGACTTATTAAAAGAAGGAGGTGGAGACAAGATTCCATATCTGTTACGACTTTTTGATATTACCTTAAATAATTCAAGTATTCCTCGGGATTGTAGTTCCCATTTATAAGTGGGGGGGGGTCTCAATCAGAAGTTAAAAATTATCGGCCTGTTAGCCTAACATCAGTAGTCTGTAAGCAGAAGGAGCATCTAATCGCTGAGTACATTAGAAACGTTCGGAGTAAAGAAAATTGGCTATTTGCGGGCAGCATGGCTTTAGAAAGGGTTACTCGTGCGAAAGTCAAACAATAGCTTTTTGCCAAGGTATCGCGGATGCACTAGATGAGGGTGATAGAATCGATGCGGCGGTAATAGACTTTACGAAGGCTTTTGCTCTTGTCCCCCAAGATAGACTACTTGAAAAACTAGACAGAATAGGGCTAGACTCGAGAGTGATCCTATGGATTAAGGATTTTCTAAATAACCGTCACCAACGAGTGAAGGTGGGAAACAGCCCATCGGAAAGGGCTAGTGTAATGTCTGGGGTTCCGCAGGGGAGTGTACTTGGACCTTTATTATATTTGGTGTATGTAAATGACATAGAGGGAATAGGCTAAAAAATTCAACGTTTTGCGGACGACTGCCTTATTTACAGAAAGATCGAGAACATAACGGATCAGGATAAATTACAGTGAGACTTGTGATGCTTAGAAGAATGGGCGGAAATCAATAAAATTAAGATAAATCCGGATAAATGCAAAATATTTACTTTTACGCGTTGTAGAAATAAAGAACAGCTAAATATTTCCTTGCGGGCAAGATAATTCCAAGTAACTAGTTGTAAATATCTGGGGGTGATAATTAAGGAACAACTTGGATGGGTGGAGCATGTCAACTTTATTGTTGGGAAGACATGGAAATCTTTACACTTTGTAATGCGAGTGTTAAGGAAGGGAAGCAGTAAATCAAGAGAACTAGCATATACAACCATTGTACGCCCGGTGTTAGAGTACGGAGCAGCGTGTTGGGATCCATATAGAAAGGGCCAAATAAACTCCATCGAAAGAGTTCAGAAAGTAGCAGCAAAATTTGTTTAAAGTGGAAATTCGTTACGAAATATTTCCAACAAAGTATCGTCATGGCAATCATTGACGAGCCGAAGGGAAAAGCAAGGTAGTGTATAATTTACAAAGCGCTAGGGAAAAATCGGGCATGGAGGGAAATTTAGGAAAATACGTCCAAGGAAACAGAGAACTGATGTTGGAAAATTCTCTTTTGTAAATAGGACTATCGAGTCATGGAATAGCTTGTCTGCAGCACTAATGGAGACTTTTCCCACAAACATCAACACTTTTAGGTTAAGATGAAATTCTAATAATCGTATAAGCGATAGGATCAGTAGTCTGTGAAGGGCCTCTGCATTTAGTAGGCATGCCTTAAAAGGAATAATTTTGTACTGTGTATTGAAATGGTACTGTGTATTTAATTGTAAGTATTTTAGTATTCATTATTATATTATATGTATAATAAGTTTAATTTGCCACCGGGCTTAATGCTAAAAGCAAATTAAATAAATTATCTATGTATATTAGAAATTCGAAATGTAATTGCTAGACCTTGTTTGTAGCTGATAATTACGATTGTATAATTAACTTTCTCTGCTCGGAACTTAGCGAAATGCAGTAAAATTTCTGTTCAATAATTTAAATAACCTCTTCGGCTTACGAATTCCAATTCGCTGCTAGCCTTTGGTGGAATGTAACGCCCAGGAAGTTTCAGCTTCAAGAAAGGAAGTTGGTTATCCAAAGAAAAAGATCTGGGTGTTTATGGAAGTAAGGAATCTTAAAGAATCCAATGCAGCTGGTTATTCTTTGAGATGGAGAATTCGAATTGTTTTATCGCTTCATTCAATCTGATATGGACGAGTGTAATCGGCCTTTGAATAACGTCAGTGATCTTGAAAGCAATAACAGTAAATGAAAAGCGAATTTTTTTTTGCGGGATCTCATATCACTGATATCTATATCTTTGACAACAATTGCAAACAGTGAACTCATAATTGATCCTCGAGGGATTCCCTTTTTGAACTAGTGACTGGAAAATAAATTTCTACAAGTGGCGGCTGGTGCCCCAACAGACTGGAAGTTGCACCTCCATCGAATGACGGAAATGTAATTTCCAAAATTCAAAATACGAATATATAATAAAAATGTAAGCAATTCAAATCAATAAAAACTAAGTGAAATATAAGTATATATTGAAACTAGAGTTCTAAAAAGACCCCCTATAGAGCCTTAGAGGCAGGGTGATTTTTTTGTTATCGATTAAGTGAAGTCGGGACTTGTAATTTTGACGTGATAGTAGTCAACGAGAAGGATTGCGTTATGAATTAGGAAGAATGTTTAACAAAAGTTATGCGGGAATTATGGAAGTAAATTTAAAAATCTAAGTGCGCGTATAACACACGGACATTGTGTGTGGAAAAATAGCGAGATGGAACGAACTGGGAGCGACGGTCAAGAGTGCCGATTTGCTGCAACAGGAAAGTAAACAATGGGAAATCCTGTCCAAAAAAATGAAATAATGTACGAAGATCAAGTCCTGTTTAATGTTATTAAGTTAATATTTTTAAAGAATGGCCATGCATGCATTCAGGGGGGGGGGGAGAATACACAAGATGTACAAGGGAGTAAGAGTAAGATTTTGTTAATATTGTTTCGAGTTTGGGATTTTGTGTAACAACTGCTATATACTGTACCCATATAATGTGACAGAATATAATAGCATATGTTATTTATGAAGCATGTATAATTATTTCCGAGTATAGAGAGAAGCTTTTCATAATCCACATTGAAAATTATAATAATTGCGTACGTAAAATTGCACTGCCGAGATCCTGTATAGGCGGCCTGTCAGACCTGCAAAATAAAATTATCATGACTGTATCATTTAGACACAACTAATGTTAGTAAAGGGGGTCAAAAGGGAAAAGACAGTCAGGTTGATGTTCGATATTCAGTTTGAATATATAAATAGGTTGAAGTAAGATACGGTTCAAAATTGAATGCCATTAAAAGGAAAATGTATATTCCTAAGATTTAAGATATTTTTCATTTTCTCGGGGTTGCGCAATCTAAGCACAAGCTGCCACTGATTTTCACCAAGGAACATATGGAAAGGCCTTGAAAGGAAATCTACCAGAAACAATGGGAGTCGTCCCCTGAGCTCCCAATAATGTTAAGTGTGAAAAATTCTGTACAACCAAATCATGGGGTACGCCTTCAATCTGCCTTAGTTTCAAAGAAGATGGATATTTGATTTTACCGAAGTATAAAGTGGTTATCTGTGTTGCTTGAGTCACAGATAAGTGGTCCAAGGTTGACCAGTGTCTCTTGAAGCCACATTGGATAGGTGTTAATTTTCTTTGTTTCAGGAGTCAGATTAGATGACAGTGTAGCACTTGTTCTAATACCTTACAGATGCAGCTGGTGATGTAGATCCATAACTTGTTTGTGTTGACTGTTTCCTTCCCTAGGTATTGGAATGAATATGGCTTCTAAAGCTCAAAATTCACCACCTTTTGTAACAAGTGTAGTATAACTTTAAAAAAAATGTATTCAAAAAGGTGATGAAAACTGATGAAATTGCTATCCTATTAGTGCTCATGTAAAGGTTTGAGTACTTGAACATTAAAGTTTCTCTTACGCATATTATCAAAATGATATTAAGCAACAGCATATTTATATTCCCTCCACATCCAGTTCTTAAAGAAAGATATTTTGTTGAAGATCTCATTTTTATTTTGGAAAGCTTATACAAACACAAAACAAGTAGTAACATATGTGACATATAAAATGGGTAGATATTGGTAGTAACAATGGGTAAGAATTTTAAGTACGCATACACATGGCACATTACATGATTTCACATACCCCCAAAACAGCAACAATATACTATTTCTACATCCATTTTGCGTGAAATTCCAAATATAAATTGAATATATATGTATAGGTGCTTTCAAGTTAAAAATTGCAGGGAAGGAAACAAATATGAAATGATTTTCCTTAAAAATTATTACAATAACGAAATACAGTTATAAACTTTTTTTAACAACCTACATGGGCAAAATAGATTTTGTTCCCACAAGGATAGGTCTCTAATTATTTTTCTGACAGGCTAACCTTCTTGTAATTAAACATCTAAATAAAACTGATAGAATTACAAATCTTCAATAGTATTCTGGAAAAATATACTTCAGGGAATAATGAATGTTTAAAAAGAAGATATATGTAATCTATAAAATCTGACCCTGTATAAACCAATGTTCCATTATTTATTACATCTCATAAAGAACATTATTGGAAGCCCATATAATATTTATAACATTTGCTCCACGTAAGATGGGAACACTTAAACTTTGAAATAAAAACACAGAATAAAAATGTATAATGAACTAATAACTTTGGTCACTATCCTATAACCTACAAAAATTTCCATTTATTCTTTGTATGTTGGTAGATTTGAAATGCTAACTAACATCAGCAGGTCTATATAATAGATTTCCAAACATCCAGGCACTCACATCAGAACATTAAATCTTTTGATGAAAAATGAAAAACAATCAAAAATTACAAAGATAATCATACCCACATTGATAATACTAGATATTTCAGAGGATTGTCATTCAACAATTATATTGGCAGTATTCATAAACCAAATAAATGAAAATTATTATTTTCCTGACAGTTACAAAAAAATACGATTCAAAGTTAACCCTATTAACCATTGCCAAATTCCCTTCTCTTGTACATTTTGTACAAAGAAAAATTGCAAAATTGTTCCATGCAGAACATAAATTACATTCACATTCATGTGTACATCAATGGGACTTATACAAGGACAGGTCCATATGAAAACTGCGTTGTTGCATGATCACACCCTGGCAAAACGAGATATAACTAAAAAATTTAAAATAATATATAAAATTTCAAAATAATAACAACACAAGTTTGATAAATTACAAATAAAACGTGCATGACTTTTTACTTTCTTTGGTGCTCATCCAAATGTAGTCGATAATATCATTTTCTTCATTTTAACACTACAAGCCAGAGATTTCAAAGTCATTAATAGCTTTGTTTCCAACTTTCATAACTGCAGAACTGCTCACAACTCTGCAATAACCTTTAGAACCAGAACATTCTAGTGGGTTTCTTTTGATTCTCCTAAGATATCAAGAGGCCATTTCAGGAAGTTTTCATAAAAGCATACACTTCTGTGTAAAAACAATTTTGAAACTCTTGAGAATTACATTAATCATCAAATCAAAATCGAGCTGAATTGTATATATTACATGTGAGATTCCTCTCTGCCCCTAATCAACTAATTAATTTTCACCAATTTATAGCAATTTCTTTGTAAGCTGGGATACAAAAACTACAGTACATGTTATGTTAACATATCTTTTAGAACTATAGCTCGACAACTTAGAAAAAAAAACCTGGACTGTGCCTGCGTGAAAAGCAGCGGAGGGAAAAGTTCCCTCTCTTAGAGGTTCAACTTCCCCATCTGAGGAGGTGCCGGTGCCACTGCCACCGCCTCATTCTGGGCAAGCAGGGAGAAGACAGCCTGGCTTTGATGAACATGCCAAACCCTAGTGTTGAAGCGTGAGAATGAAGTTGCAAGAGCGAATCAGTGGTCACTGCAGGTGGTTCTTGAGTTCAACAGAACTCCCCCTTGGGAGCAATGAGGGATGACTTCGCCGCACCTCCTGATGTAAGCGACGCCATAATGTTTTTTTTTTCTAAGTTGTCGAGCTACAGAATGCAAATGTAAGGAAATCTAGGGAATTGTAGACTGAGGCCACGGCAAAATTGGATGTCAAACAGGGGCAGCTCAATGAAAAAATATTTTCAAATTTGTTCAGGCCTTTGGTAAATCATATCACTTGGTCCCTCAGACTCCAACATGACATTATAAAAACAATATTGTCATACATATCACAACTATGAAAACTATACTTTCTGACTATCATTATTACTAAGACATACTCACTCATAATTATTTATCAACAGTTTCTACTTTGACAGTAATATTTGGACATTCTATATCTTTCTTGCTTTGAATTAATTTCAATTCGAGGCGAGCTTGAGTTCTTTGTTCACCATCATCTAGAAAATAAAAATAATAATAATAATAAAAACAATAATAAACATAACAATGAAATAAATTTTCTTAAATATTGTTGATCACAAGTTATGTTTGCAAATAATTTATTACAAAACACAATATTTTAAAGGAAGTATTACTTTATCTTTCATAGAAAGCATGAACAATAAATAAGCATGAATAATAAAAGAATGAATAAAAATAATTGTCACTGCCAGTGTTTGGAACACATTATAATGACAATGATGATGATGGTTATAACTTTTACAACAACGAAAATACCTTGAGTACTGGCTAATGTTTTTTTTAGAACAGCTTGCATGGTGGAAACTGTTCTTTCCAAAGAATCCTTTAAATCTGAGTTTGTGATCTGCATCCATGCAAGAAAAAGTGCAGCAAACAGGTCTCCTGTTCCAGTGAATGATGCTGGCAATTTTGGAATTTTAACACGGGTTCTCACAGTCTGCTTTTCTGCAAACAATTCACTAATTTATTTTTCCGGTTTATGTCCAGACATATTCTATTAAATTAAATAATCATATTGTAAAAATAAAAATATACTAACGTTCAAAACTGAATGCAACAGTCAGGAGAAAGGAGTGATACATTTTTGTTCAGAGAAAATTTTCAATTACAGTGAATTCAAATGTCAATACAAATAATAACAAAGAAAAATTAAAATGGAAATAATTTGTCTAGACAAGATCCACTGACTTATTTATACAACAGCCTTGTGTGCAGTTATCTATGATGCGTCTAGAAACACTAATCAATCTATGAAATTTAACTATTGTAATAAAATTATCATGAAAGCAGAAGGCAATCAATCTGTCATTTCATTGATCATACATGCTGGATGTAATGTTGGCACTGGTGTATTTCCAGAATCCATGAAAATTGCTGAGGTTACGCCAATATTTAAAGAAGGTGATGCCTAGCAACTAACAACATATCGTCCAACCTTTATTCTTCATGTAATTGACTGAAATACTTGGTGGACAGAGTAAATAAGTACATTGCAGAAAATAATGCAATTATGAAAAATCAATTAGTAGGTTTTCAAAAGGTAAAAGGAGATGTATAATAGCTTAATAAAGTGGGATCATAAAATTCTAATTAAGAGACTGAATTAAATAAGTGTAGAAGGCAGAATGCTAAAGCTATTTGAACGCTATCTACCTAGTGGAAAATTTGTCTCCATGGTAGAAAGTAACATCAAATACCTGAGATATGAGTCCTGCAAGGAAGCCAAAGGGAGCTAATGCTTTTTATAATGTGTGTGAATAACACGTTTAAGGTCATTAAAAAGTGTACCTATGTGTATGCAGATTATGCAATTTTGTTTTGTTGCATAATATTAAGATTTGTTTGTCAAAGACTTGTTCAAAAAGATTTTCTCTTCTAAAACGGTTGTTCAATCTGTTTGTAAAACCAAACAAAAATGCTAATGTTTTTTATAACATCACATATGACCAATCATAAAGCTACTACACGTAATGAACTAGCACATACAAAAAAATGTCTATATGACCGTTTCTCAGACACTTGTCCTGTCCCAAATTGAATTCATCAATAGAATATAACTATCTATGATCCATAAGATTTTTGATCCACTTATAAAACTCGACAAACACATTTAAGCATGTAAATGCTAGTGGATTGAGTCAATTAACCATTTGTTACTAAGAGCCTCATATTTTTTTCTTATATGAATATTAGTTATGAATGCTGAGGCATGGGCATGGGAATGGGAATAATGGGCATGATGTACAGGTCCTTTTGATCCCTCTTGAACTGTAATTTTTGGATCAATAGCAGCCACATCAACTTTAGGTATGTATTTGTACAAATAAAAGGAATTTTTGGGTTGTCTTTTTCCTGGTAAATCTTACTTAAAAATTCTATGATCTTTTAGAATCTGTACCAAGATGTAGTGTAAATATACGGGGAGGGACCTTTTATAATAATCTCTCCAGCCTTTTTAATCTTTCAGACTAGAATACAGACCATAAACTGCTGACTTTAAATAAGCTACTACAGTAAATGTAACAAGTGGAGCTAAAACAGCACATACTTTTTCACATTATTTCTAATTGCTCTGCAATATGAGACTAGTTCTACATAAACCTCCAAAAGTATTTTAAACTAGCAAACATTTTTTTCACACCAAAACTCGAACTCAGGCCAAGTTAACTCACTCTGCACCTTACTGCAACACCAAGCGGACGGGCTAATGTACCAACTTGAGCCAACACTTAAAAAAAATATAATTCACTCCCATTACTTCCGACACTAAATTTTTGAAAATTCAACTATAATGAGGAAGCACAATGTCGGCTGCCTGGGATGCATTTTTCTCACTGCCTAATCAGCGAGTCCTATTGACAATTCTGATGTAGTCAACAAAGGGTACATTCATACTCTCAAAGATCCTCATATAACAATGCAAGAACTAACTAACACATTTAATCACACCTTATTCACAATTATGTCTAAAATTTCATACCTCCTTATATATTTGAGCTTTCTAGTTAATTTTATTTGTTATTTTTTGTAAATAATCTCAAATGTGGCTTCTAGAATACACACACTTTTATTCCTTTTGTTGGCTTTGTAATTGTCTAAATATAACAAATTATACAAATCATATATTACCAATGCAACTACTGGCAAGTCCCAGAAGATTCTTCTCATCTCCTAATTCAGTTGATGACACAACCACAGTTTTGACCCCACAAGAATGAAACCAATCAACGGCTTCCCATGCATCTGAAATATTATTTATCTTCTTTCCAGTGAGGATTCTGAAAAATTAAAGGACCAGTAACATCCAAGTACAATTAATGTTTTTGGAGCAATCTTTGTTTTTGTTGGATACATCATGTACAGGAAGGAAATGATGGAAACATTTATTGCAAACCCTTCCTTTCAGACATAACATCTAATGAGATGTACTAATCTTTTAATTAACAATTTCTGACCATATATTTACATTCAAAGTATTCAGAGCCAATTGCTGTGTTCATTATCTATCTGTGAATGCATTTGTTGGTACACTGTACTGAGTATCAATAAAAACTGACTGAGGAGGAATTAGTTTCCTGAAGTGCACACAGAAACCACAACATCATCTGTTAGGACCATTTACTATCTACATCTTCAAACATAATTTTTGTAAAAGGTTTTGGTAAGGGAAAATATTCCATAATTTCCATGCCCAATGGGTTGGATATTGAGTCTCAATGATTACAAACTGCTGGAGCATGTAAGAAATATATAATACACAGTAAAGTGTTATATTTATTCAGAAAAACATTTATTTTTATTTTGGCAATCCTTCCAATGAGGGGGGAAAAAGGGAGAGGAACAGAAGAGGAGGGGGAAGGTGGAGAGGAGGAGAAGAGGAGGAAAACAAGGAGAAGCAGGAGGAAGAGGAGAGAAAGGTCAATGAAAAGGAGGAAGAGATGAACTCTTGAACAATTTACGAATGTATTCTTATGAATACGGATGGCCTGGTCAACTCAAAATATAAGAAAACAATTTTTAAGAAATTTTAATTAACAAATGGAAGGGTAAATATAAAGAGCATATTCTTAGACATTATATTGATGGGTGAGTTTACACTTGTTGGCATATTCAAAAGAATACTTCCAATTTTCTGCTACTACTTTCTCTAACACTTCACACTTTGATGTCCTCTTTCTCAAAACCCACTGGAAGTGGAAAATATCATATCTTTCCTGGAAACTAAGGAGCCAAACATTGGCACACCAGGTTATTTACATAATACAAATTACCTTCAAGGTGTCATTATTAAAGGATTATTTCTTATTTCCAGGTGTGTCAACAGCTATGGTCATTAGTCCTGAATAGGTAGTGAATGTTTTTTTCACAGGAGGTGGCAGTCATCTTCCCCCACTGAATAGTGAGATCCAGCACCAACCCATGTCAGCATGCAGGTTGTTTCCAACCAGGTATCTTCTGCCAATGGGCACCTTCCCAGCCAGAAAAGCAAGTAAGGAGCGAGAACAAGTCAAAGAAGAGGAAGGAAAGATTGTGCATGACTTGTTAGAGTACTGTTTTGACATTCTCCTCGTATTGATTGGTGAACCATGTTAAACTACCGAACAGAATAGTCAGCCACTAGAATCATCCTCAAGATCATGGCTGACTTCAATCTAGCTATCTAGCTAGGGTTGAAAATCCTTCCACCACCGGGACTCAAACCCTAGGACCTCCCAGACAGAGGCACTGCAGTGACATCAGTTGATCGCTTGAGTCACCTCAGCTGGTTTGTTGTTCTTATTACTGTTACTGTTATTCTTATTGTTATCTTTACGTTTATTATTATTATTATTATTATTATTATTATTATTATTATTATTATTATTATTATTATTATTATTATTATTATTTTAATGGCTACCCAATTCTTAATTTTTCAATTCAGTAGAATGGGTCAAGTGATTATAAGTATGTAAATGTTTATACTACAAGCTTTTGATGTAAAAGATTATGTTTCAGTGAATATAACTGAAGTACTAGCTTTTACCTTTATTTAAATGCTTCTTACTTATAGTAAATACTTAACCTAATACTTGATCTCCTAGTAAGAACACATTTTCCCAGCAATTGCTTAAAATGACATGAATAAAAATGAGTTTTTACTTCATTTCATAAGTAAATATTAGGAATTTTTTAGAACAGTGCTGACTGCACTTAAGAAATCTTTCACAGGTGAGTTTAAGTTTTTGTAACCGAGATTAAGATTAATTAAGTGAGGTTTTACTGCCAAGTTTGGCGAGCATGTTCGGAATAACAGAATGTGTATGTGTTAATTGTGCAATAATGGCCAAATTTTTGAATTTATGAGCACAAAAATACTACTGCACTCGCGTTACTTGAGGATCTGATTATCGGGAATTGTTTTGATAGAACAAATATAGATTGGTAATGAGAACACTTGCTAGGCGAATCCACAGAAACAAAGAGGTAGTACTCTTGATGAACATTCAAAGAAATTTTCCTGTATTTCATAAAAGATCCAGGTTTCCAAATTAGAATAGCAAAAGTCAGTCACACCTCAATCGAAATTCAGCCAAACCACAAACAGAACAGCCATTTCAATGAATTGAATACCAAATTAAGTTCATTAGGTCTTTCAGAATTCTTTCAAATTCAGTCAGCATTCATACGACTTGTAAGTATTTCGTGAATGTGCATTTCTGCCTCAAATATAACAAATTCCTTGCCAGCCACCAAGAGATTAGCCACTGCCCCAAAAGTAAAACAGGAACACGCCAAATAATACATATACTAATTGGATCGGTGGAGAAGAAAGAAATGCATTAATTGCAGTCAAGAAAATGTTGGAAGTCCATAACAAAAATGACTAAATATATCTGCAGATATCAAAGTATTAGAATACTCACTCGACTTCAAACTGATTAGGAGTAACTATATCTGCCAATGGAACAATTATATCTCTATACACGGGTAGGAAATCTTCAGGAACATACATTTTTCCATTGTCTCCCATAACTGGATCACAAACTAAAAATTTTGAAACACATTATTGAAAAGAGAGATTTTCACATATTCATACCTTTGCTAACATAATAAAACTAACCATAAATTAGTGTTGGATTAACTGTCCTTAAATCTTTCACCACTTCTGCTATACGTTTGAGAAACTCAATAGACCCTATATAACCAGTCAGTAAATGTGAATAATTATCCAATTTGTTTCTTTTTAATCCTTCCATAAGATCAGCTGCAATCAAAATAAAAACAGTTTAGACTTTGAATATAACAAATACCATTTAAATCACTTATACTTTAAATGACTGATATAAATCAATTATTTGTTCTTCAATATAAACTCGTTTGCAATTTGATATTTTTTAAAGAAAGTGTTACCTAGAACAATTTAATGGTACAATTTGAATAAATAACTAAAAAAACACATTATTAGAAGGGTGCAATCATCATGTTTTATAAATTCTTGATTCCAAGATTTTCACCTGAAAAGGTGAAAAATACGTGTTTTACTGTTTATTCACACACTGCAAATGGTGCACATGGATTGTCAGGTGAGATAAACTTACCATAACCTTCATGTTCTGTGTTGCATTTTTGCAACACTCCGTTTCGACAAAATAAGAAACTTTTTGTGTAAAAATATATTCTTGAGGGACATTTTGCTATTTAGATCCTTATACTAAAAATGACTTACTTTTGTTAAAATATAATTCTGAGCATAAGTGGGTAAAACAAGAATAATGTGTTTTCAAAATGTGATATTGACATTTAGATTAGCCACAGGCCATTTGTAAATAAATAAATTATCAGCCTTACCAAATAATTTCAAATGTACCCTAGGTTGGCATCTGCAGTGTACATTTACTAACTCTATGTGGACTTTTATGTTGCAGAAGACTTGAATGTTTTTATAAATTCTTTGAAACAGTAACCTGTAATATAATCTGTATTCGTTCGTTCAGGAAATGGTTCCTGTGAACACAAAATAATTGTTGTGCCAATCATTTCTGAATGTCCCAAGAATATCATTTAAACCAATAACTGTTCTTTTTAGTTTATTAAAATAAATAATAAAAAACAATATTAAATCCTTTTTCTTGTTATTTGGGTCAACAGAACCCACTAACCTACATGATAAATTATAGGATTCTAAACATATTATAATGAATGAAACTCTTGTTCAGCGTAACAAAACAATGAATCAAGAGTGATCCTAAGTAATTGCAATAGCATTGATATGGTAATAAAAATCTCCAAATTTCACTGGAATATTACATATATTTCAGAAATGAATAAACACAATCTTTACGCAACTCCAAATAATGAAATAAATGCAATCAAAAATATTCTAAATCAATTTTATGACATTACTCTATTAATCTGGCGATGGATGGGTGAAAAAATATAACACAAATAGATGGGCTGGGTGTGAGAGACCCCGAGTTAAAAAGAGAATTACGTAGAAAATATTTTGTTTATATCATTGTTAGAGGGCTTCATCATGTTAGTTTGATATAAAAAAAGTTGTTAATGTATTATGAATTTATTATTCTTATCAAAAAATATTTGGTAAATTTAAGAAGGAGCACAAAAAGGCCTCCCTAATATCATCCTCGTCATTCCACTGGAAAGTCTGACTCGTTTCTAAAATTACAGTGCAATTTGACATTAGTTATACATAATACTACACAAAAATAACATCATCTACATCACAATAATAAATTATTCTAAAAATACAAATATGTTATGAATATGTTACGAATATTTATGAATGTTATGAGTATATTGATTAGTTGGTCTGAGAGACCAAGCACAACAAATTAAACACATAATCATATATACAACCTACACCCCAATAACTGTCACACTGAACATTTCAAAATAAAAGAAAGGCAGAGAGAGACCAACAGGCTGCTTTTGTTATCAGTAGGGGATTGGTTGAAGTTTTTGCTACCTCTTGGGTCTCGCAGACCCAACCCATCCGTTGCCGGGTTAATTAATCTAATCACTCCCAACAAATTTAATGGAGGAGCTGCTTTATTAGATAATCTAATTACAAACCACCACAATGTCAATCTAGGCATTAAACCTAAAACCCCTTATAAATGACTAGAGCCTGAAAGTTCAGGCATTTACTTTACCTCCCCTTATTATTTTCCTGCTATCAGGATTTTCAAAAATTCTTTAGGCTTTTCAATGATAGACTCAAAACATTTTTTCAATGCAAATAATGTCCTTACAAATGCACAATATGACTTCAGGGGTAATAGATCTACAGACACAGCCATATTCCCCTTTTTAAATAATATACTTGTTGCACTAAATCAGAAGGAAATTCCCATTGGTCTTTCCTTAGTTTTGTCAAAAGCCTTTGACATTATTGATCATCACATACTTTTAACATAACTAGAAATGCTAGGGATTCAAGGCACTGCAGGCCAATGGATCAAATCGTATTTATCAAACTGTAGCCAAGTAGTTACCCCCCAGCACATAAAAGAAAACAAAATCTCCTTATACTGCTCCTGCCCTCATATGATAAATTGTGGAGTCCCACAAGGATCCATCCTGGAGCCAATACTATTCTTTATATACATAAATGACATGCCTTTGGCTTTAAGAAATAACAAAATAATTTTGTTTGCAGATGACACAAGCATAATCAAAGCAAAAACCAAACAATCAGTAGAAAAAAACAACTAAAAAAAACCTTGCATGCACTAATAAAATGGTTTCAAGATAACAAACTCATCATAAACACCAGCAAGACAGTCTCTTTAAATTTCATGAATCCCAATCCAAAGAAAAACTCTCACAGCATTTGCTCATAAACAATAACCCTGTAACGAGATCTCATGAAACTACCTTCCTTGGTCTAACATTCCCAGAAAACCTCAAATGGAATGCTCACATTTCTAATCTTAATAAGAAGCTCACCAAATCTTGCTTTGCTCTATACACCCTCAGGTCAAGCTCCAATATTGAGACACTTCGAATTATGTATTTTGCAGATGTGCACTCACACCTGAAACAAATAATATTTTGGGGAAATGCCCCTGAAAGCTCTCTCACATATATTATCCAAGAAAGAATACTGCGAACGATGACCAGCACTCATAAGCTGGAGTCTTGCAAACTCTTGTTCTTCAACTACCATGCATGTATATACTTGAAATAGTGGTTCTCATGGAAAAGAAAAACTTACTCTAAATTCTGATGTACACAACTACAACACTCGTCAAAAGGATAACCCACATGTTCCTCACTCTGAAACTATACTTTATCAAAAAAGTACCCTAATCGAGAGCATTACACTTTACAACAAATTGAGCCATGATATTATAGACAAACACCATACATACATTTAAAAGTAAATTGAAAGTTTTCCTGCTTAACAACATGCTCTACAAAGTGAAGGAATATACTAATCACACCACCACTTCCCTTATAAAAAAAAAAAAATATTCCTTTGACTTTCTGTTTCAAGGTCGATTGCTTGAGCTGAAGCAAAGAAAAAAGAACTGGCATATCCCGTCCTGCCTGTGTTAAATTGCAGTTGGACTGATGTAGAAGGAGAATGCCCGACCAAAATTCTATTTCCTTCACCCTTTATTTGCTAGATGCATTAGACATTGTTAAATCATTTCTAAATTAATACTATTGTTATTATTAGTATTGTTATTACTATCATAATTAATTATTACTACTATCATTAGTAACAAGTATTGTAAGATCAACGACACCAACTCGATCAGGGTTTTTGTCGTTTCCCTTGATTCTTTGCGCAAATGCTGAGATGGTCCCCTTGCTTTGATTTCTGAACAATAAATGTAACTTCACTCTGCCCAAGTCTTCTTGAGCTCCCTTTTCCTAGATATGAGAGGAGTGGAGGGTTAATAATTGTTAGCAGTGTATTCAAAATCAAAATTGAATGTCATTTCCAGTTCTTTCACACAGAGGTGAACATTTCTTATATTTGTACATTAAAACACTAAAAATCTGGAGCCCAGGAAGACATGTGCACCTGCATACATCGTATCTGATTCGTCATACACAATTGAAATTGTACATGTGACTCAATAAATATTATTATAATATTATTATTACTTGCAATGGGCAGGCAAAATGGCATTTATTTTTACTAAAATAGACATTCAAAAAAGACAATTCTTCTAGCTTAAGTATGGGTGCAAAAAGGCATGTGAACAACGAAAAATCACATGTAAATGGAATTGTAAAACAATAATAATTAAATTATTCAATATAAAATTTACATTATCACTTCATGTGTAAGAAAATGATCTTTTCTTTGTAATCTTGATTCTGAATGACCATGTGGTATGATGGCTACTAATTTCTTTTTCTCACAACGCTGTCTCTTCAAACTGCTGTTGTGAACTCACTTTTGAATCTTCAAATGCCATAAGTGAAAAAGGAATTATATTTTTTGTTCTTTGCACTTGTGTTATTGCCAACACTGAGAAGGGTATAAGATTTATAGAGAGCTGTCCGCAAAAGGATCGGTGGTCATATTCAAACATAGAATAGGATTGCTCATCATAAACAATATTAGATAAATAAAATAAACCAGAATAACATAATCAGGTCCAATCATTATTAAATAACACCCACAGAAACCTCAAAAACGTAAAGTTATTAAGTCACTTTAAAACATATCTATATGAAGAACAGAAGAATAAGCAATTAAAGACTTCTCACAGACCACTCATAAACAATGTAATTTTCTTCAAAGAATTTATTTAAACATTCAAGTCTTGCACCACATAAAAATCCACCTTGTGTTGGTAATGTGCACCAATCTGGGGGATGTTTAAAATCATTTAGACATTCCTAGTTATTCCTGTTTAACACATTTATGCTCAGAATTATATTTTCACTAAATCAAATCATTTTGGATGTGGGTACTTAAATAATAAATTTATACTCAAGAATATATTTTTATAGAAAAATATTTTCTCATTTTGTAGAAATAGTATTTGCGAAAATGCATCACTGGACATAGGTAGTTGTTAAGTTTATATTCTTTAACAAACCTTCATGCCTCTTTAGCGTAAATACTGCAACAAGCAGTAAAACATTAATATTTTTATTACCTTTCCACAAGAAAATCCAAATACCACAGAGCAGGATGAGTGCAGCCTTCCAAATATGGATTTATTTTATTTACACAAAATTAAACATTTACATTATTTTAGGTACAAACTTTATAAAAAAATATCAAATTGGAAAAGTTTTTAAATTGAAAAATACATATTTATGGTCGAAATCATTGATTTTTTAAAATAATTTAATTTCAATCATATTTGTTCTATCACACATTGATTTTCAATGCGCCTTAAGTTATTAAAAATTAAACGAATTAGATTATTGAAGTTTAACAAATTAAAACATTAAATACATAAATCATACCAAGTTCAGAGTCACTCAGAATCTGTCCTTTAAAAAATCCATAACCAGTGTGATTCGAGAACTGCACAGAATTTATGGCATCGACTTCAAAGCCTAAAACCTGCAAATCATAAATATTATGAAGCCGAAAAACAGAACGTTCGAATTGCAAATTCTGGTTTCGTCCAACAGTACCTGTAATGGGAATGTGGCGCTTTTATTACCCACATAACCCGACACAACATGGCTTTGAATTGTAAGAACTCGCCGGTTCCCCGCCATCGTCTTGCTGGATGTCCTGACGTTTTATCGCTGATCACTGATAAGGCATTCCACAAGTGAAGTCTACCACTGTGCTGTAAATCTTCATACTTATACGCTGACACAGTTTCACAAATCCGCCCACGTGACACGGAGACATGAACAATCTTAAGTACAATGTTTGGTCTCCAGAGGGAGTAGCAATAATTCGCTTGTCATATGTTTCCTATATAGTCATCACTAGTCATTCTTGCCAAAGTGTCAATTTTGCAAACAATGGATATTCCTAATTTGCTAAATAAATATTGAATTGTAATTTATGAAAAAGCTTGTGTAATATTGTATATTAAAAATTTCTTTTCAAATATGTTACATTTTTTTCTTACAACACATAACTCATTTGTTAATTATGATGTTGAGTTTGGTTTCACTGACTTTCTACAAAACAATCGTAAGGCCCGTTTTCACGGTGGAATATGTCACGACATTTTGCGTGTTTCTCAGTAGTGCCGCTAGGTGTCGCATGATCGCGACATTTTATCAAGCTCTGCTTGATTCTGGTGTGGCTTTTGCGATAGCAGAGACACCTCGCGGTAGAATTTGTAAACATATCAGACTGCAAGCAGTCACGGTAGGAGCAACTTCGTCAGCTCGAAGCAGGACACGGGTCACGGGCTGGAGCCGGGGTCCAAGTTTGGCGGAAGTGAATAGGACTTGCCGACTGGCGTGACCTATAGCTATGGCTTGTCTCGAATAGAAGTTGCGAGTAAAGTTAATAACTACTTGCGTCGGAGGAAACTTATTTCACAATTTTAATAGTAACACCATAGTCCTGATAGCATTGGCATACGAATATGAATAGAGAAATATTTGTTTTTAGGTTAGGGTGACATGAAACAGTGGCTTGTACATTACTTAATCGTGATTAGTTTCTAGCGTTTATGTTTGTGTGGAAAATCTTCGTGAATTTTCATCTTCAAATTGCGTGTAATGTCACGTATCTTCGAATTAAAAATGTTTTAGTATATTGTTTTCAGTCGAAACGAATATGTTTACCTGTGTAACCTAAATAGGCTTCATTTTTGTGTAAATGAAAAGTTGTTTGAAGATCGATTTCCTAACGAAAAATTTTAAAATCGAATTGAAATGTAAAGATGGTCAAAATTAAATAATAACAAAAATTCTACATTGGCTATATTATAGATATAATTGTTATTTTTTTAGTAAAATATGCCAGATAGTATTTGGTGTGTAAGCATTATACTTTTCAATAATTCCCTAATCAATAATATTTGCTGCTTCATACCCCAAACTAATTCACGATTCACTGTCAAAAATTTACAAAATTCACATGAAGTTAATTCATAGGACATATCTTCATTTTATGTAAGATTCTTGCATTATGTAGAAATAGTGAGTCTTTGAAGTGTAGGGCATATCAAGACATGAATGTATTGTATGTGTATCAATAATATTATTACAAGATTCAGGGATGAAGATTGAAAATTAATGTTAACAACCCTTGTTTACCCAGAAACCATGGGCATTTCTACCCAAATTTGAAATAAAATATCCAGATTCATAAATAAATCTAATAGTCTTAATAATAAAATGAATGTTCTATGCTCTTATTTTACAAGTAAAAGAACCTTCTGTGCTCATCGCTTCCTATCTACTCATAATGTATTTTTCCATATCTATTTATTCAAGTAAACAAACCCACATGTTTCATATCGATTCTTTAGGCTATGGAAACATAATTCTTAAGTTTCAAATTAGTATTATTTTTTTAAAATTATTATTTATTTTTTATTATTACTTTCTGTTCAACGATATGTCTTTCAGAGCTTTGAAATTTACAAAGAAGGGCAGTCGTTATGGACACTAAACAGTAACCTCTTTAAAAGGATTTATTAAGGTAAAATTTGAGAAAAAAAATGTTGTAAAGATAAGATTGGATTGGAAATATGAGAAAATAAAACTACAGAAGATGAAATTTGTCTTTAGAAAATTTAGAATTAATTCCACGAGAAAAGGGATAAGATTTACCAAGATTTGTGCATGATGTAATGAAGGAAGAGAGTTCAAAAATTTGAGACTATAATTTTTAATCAGTCACGTATTGTAGGGAGATTTAATTCATTATGAATTTGTGTATTGGGAATAAACCAAGGTGTATGTTGAATTTTTCTAAAGAATTTGTTTTGGGTATTTTGAGCTTTTTGTATTTTTGATTTAGCTTCATTTGACAAAATTGGATATGCATATGTTAAAGTAGGCCTATTAATTGAAGTGTATTTTAATTCAGCAGTTTTAACACGAAGAGTTTAGTTATTATAAGGGAATTTAGTTTGTGTATTTAAAAGTAGTTTTTTGTATCACATTTTTAATATGAATTTTCCAGTTCAGTTTTGTGTGTAAATGGAGACCTAAAAATTTAACATATGAAGAGGAGTAGGAGTTTTATGAATGAGAAGGGGAGGACTTATTGGCTTACATAACGTACATATTTTGGCTTGGCATTTATTTATATTGATTTTCATTCTCCAGTTGTTGGCCCAAATTGAATAACATTTAAGATCTATTTAAATACTTCTACTTGAAATACGTATTTTAAATACATTTTGCTTCAGTGTCACGTGACTAAAAATGTCGTGGAAGTAGATGTCAACGTGTAAACGCGCACTCTCGACTTTCAAGAAAAGTCACGACTGTGAAAGTCTCGCCTTTCAAATGTCGTGGAATATTCCATGACATATTCCATCGTGAAAACGGGCCTTAATTGACAGCCACGCCACACAGGCCTGACCAACCTTACAATATTATCTGTGCTTTTAGTCGATACTTGCAAGAAAATTCGTGTGTTACTCGTGTTAGATTCTTGTTTGAAGATTATTCGTGTGTGGCGTATGTATTGAATAAGGAACCTGATAGTTTCCGTCACTTTATCTTACCTGGATTAGTAAAGGTAACATTTTAAAAGTAGGTTTGTATAAGTACACACCAAGGAATGAAATTTAATTAACCGTTATTAATGTGTAATTTCTATTTATTTGTATTTATTATAGCGATGGAATGTAACGTGTCAATTTTCTTCTTGTTTTAGGGAAAATTGAATAATTGTAATTCAGTGCATTATGTACTTCTTTGACACACTACCTACACATATGGACTATGATGGTCAGAGGAAAGCAGAGAAATTATCTCGTATTATAATCACTTTATTTGGTGTTGTTGGGTTGATTTGGGGATATATTATTCAACAATTTTCACAAACCGTTTATATTTTATTTGCCGGTTTTGTGTTAGCTGCCTTGGTGACGGTTCCACCTTGGCCTATGTACAGACGTAAACCTCTTCAGTGGCAGAAACCACGACCTGATGGCACTGATGGCACTGAATCTGTGATGAAATCCAAAAAGAAGAAGTAAATTCGATGGAACAATAAATTTGTGAATACTACTGTATCTTCTTGTGTTTTGTCTTGTATTTTGTCCCCTGTGTAATGTGTAGAAATGTTCTTAGTAAAATATTTTTATAAAATAATCCAGGAAAGGACATGATTTCAGCTGATTTTTCTTTTAGTGGTAGTTTAAATGGAATAGCTCTACATAGTTTAACATTTTACTTCTAATATAGATATTGTATATTAAATAGTTCATTTTCAGCAGACACTAAACAGAAGGAATAACATTTCAAATGTGAAAGTCTGGTGTGTGTGTGTTTTTTTAAATAAGTGAATGACAGCTATCAAGTTCTTTGGATATTTGATATGGAAATATCCATTTTCATCGTAGTTGCTTAAAAATACAATTTTAAAGTTACTTCATAATTTTAATTCAAAATTGAGTGTTTATGTAATTAAAAAGTGGTAGGAAAACAAGAAAATAAAATTAAGTAAAACAATTAATTTGTGATCTTAAATATTTGGTAATTGTGCTAATAGTAGAGATGTTACTGATCATGAACATTTAAAAAAATTACAATGGAATATAATTTGATCGTCTAGAAAAGCAATTGATTCAGCCCGTGAAAGCTAAAAAGTGAAAATATTCTAGAAAATCTGCTCTACTGGTTTTATAAAAACCTTTATCGGACTAAAATAAGCAAATAATTGTTGTGTTATCATTTTCTGAAGAAATTAATATTGCTAGAATGATACTAAGAACACAAACTATTTTTATCTAACCAGTACTCATTTATAATATATTCCTGTTAGTATTATCAGTGGATTTGGAAACTAGGTATCATGTCATTCAGTATGTTGATACAATGCTATTAATAGCAGATCCAATTCATTTTAAGAACAAAAAGAAATATTAAAGAACCTAATGTGGATTTACAATTTAGTACATCAAAAAATGAAAGAAAAAAAAAAAAAAAAGTAATTACTAATAATAATGCCAGAATTTGCTAATGTATTTAATAGCTATGTAAAAAATGTTGCCCAACTTTCATAATGTTTCCACCTAATTTCCAATGTAAAAAGAGGTTAGTAATAGTAAAATGCCAAAAAATGTTGCTTTTGTGGTCAGAAACAAATAGGCTTGAAAAAGAGTCTTTTTGATGAAAAGTCCTTGTAACATTAATTTTACTTGTTATTAGTACTGCAAGTTTCTAGAAACTCTTAATTATGAGTAAGGTTATTAGATGTTGTTTATCCATTTCGGAATAACCTTTTATTGAATCCAGTAAATTCATTAATGTTGCTGAAATTTTACTTCAAAATAATAATAAAATATTTTTGTTTATTCTTATAAAATAATTTTCAAAGTAATTTGACTCAACACAAGTTACAATACATATCATTTAATGCATCTAGGTATTTTAGACAAGACAGTACAGGGCATGATTGTACATGTTCTTTTAAAACATGTGATTATTTGAAGAAGAGAATTCAATAACTTTTCTGTGAGAAGTCTGATGAGTAGTATACAATAGAAAGTATTCCTATTCTGAAGGAAATGGTGATAATTTTCACCAAAATATTCAAGTCTTGGAAATCACTGTCAAGGAGGTTTTACTGAAAGTATGATGAGTACCTATGTATGGGGACTTGGTATTAAAGATATTAGTACGATAAACAAGCATTAAAATAGAAAATCTGCTCATTTTTAAACAAATTTATTTTGGAAAATTGTTTTTAATTCATTCAGTGTATTTTTCTAATAGTACAAATAATTACAGTTAACTAACTTGTGTTATTGCAAGTAAAAATTGCTCCCAGATACTTATAAGAGCTCAATTTATTATAGGCATTATTGGTAATGTGTATTTGAGTTAATTGGATAACTTTAGCTTTGCGTCTCATGTACTTTTTTTAACTTTGATTTTTAACCCATAATGAATTGAGTTCTCACTTAACTCTTGGAAAAATTGTTCAAGTGCCTTCTTAGTACATGCAACCAGAAACACATCATCTGCATAGGCTAGACATTGTTTCAATCGTGTTGATGTATTTCCTTTTATATCGACCTGTGTTAATATTTTATCCATGACCATGGTGAACAATGTCACTGATAGTGGATCTCCCTGTTGTACTCCAAATTTGGTATAAAACTCCACTTGTTTGCTGGTTTAACCTGACTCTGGTGTGCCTTAAAACAGAATCAAACGCTTGTGAGTAATCCACAAACATGTTATATAACTTGATGTCATGTTCTATAAATTTTTCATATGTTTTTTGCACAATGTGAAAGTGTGATCTATTGTAGATGTATTTGATCTAAAACCTGCTTTGCAGTCGTGTAGTTTTCCTTCGAGAATCAATGAAAACCTGGTATTCGGTAAAATCTCAAATATTTTATATTCTACATTTAGCAAGGTTATCAGTCTGTAGTTTTGGCACTCATATTGGTCTCCTTTCTTAAAAACAGGGAATATTATTCTATCACTCCACTGATCTAACATTTTCTCTGTTCGCCATATGTCTGTTATTAGTTTGTGGATCTCTTTTTTAAGATCCTTCCTCCATATTTGATTAATTACGGGGTTATGGTGCCTGAACCAGCTGCCTTGTTCAATTTTAGATTATTAATAGATTTCATTGTACGAAGGTTCAGTTACTTTATTTTCTTCACCCATTATTCTTTCTTCGTTGTTATCTTCATGTTCTGAAGGTCGGACAGTTTAAACACTTCTATGAAATATTCTTTCCATCTGTGCATTATTTGACTTTCTTGCATTAGTACGTTTCCTTCTTCATCTCTGCCCATACTGTAGTTACTTCCTTTAAATTTGAGTCCAACAAATTTCAGTAAAGAACTAGCTTCATTTCTTTTAAAACTTTCACCTATTTCACTTACCTTCCCATTTATCCCACTCCTTTTCTTTCTTTGACAGATTCTGTTTACTTTCCTTTTTTCCTCCTATGATTCATATGCACTTCTAGTTTTGACTTAGGAGGTATTTTGATCTGGTGGTGTTCTTTGTTTGCACCACAACAGGACATTCATTCCGCCATAAGTTTTTCAGTCTTTTACCTTCTACTCCAATAGTTTGTGTGGCAGCATTCTGTATTAATTTGCTCAGTTCATTTCAGTTCTCTTTGGTGTCTTTCACTGGCACTCTTCCTTTTTTTTCTTTTCTTTTTTGTTATTTAAGGTCGCATCAACATCTAGGTCATTTGCGACCACTATGGGTGTTAACGTTATGATAACTGAAGGTGAAGCGATATGGTGATGATAAGGGGTGAAAGGACGAACACAAATACTATCATGCCTGAGGTGGGACACGAACCTGCGTGATTTGCTAATTGTTCTGTTAATAAGGGACAATATGCTCTCCTTTTGACAGGATCTTGTAATTCACTTCTATTCCATGATGGTATTTACCTCGTTATTTATTTGCAAATACTCTTGGTAACTTTAGGTTGTGAATAGTCTTTACCAAATAGGGATCAGAGTCAGTGTTTGAGCAATTTTTACTTGCAACAATGATGTGGACGAAGAAATAAAAGCAAGAAAAATAGCAGAAAAATGAGCATATTTTGCACGTTTACTGCTATTTAAAAGTAAAATGTTAACAAAGGGTGCAAAACTAAGATTTTATGAGACAGTGATTAGACCAGTTGTAACTTATGATGCAGAAACGTGGACTATAAAAGAAAAGGATGCTCAGCATCTTGCAGTTTTTGAAAGACAGATTAGGAGAGGGATATTTGGACCAGTTAAAATGCTCAATGGAGATTGGCAGATTAGGAAAAATTCCGAACTGGGCAGTATACAAAAACATAAAAACAAAATTTTTTCAAAGCCATGAGATTAATTTGCCTTGGTTATCTTAATAGGATGTGGCATGACAGAATAGTGAACAAGATCCGTCGCTGGTATCCAGTGAGCACCAGGAGAAGAGAATGCCCTAAAAATAAATGGAAAGATGATGATGTCAGGGACATCAGGTAAATGATGTTTGAAAACTGGATTGAGCACTCAAAGAATAGGGAAAAATGAAAAAGGATAGTTGAGCAGTTTATTCATTTGAAGGTTGTAGAGCCTTAAAAGAAGAAGAAGTAACTTGTGTTGTGTCAAATCAAATTGAAAGAATTATTTTATGAGAATAAAGAAACATTTTTAACAAATTGCAAGCTTGCATTTTGCATTATGATTAGAAAATAAGAACAGTTTTATATTATATTGTACAAAAAACAATTTTGTACAAATTGGAAAATCGATAAAATGTAGAAGCACTGAAATATATTATGGTATTTATATATTATGAATAAATGATGGTAGATTTTGGAAAAATGTTTCAAGTAACGTTATTGCTATTATTAGGAAAAATATCAGCAAAATTAATGAATTTTCAGAGTGCAACGAAGCGAATGGTATTGAGATGTGTTGATTTTTAATGATTTTACACACGTGTCATTATTGAGTCTATAAGATTTCAAAATAGACTTGTCTTCCATGCTTTCGGAGTAGTTCAAGTGGGGTTTTGTAAAGTAAATTGAAACACTACGTAATTAAAAAGAGAATGATATGTACTTTCAATTCATTGAATATGCCTCCTAAAAATTTTGAAAGAGGTATCATAGTCTCATAAAACATATGTATTTCCTTAAATACATTCAATTCCAGATTTTCTCTTTTTTTTTTTGAATGTCAATTTGTGAAATTGTTGTTCAGCATTTAGGGAAGAGCCTCTGCAAGATATCTGGGAACAATGTAAATGGTTTAACATAAAATCAATTGCATCGTTTAAGTAATAATCTTATTGTAGAATATAGATTTATTGATTAGTGATTCAGGGCACATTAACTACTAAGGTTATAGGTCCTGTAAGTGTAGTGCATGCTTTTCAGCGTGGGTGGTTGTGGTGATCTCCGTTGGATAGTAGATGTGGTGCCGACCTGTACATTGGCTAGTGGGATTTTTCCACATCCAGGTATCTCCCACCAGCGAGGCATTGCTCCAGCTGGGTAAACTAAGCTCCTGACTGGTCTGCCAACATGTGTGGTAGTGTAGTCCCAGCATGTAAGTCTTAAGTGTGTAAGGGGTGAGGATAGGACAAGGAAGGGGAAGTAAGATGTCACGAGGCCTGTGGCCTGGTTGATAGGGTGCTTCTCAGGCATTCTCCGGGTGTTGATTGAAGAAGCCATGGAAAACTAATGATCACTGCAGTTAAATATAACTTGCCATCATGGCAATGGGTGGCAGTTATCCTTCTCCTGTGAATGAGATTCAGCACGGATCTAAACGTCAGCTTGCAGGGTTTTTGACCAGATATCTCCCACCAGCAGTGCACTGTCCCAGCCACGACAAGATCTAAGCTTCCAACTAATCTGGCTTGTGTGGTAGTGTCGTGCTTGAAAATGCAAGTGTATGTAAGTAATTGATGATCCAAGGAAGAGGAAGGAAAGATTGTGTGTGTTCTGTGGCCCGTTTGTTAGGGTACTGCTCTAGCATTTGTGTGGTGTTGATCATAGAAACCACGGAAAACAACCGATGAGAGCAGCTAGAATTTTCCTTCAGACAGCAGCTGAATTGGATCTAGCTAGTGTCAAAAATCCTGCCACCATCAAGACTTGATCCCTAGAACCTCCTGGTTATTGGCACTGTAGTGACATTAGTTGATGCCCTGAGCCACCTAAGCTAGTTTGTAGAATATTTTATTGACTTACTAGCAAAATATGTCTTATGAAATTAAAAAAAATTTCATGGCAAAGGGGTCTCAGAAATGTAATTGCCCCCACACCCCATTTTAGTTGACAGTGAAACTGTATCTCTACAAATCCTCACATTTGGAGACTTTTGCTAACAATATGTGAGAATTAAATGATATCTTTTTATCAGAAATGACACCTAAATCTTTTATTTACAATAATATTGTAAGATTATTGTTAAAGAGTTGTGGCTCTCTATACAGGATGTCCAGGGAGGAAAGGATGAAACTTCAACAAAAAGTTTTTAAGACAATTTTACGCATATTTTGTCTGATAAACTCCTTAGATATTCTGAATATTTTTTTTAAAGTCTTAATAATATCTAATGAATTATTTGAATTGCATTTGGAGATATCATCATGTGTGTTTGGGGAGCTCAAGTACTCGTGGCAAAAATTATGAAATTGGTGATACAATTAAGTAACTCAAGATTGCAGACACTTCTATTAATACCATTTTATTTTTTATTTATTTGATTACATGAAGACACCAGTCAAACCATTTTGAATTTGAGATACCAGTTTGTTTGAAAATTTTAGAATAAATACATAGTGAAATTTATTGAAATTTTCTGTAGGATGAATGATAGGTATTAGAGTTGGTTGTAAATCCACTGGATGGAGTTGTGAGGATTACCATCATGCAGGAAGATAAGCAAATACACATTTAAATTGAAAGTAGAATGCTCTCTGATTTACATGTTTGGGCATGCAACCCTTATAATTGATTTAACCCATCTGTAAAGTTTTTGGGCAAGATAGAATTTTGTGGTTTTGGAACCATTGCTTTTAAATTGAAAGGAAAATATCTAATATCATTGCATTTGACCATGAAAACGCTGCAACCATCTTGAAACAAATGTTTAGTTCTGCCTCTGAAAAGACTTGTTGTAAATGAAATAAATATGATTGAACCATTCTGAAAGTGGGATTATTTTTGCCAAGGGTTCTTGACCATGGTAAGTAAGGTAGAGCAAGCATTTATAGGTAAGTAGCAAGGTAAGTAAATGGGAGTGCTATTAGTGAGAAATTTTGTCATCAACCTTTCCTCAAAGATCAGCTTATGATGACAGATACAACTACAATTTTTTTCTTTGTTTTCACAAGAAAATGTACATACTTGTACAGAATTCTTCAAGCAGTTTTGGTCTGAAAAATAAGTTTTTGTGGTGGCAGCAGAGTCAGATTAGTAGAGACTGAACACAAAAAGAAAAATAATAATGTGCAATAAACAACCTCAAAATATCTGGTATATTCACTTTTTGTATAGTAATTTACTTGCCCTTTCTTTGCCTCTAAAACCTTTGAGAATTTGAAGTCTTGAATGCCATCTACCTTTTCTTCTATTGAGAACGTAGCTAATACATTTCTACTTTTATGAATGTTGCTTTCCATTTGATATAAAATGAAGACTTCTGTGTTTTGTATAAAGTGTTGGTCGTTTCATCTGCTTCAATGGAGATATATTCTGCAGTATTTATTTCATCCATAATGTTTTTTTGATAAATTTTGAAAATCGTTCTGAATAACCTTGGAATTTTCTTTAAACGACATTGCTTTGTAAAAATGATTTTACTTCCTCGCCTTACAAAGTTGTTCATAAGAAGAGAAAGTTACGTAATCGTGCCCCGGAAACCAGCGAATTAAAAAAACAAAGTTTTCAAGAGCTGTGTAAAATCAATTAGTTCCTTGAAAAGCCTATAGTCCCGGTCGCGCAAAGGAAATTCAAATTCGCCGCAAAATTGTATTACGTGGGTTATGCGACTTAAAATATATAGTTTTTAAAAGTTCCTAATATATGCGAATAGAAATTGTACACGTGTCATCCAATTGTCGTTTAATATTTCTTTTTCATACAACCTGAATCTTATCTTATCTTATCTTAAGGTGGCTTTGGCTTTTCGAGAAGTGTTTTACATTTTTCAGGAAATCGCTTCTTTGCACTACTATTAAAGCCATTATCTTTCACGTTTCGAACAAACAAGGCAGCAAAAAAATATGACACCCGCAAATACACTCATATTTTGCGCACACTAATCTATCTAAGGCCTAGGGTCAATATTATTCCTTATATACATAAATGACATGCCTTTGGCCTTAAAAAATAACAAAACAATTTTGTTTGCAGATGACACAAACATAATCATAAAAGCAAAAACGCAACAATTATTAGAAAAAGAAACTCAAGAAACGTTGCTTGCACTAGTAAAATGGTTTCAAGACAACAAACTTATCATAAACACCAGCAAAACAGTCTCTCTAAATTTCATGAATCCCTGATCCAAAGAAAAACTCTCCCAGCATTTGCTCATAAATAATAATCCTGTAAAAATATCACAGGAAACTACCTTCCTTGGTCGAACAATCCAAGAAAACCTAAAATGGAATGCTCACATTTCAAATCTTAACAAGAAGCTCACCAAATCTTGTTATGCCCTATACACCCTCAGGTCAAGCTCCAACATTGAGACTCTTAGGACAATGTATTATGCAAATGTGCACTCACACTTGAAATATGGATTAATATTTTGGGGAAATGCCCCTGAAAGCACTCGTACATTTATTATCCAAAAAAGAATACTGCGAACAATGACTAGCACTCATAAGCTGGAGTCTTGCAAACCCTTGTTCAAAAAATTAAGGATTCTTTCACTACCGTGCATGTACATATTTGAAATAGTTGTCTTCACAAAGAAGATTCTCATGGAAAACAGACACTTTCACTCTAAATTCAGGTGTACACAACTATAACACTCGTCAAAAGGATAACCTACATGTTCCCCATTCTGAAACTACACTTTATCAAAAAAGTACCCCAATAGAGGGCATTACACTTTACAACAAATTGAGCCATGATATTAAAGATATGAATACAATACATAGATTTAAAAGTAAATTGAAAGCTTTCCTACTTAACAACATGTTCTACAGTGTGAAGGAATACACAAATCACACCATTACCTCCCTTAAAAAACAAAAATAAAAATTCTAATCCCACTGATTCTCTGTTTCATGTTGACTGTTCAAGTTGAAGCAAAGAAAAAAGAACTGGCATATCCCATCCTGCCTGTGTTAAATTGCAGTTGGACTGATGTAGAAGGAGAATGCCAAACCAAAATTCTATTTCCTTCATCCTGAATTTGCTAAATGCACTAGGCATCATTAATATCGTTAAATCATTTCTGAATGAATAGTATTTTATTAGTAGTATTGTTACTATTATAATTGATATTACTATTATTAGAATTGTTATTATTACTATTATTATTATTATTATTATTATTATTATTATTATTATTATTATTATTATTATTATTATTATTATTATTATTATTATTATTGAGTATTGTAAGATCAATGACCAACTTGATCAGGGTTTTTTGTCCAGTTTCCCTTGATCCTTTGAGCAAATGCTGAGATGGTCCCCCTTGTTTTGATTTCTGGACAGTAAATGTAACTTCACTCTGCCATATCTGACTCGTCATACACGATTGAAATTGTATCTGTGACTCAATAAATATTATTATTATTATTATTATTATTATTATTATTATTATTATTATTATTATTATTATTATTATTATTATTATTATTATTATTATTATATGTTCTGTCATGCAACCTATTTTGTATCATTGAATACTTGATTAACGTACAAGTCTGATCTAACAAGAGGCCCCGATTCTTTTGCTAAAATTCTATCTTCATAAGGCGTCGTCCATAAATTACCTAACAGCTAATTTGGAGTATTTTCAATTTTCCGTCTCCCCCTTGTAACGCAGCCCAAAACTGCGCTTGACCCCCCCCCCCCCCTCTCTGAATAATTACGTGACGCTTACGACAAAACCCCCACTCTTATAAATACAATAAGTGAAAAAAAAATACACCAAAAACAAATTGTATTTTTTGTGTTGTATATTTAAATGTATAATAATTAATGTCAGAATTAGTTGGCGATGCTGACTGCACGTAACAATGAGATTGAGGCCAGTTGTGAGTGAAGGAAGGACGCAGGGGCGAGACAATTTTTTATCAGAAGCAGTGCACACGCCGTCATCGTGGATGACGCGTGGGCGAGAGTCTACTGTGCCAATTTCAATGGATTTTAGAATAAACTATACATCAGTTTGGAATATTTCCTTCTTTATTGAATTTTAGAGATTCAATAAAAAATTGATGAAAAATTATCATTTGTTGAAACAATTAACATCCAAAACATTTATTTTATTAATGTTTAAAAAATAATTAGATAATATTTTAATGTTTTAGTACAAGACTAAACATGTAATAATTTCAGGAAATATTGAAAAATATAAAAAAATAAATCAAAGTTACGTAATACCCCCTTACCCGTAACGTAACGCAGCGTAACTTTGCCTCAAACCCCTTCCCTCTTTAGCGTTACCTAATTTATGGACAGTCCTTAAGTCAATTTGTGTTTTGTAAATACCTTCCATTCATGTTCTTTTTTTGTTTGATGCTTGGATTTATTTATTTATTTTACGTCAAAAACAGTTAAAACTGTGTATGACGTGCTGTGGGGCTCAGGCCATTTAGCCTGCTCTTCCGCCTGACCACTTTCAAAATTTTTTCACTCACTGCAGTGCACAGAATCCATGGATTAACACATATGTAATGAATTACTAATGTGTAATGGATTAACACATACTTAAAAATGCGTATAAAAAAACTGAAACCATATTCGTTGAAGATAAGAAGCACCATAAAGCAGGTTTTACAGAACACAAGTTACGCTAGTGCAAAGCAAGTTGTGAACAGAACACAACTTACTGATACGTAACGAACCCGTTTGCGTATGTAGAACGCATGGCGCAGTCGCCCGGACTTTGTGACCGGAGAGTGCGATAAGCTCGCATTGCAATTTTCAAGTGTGATAAACTGTTTTCCATTTCTCGCATACTACAAAGAAGCCTCCAGACCCACCGAACAGGCGCAGCCACAAAGACACAATCAAATAAAACCAATAGAACTTTTTAATACTCATTGATTACCTGTTTATCTCAATATTAACTTTTTTACAGTTGCTATTTATTGAATAAAAGCAGTAGTGTTGTTGCTTGACAGTGAAGTTGGCGCAACCAAATGTTTTTAAAAATTGGACAAAATCAGATAAAACTAATAGGAATCTTTAGTACTCGTTTATTACTAGTTCATTATCCCAATATTAACTCTTTTCCTGTTGCCATTTATAAAATAAATGTGGTAGTGCTGTGGCTTGATAGTCAAGCTGCCACAATAGATTTTTTAAATTGACAGAATCAAATAACCCCTTTAGGAATATTTAATACGTATTTATTACTAGTTAATTATCAGAAAATTAATCTTTTTATGTCGCCATTTATTAAATAAATGAAGTAGTACTGTGGTTTGACAATCAAGTTAGCACAACCATTTTTTTTTAAAAATTGAGAAAAAAATAAATCCAACAGGAATAGTTAGTTCTCATTTATTAGTCAAAAATTATTTTTTACTACAATTGTTTAAACAATAAATGCAATTTTCCTGGCATGATAGGTATACGTTTAAAAGGAAGTAAGAATAGGTACAATCAAATAATACCAATTGTGATATAACATACTCCTTTATTACTAATTTAGTACTCAAAATAGATATGATGCGAGAGATAAAAGGAAAAAGGGACTTATAAATAAATAAATGTCTTTATTGGTGGTGAGGCTCAGGCCATTTAGCCTGCTCTTCCGCCTGACCACTTTCAAATTTTTTTCACTCTTTATGTTGCGAGTAGGAATGGTTGACTCAAGAGGCCGGAGGACAGAGCGACGCAATCCTAGAAACAGAGTAAGATCACTTTTACCGCGTATGCCACACTCTATGTTTTATACAACTTAACTAACTGTTTTCTCCTCCCATTGTATAATGCTATCATTTGTTGGTTATAACCAGTTGCATAGTGATACTCATTACGAGACAGATTTCATTATGATACAGGTTCTTGACCACTCTCAGAAAAGTTTACAAACCAAGTATTAACATTTAATTATACTTAAGTTTTTCTAACGTGGCAGTTGACGTAAATCAGCTGTTGACGGTTTCGTCCAATCGGGAGCCTAAACGTCACCACAGTGACACCATAAAAGCTGATTTACTTCAACTGCCATCTTAGAAAAACCCAAGTATAATAATTGAGAATCGTTCTAGTAAATGTTTCGTTCGAATGTGTACATTAAAATTGCATTTGATATTATATTATGCTTTTCAGTTTTAATTTATTTTATTAGTAGTAATTTTTTCGCGGTATTTAAAATAAAAATGTTGTAAAATTTTTGTTAATGTAATTTTTGTAATGTTTTGTAAATTTTTTGTAATTTGTAAAAAGTTTGTAACATTTTGTATGTTCGTTAAGTTCTGTAATTTTAAGTTCTGCCAAGTTCTCAAACTTATTTGCAGAATTAGTAATAAATCTAATCTATTAAATTAGATAGTAATTTCACTTTGATCCTATTTGACTAACATAGTATTCCTTCGAAGGCGGGCTGGTAACCACAGCCACCTGCAGCAGCATGTGAATGTAGGGCAGAGAGTATATTTGGGATAGGGTTAGGTAAATTTGGCTGAATCCTACATATCAACTGCTACGAAACCATTCAATGTAAAAGTTTAACTTATAAAAGTGAAAGGAAAAGTACCGTTTGAAACTCGATGTAATGAGTATTAATACACTCGTGTGATATTACGATACTCGCTCGTACTTTGCTCGTATCGTAATATCACACTCGTGTATTAATACCCATCAATTACATCATCGTTTCATAATGTACTATTATTATATTTTAATTCAAGTATACAAATCATTGCATTGGTAGTAGCATTAAAGTCAGTAGTAGTTGATATGATCAGTCGAAAGTATTTTGTTTTCTGTGGTGCAGTCGCAGTTATATCTGAATCAGTGGCGTAACGTTGGGGCCAGCAAGGTTCGCAATGCGGTGGGCCCGGATAAAAAAGGGCCTGCTATAATCTATTAGTAACAAAATTGAAGATAGAGATTAGATAAAGCCTTAGACAAAGTCTCTTCAAAAACTGAGCTCTTTAAAAACGATAGTTTACAATTTATTGAAAGAACGAGTAGTTTTCGCGTAATTTGGGCTTGAAATTAATGCAATTTATAAAAAAACATTTTCTCAAAAACAGCTTCAAATTTGTACTTCAAATTTTTTCCACGGATAGAAGAATGGCCTCAGCGCTTACAAGAACGGCGCGGGTCTAATTTTCGTTGAATTCTCTAACTTTTCGAAAATTGGAAATTTAGAAATAAGTCGAGAAAGTATGTGCTGTTGTAGTTCTACTAATTTCAGTGTTTGGTGTCCTAGCAGTCAGACTGAAATATGACTTTCTGAATACTGTAGAAAAATAAAATCCTAGATGCATTTTTCTTTGAGATATTTGGAGCCGTTTTTGAGAAAATGTTTGAGCATTTATAAAAATGCTCAATTTTAGATTCATTTTCATAGCAAAGGTTTGAGTTTTCAAGAAATTTCATCAAAAATCATTTGTAGCATTTGTGCGTACAATTGCAATAATTCATTTAAAACGTCCGTAATGTAAATAATATGAAGAATATTTTAAAAATATCTTAACGTGATTTTTGAAAAATCAAAACACATGAAAATGAGGTTTATGTCATTTTAGTTGGGGCCATAAACTCTATCCGAAAGTCTGAAAAATATTTTAAGCCTTTTCGAGAAAATCTTGTTTTTAAAATTGCCTATATTTCACTCAAAATTCTGCGTAAGCCACTAATATTCTGAAAAAAAAAAAAAAATAGGAACAGAATATTAAATAACTAATTGTGGAGAACAAATTTCATTTGAAGATAAATTCTCTTTCATTAATAATGTATTTGTACGATGAAAAAAATCCAAACTTTTGTAAATCGATTTTCCACAGCATTACATAACATTCTCTATATTACGTATATTATTCCGTATATACGTATGTATACTAGGAAATAAAATAGCATGCTGATGCTAAACAATTTGGATTATCTCGGTCGTCATTGTGATTCTGTCAACTGATCATTGCGTTCTTTTTACGGAATGCCTTCCCCCCTTTGTCGCGGGAAGAAAGTTAACTGAGACATTCTGCGTGGCCACACACTTCGAAGTATACTACTCCGCATAGGATGTCCACTGCTCCTACTTAACGTTTTCGATGTAGCCTATAAGTCTTTCTCGGTCCGCCATATTTCTGTGCCCCAACATTCTTAACCATGTGTACCAACCATTTCCAAAGTACATCTGACGAAATGTTAAAGAATTAGTTTAAATCCAGGTGTGATGAGTAACTTGCCTTCTCTAGATCAGTTTGAAAATACTTTGCAAACAAAAACTGTTTTTATTATCACAGTATCATTAAAATGGAAAGAGAAATGAGTTTCTCTGGTTTCTTTTTTCAAGAATATATATTTACCGTATAAAATGAATATTTATATAAATGTCAAAATTTATTATGATAAAATATCAAAATGAATTATGAGTTATAAGTTTTATATTGCATAGCCAGAGATGTCAAAACGTTATAGAAATGTGAACATTCACATGCGTAACCATTATTTCAAAGCGCGCGTTGAGGCCAGACGGGGTCAACAAATTCCCATCGACAACTGATTTCTCCGTGCTATTTGATTATCAACTTTAGATGATTGTTCCAAGTGACAACCAGCTGACGACTGCTTTGTGTCCCTTTTAATCATGGAGCTAGGAATACAGGGAGATGGCATGACGTCACACACTTTAAGCCACCTGAAGCAACGATCCGCCATATTTCTGTGCCCAAAACGCTTGTAGGCGTCCTCGTGTTGAGGTGTGTTGTCATAGTTTTTAATATTTAAAAGCATTGAACAGATTAACAAGCTTTCGTAACTGTTCTTCGTGGTTACTTGTGTGATTTATTGCTGTAAAAATCGTTAGGGGAAGAAGGGAATTACTTTTCTCATGCAAGTAGTTACTTTATATAGTTTGGAGAACACAGTAAAATTTGAAGATATAGGTTAATTTTCGTGATTTTTCTCTTCATTCCAAAGAGAGCACTGTGGATTAGTTGTAAAAGAAGACAAATGGCTACCTAGTACGTACAGCGAGTTATTCTCGGTTTATTTTCAAGAAGAGGATTTTGATAGAACTTCTCTATGTGGAAAGTTGTTCCAACAATTTTAGCAGCTTTTCTTCCACACCTAAGAGAAGTAAATTGTGCAAGAATAATTAATTATTCATTGAAGATGTCTTCAAAAGGATAACTAATATTATTATTTTCGATTTCTACAAAGAAACCCGAAAGTTTTACACAATGTTGACATCAATTGTATTACTGGCCCATCCACATGTGAGAAACTTTAAGACTTTCGTCTTTTGACTTTAGACGAGAGTTGTAATGTTAATGTAAGGAAATTGTGAAATAAAGAAGTAACAGTACAGTAAGAAAGTGTGCTTTTTTTAACCATATAGTTGGTATGGTAGCCAGACCTTGAATATTGCGACAATACTAAATCTAAAAATATTTCGTAATAATTTGTGCATCACATGCTCCTTCAGAATATTAGTAGTGTTAAGCTTTTTATTTTCATACTTTTTGTGAGAGAGAATTTGAGAAATCTCAAAGGCAGAAGAATCACATTTAGTAATGTACTATTCTTGACGTTTTAAGTTTAAGATTATTTTGGTTTTCACGCACTGAAAATACTTTATAGTATCCTCACAACTTGTAATGAAACTTCTCCGTTTTAGTTATTATAATCTTCAATATTCCGAAATTACGAATGTTTTAAAATTATAATTATTTTTTTTTAAAATTCCACAGAAAAATTGCTACTACCCATTTATTATCGTGTTTGACAGACGTGTTTTGAGCACACCAATATGGCGGGCTGGCTTCATTTGCGGAACATAGCAGAGATGTCACCTCCATGTACTACTCGCGCACCTTTTCTTGAACGATGACCTTGCTTCCCCCTCCCTGGAGCTATAAACAGCTGAAGGCAAAAGATCGTAGCGAGCACTGATGACAACATTCCCAGCATTAAAACTTCGTTGGCGCGAAACAGAAGCTAGTCAAAGCTAGTTGCTTTCATAGTCGAGAACTTATGTTCAGCTTTATTACCATTATCTAAAGAAATGTCTGAGGCAGGTCCAGGACCTTCAAGGAAGGCACCTAAAACTCCTATCTACTGTCCTTGCTGTTGTCTACCCAGAGCGATGACCTGGCCGCACACAGCGGGTTTGACGTTCATCTACCAAAGGTTGCCATTACTGAAAATACCCTAGTGGCTGTCTTTGTAACTAATACCCCCACTCCGCCCGCATTTCGTCAATCTATCGTTCAAGAAAAGTTGCGCGAGTGGTATTCATAGCTCCATGCTTTTGGTTTTGCTATATTTTTTGCTTTAAAATTAAATCAGTCATACGCATATATTGACATTGTTTTGTTTACATGTTTGTCTTCTTGGCCGACTTGTTTCGCCCCAGGGTTGGTGCGACTGATTGTACTTGTGTCTTGTTCTGTGTAATAAACTGGGTTTTCTAAAAAATTCAGCCACTCGTAAATGAGTGAGTAATAAATTTCTAAAAATACCGTGTTCCACCTTTTTTTTAATAAGATGAATCTCCGGGAACATGGCAGATGATTATCGTTTTGGCATTAATAGCCATCGAAAGTAGAGAAAGAGAAACAAATTATAACCTCCTGCGCTACGTTTTTGGAGAGAGATTTTCAACATATAATTGAAGAATTAGAGGGATAAAAATTACATTATTATAAAATCACTTAACCGTTACAAATAATATGAGAACATGTTGTTGTAACATCACAACAATATTTCTATGAAGGACAATTCTGAAGTCTTTTTGTGAAGATTTGTTTTTACACAAGGAAGTTATAATTAAGGTGGTAAGTAGTTAACGTATTTGACATCGAGATTAGACACCTTTATTGGCGGTTTAGATCAGTCTTGCACACCATTGGTATTCATTTTGTAACATTCAATTTCCTATGTACATGTATAATAACGAAAAACAAAGATGTACATTTCATTTTACTACATCTATTTTACATGTATACGAGTAAATGTATAGATTATATACAATATGTAATATTTACACCTGAGTTGAAACGTTGAGGGTAAAGAATTGCAACAGGAGACAGACATTGGAACGATAGGAAGTAAAGGTAACACAGCACCAAGACCTTGGGAAAGGTGGCCTTGATGGAGGGAATTCAACGAGGTACGAAACAAGTGTGTTTAAGTTCTCTACCATCAACAGCTTCCCATGATTTATAATGCTAATTTCTCTTGATTGTTTTCACAATATGAGTAGAATTATTAGTCGTAGATATTGAACAAGTATAGCTGCAACGCAATTAATAATGTGCTTTCAAAATAAACAACCACAGGTTGCTTTTGTGGCTTATTTGCGTGAAATGGCTACTTTTATGATCAGACTCTCATTGTTACGAATTTACTGTATTTCCCTTATCTTGCATGTAATGGTATGACTTTGAAACGTTTAAGTGTCAAAAAACGAATGTAGTAAATTACTTTGCCATTATATTTGATATATTTCAATTAATTATAATTACTCAATCTCACATGTTATAAGTTACATATTTCTTTCCTCAGTTGTTTGAAATGATCAAAGTAAGGTTCTCAAAAACTGGATTATTATAATTCCCCTGACCACACAATCTCTAGGAGTGTTTGTGCATATTTTGGATTAAGGGTTTCATGGGTTGGCAGATATCGAGTTCTTCATTCTTTTATTAGGCGTAGCTATACATAATTCGAAACAACATTACATAAAAGACAGAAATGAGCACAAATCATTTCAGCTGAACGGCCCATCTTCAGGACTTTTAATTTTTTCTCGGCAATTCATATAATGTCGAGAAAAAAGTGAAGTTAAAAATCCAAGACAGAGGTAATAGCAACGTTATTTTAATCATGAGACAATTAATTTGGTGATTCAACGTCTTTGACTCATATCACAAACACGTGCATTCAATCAGAATAACGCAAATGATGTATTTATGAGAGAACAGTTCCATCACACATAATGAGAGTATGTTTCGTATTTTTCACGTACTTGTAATGTTTCATGAACAAATAGCACTTCTCACTTAACTCAGAACTCTGGAGTTAATCTGAGTGCCTCCCTCAGCGAGTAAAACTCAAAACCTCATACGTTTTTTCTCGGATAACATTACCAAGCACCGACTGCAACAATACAGTTCATGCAAACGATACATTGCATGCATTGCGATACATTGCTGTAGAAAACAGTACACAAATTAGAACAATCTGACACTCGAACAAATTGAGCAAATGCAGTATTACTCGTAGATTCTTGCATTCTTCAGAGTAGAAAATAAACTTATATTCCAATATGATGTACAGGAGGCTCTTGTTCTCTAAAAGCAATACACATTTACAATGCCCAAGTTTGAAAGATTTAATTTTAATCTCTCATTTACAGACAAACTGAAATAGAAATTTATATTGTTACGCGTGTACTCCTTTTACCCCCAAAAATATGAGGCGTTGTGAAATAGTTATCTCCTTTGTGGCGAACATTGCGCGCTTTCTATTGCCGTACACGGCGCGCTCGAATCGTATGTATTGGATGCGAGAGGTATGGTAAACAATTGAAGTCAGAGTAGTTTACAAGACTAATTGCTCAAATGCAAGAATGCAAGGATGCAAGAAATGCAAGAATCCGGACCAGGCTTCGCACGGTGGTCCTCTGCAGCTGCCCGCGTGCAACTCTCTTTCACTAGACTAGAGCCAATCGCGCCTGAGCGCATTCTCCCTCCCCACACCACCCCGGCGAATTGACTCGACGAGCAGCTGGTTACATTGGTTGATCGCAGATCAGCGCCGAGTCAGAGGACGCCAAGTGGGCAGCCCACGTTTAGAATATTCCTGAGATGCGCCAACGACTAAAGGTCACTGCAAGCTTTAAAAAGCCCTCAATTCACTGCCTTGATCGCTAAATGCAATAAAATGAGAAAATGCAATACCTTGATGGGCAGATACACAATAATTGGTCAATGTGCTGTGTCCATGAACTCTCTATAACATGGCATCTCAATCGCTTGTTGACAAAAGCATTCACATGTGTAAAAATTGCGCAAACATACACGACGCTTCCCTTGAAATTCGATTGAAGAGGTTAGAGTATGTTCCAATCAATCTTTGTGTGTGTTAAAACGTATTCTTGCAAATGAGCAATTGCCAAAAGTTAGAAAATATATCTACTGCATTAAATTGTCGACAAATAATGGTCAAATCAGTGTATTTGTAGAGCGAGAAATAGTACAGAGTTTATATATTCCTTATAGGAATAATAGTATTTCTAAAAAGACACAGTTGTTTTTTCTGATAATAAGCTGCATCTTTTCAATGTTTGCCTTTTCATTTGTACTGTGTTATTGTGTTATTTCTAGTATTTGGTAACAAAAAGAGGTATTAAATTTTATTAAGCACCGCATTAAAATAAATTAATAGGCTATCTTGAGGGAAATGGGTTCTGACTTTAAAATTTACTTAGGTAAAGAAAATCACATGGACCCACAGCGATGTACTTCCCAAAATATAAAAACCTACGTCGATAGTTGAAAACATGTAAGGGACAAGTTCGAGAGTCCTAGCTTTTAAACATCTTTCAAAGTGTCACATCCTACAAATTTTGACATCTTTTCTGGTGTCACATTTTTGTACTGATTTCTCCAACTTTCATTTCTCATTATTTGATGATTGTTCTTACAGTCGTCGATTGAGTTCGAATTGGCTGAATGAGATATCATCCTGCTAACCTGTCGAAGAGCCCCTATAAACTTCGGAGATAACAGCGTGACATGACTCGTTCAGTCGCCTATTGGATTTTCTGTTTTAAAGAGGTAAAAAATGACTCATCCGAGAAAAATGTTTCTTCATCTTTTGCATCAAAGTTTATTTCCGTTTCATGTTTGGTATTTTTGTACCAACTCTATTTGGTAAATGATACAAACTCAATTGACACTGGAGGTAGAGCAGCAAAGAAGTAAGAAAATAGCTCGATCGTGGGATTACTGCTGATAACTAAACCGTTCACACGCAAGTTCAATTACGAAAATTGTGCATGTTACATGTCTAAATAGAAATACCAACAATACACATGATTTTAATAAGTGATTATTGATGCGCCAAATTTTTTTAAATTACTGATTACCCGATGCAAAGTGATTTACGACGCCATCTTGTGATCTCCTCTAGACATATTACATACCATTCCAGATGAATTGTTTTTCAGAAATACTACAACTTGCATTCTTATTTTTACCCACCGGGAAAGGGACACAGATCACGTATTTTGGTTATTTCAATTAAAAATTGTTTAAATGCGATAACATAACTTTTAACTACTTGATAGCGTAAAGTTCATGAAATTCGCATTCGATTAATTTGTCATCTTGTATTACCAGATATCTGGAGACTACCAGTATACGAGCAACGGTATTTTTCTCGTCAAATATTTTCTTCAGAAACTTGTCACGAGGCAATCAAGTGTGATGATCGTCACTGTGGAGTTGAATATCGTGGCCTGTGCAACAATCGATTAATATTAAAGGCAACTTTCCCAATTAAAGGCCACATGTCTTAAAATGTAGAGTTTCATAACTACTTGTGCAAAACACCAATAGGAAGATATGTAACCTTTATACACTGACAAAGTAACCCTAGAATACAACTATCTTCTTCGAACTCGAAAAATGGCATTCTGAATGATTTGAATATGCTCAAGATCTGGGAAGAAAGTACTCTACCACTTTCCCAAGGACGACTCAGAGCTATCCATACCATTCAGCACAATGACCGGCAACACTTGTACCCACAGAAGCACTTCCGTTCGTACGACGTGTCGTCTGTCCAAGCTGCACTAGTTCACATCACTTTGCCGCCTCATGTGAGCCCTGCGCGAAGGCTGCGTGGGTGTGGGTGGTGGGAGGAGCCTGAGAGAGCGGCGACCACGGGGCGCGGTCCCGCTGCCTTCGGGAGCACACTCCATGGTCACACCTCTCTCCTCCGTCTCTCGCGGTGGCATCTATGCTGTCATCTCGGCTGCACATCGCGGTGACATCTTGGCTGCACACCGCGGCGACATCTATGCAGCACACCGCGGTGTCATTTTGACTGCACACCGCGGTGTCATCTTGGCTGCACACCGCGGTGTCATCTTGACTGCACACCGCGGTGTCATCTTGGTTGCACACCGCGGTGTCATCTCGGCTGCACGCCGCGGTGTCATCTTGGCTGCACACCGCAGTATCATCTTGGCTGCACACCGCGGCGACATCTATGCTGCACACCGCGGTGTCATCTATGCTGCACACCGCGGTGACATCTATGCTGCACACCGCGGTGTCATCTTGACTGCACATCGCGGTGTCATCTTGGCTGCACACCGCGGTGTCATCTATTTTGCACACCGCGGTGACATCTATGCTTCTCAACGCGGTGTCATCTTGGCTGCACACCGCGGTGTTATCTTGGCTGCACACTGTGGTCATCTTGGCTGCACACTGCGGTGTCATCTATTCTGCACACCGCGGTGCCATCTATGGTTCTCACCGCGGTGTGATCTTGACTGCACACTGCCTCAACGCGACGAATTCAGTGAGTTTCGGATTGAAAAGAAAATATTGTTAAAGCAGGATGATGAGCAGTTGTTGAGTGTTCGATGGCAAACGCGTTTGTGTTTGCAAGAGTGTTCATTTTCGTCAGACTTTCTCTTGGTTTCATGTACTTTTTTTTTACCAAGGGTCGAGAACAGTTCTCAAATATTTTGACTCACTTGGATATGATTCAGTGATGAAGCCCTGAAACTTTATAGATTTGTTTTATAATTGATACAATCTAATATAACTTCGTATTTCATAAACAACGTTATTTTGAATCACTGGTGCAATTGCTTGTGTCTTGTAACTGATTTATTAAGTGTTTCAGTAACAGGAAATATTTTCTAGATATCAAGTACTCTTTATGGAATATTGTCTAGGCAATGATTTGTTAGATTAATATTCATTTCAATGTTTTTAAAGAATGTTTGGTTGCGTACTCTTAACACTTTTTCTTCTCAATGGAACGTTTATTAACCACACAACATTCAAAATGTTTTTTAAAATTGTATTACTTAGGTGCTTGATGGTTTTTGGCCTATGAGATTTAAAGTAATATCACGTTTTATGAAGAAAAGCCCCTAGTTTCAAATTCTCCAAGTAGTTTATTCAGTGAAACACAATGTTTGACTTTCTTAACCTTAGTGTCTGCGAAAGAAAAATCTCTCGCATATCTATGAGAATAGAAAAGACCACTATCAAAGAAGAGGCTCAATTTTTGAAATATGATGGTACGATGACGTTAGGTGTTATGAAGAGCAGAAAGCATTTTTTCATCAATTTCTAAGACCAAACAGTTTTACATAAGTAAAAAGTTATCGTCCAACCTGAGTCAATGAAGTATGAGAGCGATCTCAAAATCAATTCAAGTTTGATGACTCCGTTTCAAAGTGACATGGCCCAAGATTTCGAGTGACCAAATCTGGTTGTGGACTAATGCCTTTAACCTCTTAACTGCCTGTATAAGGCTCGAGCACCAGTTTCAATTTGTTTGTCTGCTTTGTAAACAGCGATCATACACGCTCGCCATTGCAGTATCTCTCTTTCTACCCTAAGGCACTACTCCCGACTGCTGTAGAGTCCATTGCGTTCAATAGAATAACACAGCAGACACCTCTTCTCCACTCAGATCAAGTCACTCATTGACAATCCGAACTGACTCAACATAGACCAACACTAACGGAAAGAGACCTTTTCAAACGATTCCTCGCGAAAATAGAATCTGGAATCACGAGCAGTCAATCCTCAGAAAACCAACGAGATTCAAGCAAATCTCGAAAAAAGTTCTGACCGCATTCGCGAACACCTGACAGGAAACGAGAGTGAAAACGACGGACACTACAATTCGTTCAAGAAAACGTCCGTCAAGAACGTGCACACGTGAAATGTGTGAACCGCCGACCACTGGGTGAACACCTGGCTGTTTAGGCCAGAGTGTGCAGGGGCGATGCGTCGGCTGGCTCGTCCGTGGCTGCGCATGCGTAGGGGATGTCCGCCTGCTCCTCCTCCTCCTCCTCTGCCGGGGGCGAGAGCGCGGGGCGCGGCGTAGGGCGCGGCGCGGGGCGGGGCGCCGAGCAGGCCGCTGGCCGGGGCCCGCCGCCGCCGCCACCGCCGCCGCGCTGCTACAGCTAGTCCATGCTGGAGAGCGTGGTCTCCTCCGTGGAGGCGGGCGGCGTGGGCGCGAGCGCGGGTGCGTGCGGCGTGAGCGTGGGCGTGGGCGAGGGCGAGGGCGGCGGCGCCGTGGCGCGCGCCGGGTAGTACACGCACGGTCCCGGAGAGGGCGCGCGCGGCGGCCGCATGCTGCCGTTGCGCAGCGGCGCGTGGTGGTGGTGGGCCCCCGCGCGCAGCCCGCCGCCGACGCCGACGCCGCCCCCCACGCGCAGCGAGTACCTGCGCACGCAGCAAGCGCGCGTTTCAACACCGCGAGATCACGGGTTAGTGATTCTGGGCGCGTCAACTACTAAAACCATTAGCCCTGAGCCATCTCAACTGCTGTGGTCATTTGTTTTGTAAGTGGATGGCAGTGAAGTTTTTGAGTTGCGAGGGATTTCCGACTCCAGGTTTCTTTCTGATTGGAGAACACACTGCAAACCGACGTGTAGCTCGGCCCTGACCTCCAACGGGTCAGGTCACCGCCACATCCCACTATAAAACATGTACTACACTTACGGGACTACTGACCTTAGCAGTTGACGCGTACGGAAATACTAATCAATTAATGAAGCTAGCTAGCAATCCAGGTATTTCCTGTCAACGGGGCACCGCCCCAAACGGGACAAGCTCTATGCCACCGTCCAGTCGGTGTATGGTAATGTAATACATGTAAGTGTGCGTTAGGGGAAGTATAAGACCCTTGGCCCAATGACACTTATTATATGTGTATGTAAAAATGTAAATATCACTGTTTTTGTATCACTTGTCCTCCACGTCCTCCCGTCTGTTGTATGAAAATTTATCATAATAATGTTACGATAATAGGGGATTAAAACAACGCGAAAAGTCACTTAAGTCATATTACTTGTTATAATACGATAAAATAATACGATCAATATGATCAATCACATTACGATAAAAATATCGTTGTATTTTAGAAGTATATTTAATATGCGCAACATCTGACAGAGCTGTTTGCTTGTCATTGTCTTGAACGTGTAAACGAGAAAGATGTGAATATGATTCTTGTATGTGATTAGTGTGGTGAGTAGAGTGCGTGGGATGTGGCATGCTAGTGCTGAATATTTTATTGTCAAGATTCAGTTTAACTGAGCCAGAAATCTATATGAGGGGTGAAGGAGTTCATGATAATAATAATAATATGAAGAAGAAGAAAGAAGAACAATAATAATGTATGCGTGTATGTGTCTACGTAGGTACGTATGAATTTGGTTTTTTGGGCCGGATTTATCTGACTTTTGCCAACTAACGTTGTTTCCTTGTCTTGGCCCCGTTTTTATTTATTATATATTTGCACTCCTGGGAGTAAGGGAGGCATGTGATGAGCACGAGGTATTCCCATCACTGTAACTAAATTATTTGGCCTGCCTGAGCTTTCTTTCGTCACACAACTATATAAACAGCGACGATTTGAATACCAACAATGATAATAATAAACAATGGAACAAATAAAAATGAAAGAAAAAATGAAAGGACGTCAAGAAAACATGTTCCAAATCCCTTTACCCACTCTAAGTAAAAACCAAGAATTACGACTTTGTGGTCAGCATTAAGAAGTCAGCGCCAAGAGTCGTGATCTATTTGCGTTCAAAATGGCAAGAGGTATGTTCGTGTGTGTCTTACCCACGTCCGTCGCCGTTGGAGACGAGCGATTCGTCGTGCATGGTGCCGTGTGTGTGTGTCTCACCCACGTCCGTCGCTGTTGGGGAGAGTGAGTATTCGTGCGTGGCGCCGTGTGTGTGTGCGTGTGTCTCACTCGCGTTCGTCGCCGTTGGAGACGAGCGAGTCGTCGTGCATGATGCTGTGTGTGTGTGTGTCTCACCCGCGTCCGTCGCCGTTAAAGACCAGCGAGTCGTCGTGCGTGGCGCCGTGTGAGTGTGTGTGTGTCTCACCCGCGTCCGTCGCCGTTGGAGACAAGCGAGTCATTGTGCGTGGCGCCGTGTGTGTATGTGTGTGTGTCTCACCCGCGTCCGTCGCCGTTGGAGACGAGCGAGTCGTCGTGCGTGGCGCCGTGTGAGTGTGAGTGTGTGTGTGTGTCTCACCCGCGTCCGTTGCCGTTGGAGACGAGAAAGTCGTCGTGCGTGGCGCCGTGTGAGTGTGTGAGTGTGTGAGTGTGTGTGTGTGTGTGTGTGTGTCTCACCCGCGTCCGTCGCCGTTGGAGACGAGCGAGTCGTCGTGCGTGGCGCCGTCCGGGGACTCTCGACCCGCCGTGGCGCTCACGCCCGTCACCGCCGCCCAGATGTGGCTCGAGCAGAACAGCTTGAGGAACAGCCGCTTGAACTTCTCGCCGAAGATGACGTAGATAATGAAGTTGACGGACGAGTTGATGGTGATGAGCAGGTTGGACGTCTTCACCAGCTGGTCGATGGTGCCGCAGTAGAACACCTCCATGACGTTGTTGACGAGCGCCAGCAGGTTGCAGAGGAAGAAGACGACGACGACGCACAGCAGCATGGTGGCCAGGCCGATCTCCTTCTTCTGTAGGCGCGACAGCCGCTGCCGCTCCTTATTGGCCCGCCGAACCTGCGCATGCGCCACGCGGCACATCAAAGTAAGAGGTTGGCATACAACTTCAGTTTATAAAGAAGTAGCAAATTACCCTTTACTTCTTACTGATTGTTATTGCTAGTATTGTCTTTGATACGGAGTTCGATATACTGTATAAGTTACTTGGATCGGGAGGATCGTGGTTACGAGGGTGATATGAAAACAGTTGGTGATACATGTTCTCTGGGGGGGGATATGAAATGACAAACCGAGTCAAGTTAACAACTCGTTAATTAGAAAATAAGTCAATCTGAATAATGAAAATTACGTAAAAAATAAAAGCATGTACCGCGGGCGTTAACTGGTTCTTTTAATCTCGGAGGATAAAAATCTGCTCGATCATTGAAACCATTATAACGCCCTTGGTGCATAAATATTTTTTGCCTGGGTTTTCTTCATGTCTAATCTTCATGAAAGAGAAATAAAATCAACTTTATATATACCATGGTGGTGAAGATTACTTTAATGTAATTGATTCAAATGTGAGTGAAATACCATAATTTTCTTTCATTCTATTTTTCTCTACATTGCTTTTAGATTAAAATGCTATTTAATAGAAACACTGCGACAATCTTGAAGAAGTGCCTTTAAAAAACTTCGTATCCCTGCTTATGCCTTATTTATGCCGTTAAATTATCTTTTATTAGTATAGATTAGAACGGAGGGATCGATACATTCATTATACACTCATATCATCGGTAGACAAAAGAAACTTACTAAGTTAATTATTAATATTTTTTAGTTTCCTTTACACATTTAAGTCATTTTTTTTATTCTTTCGATTAGTAATACATTACGTGTCATCGTCTAAATTTTTGTGACGCTTAATTCAATTTTTATATTTCATATTATATTATCAGCATATAATGAATGTAAGATGTTGATGTGGTGGATACCTAACGTTTATTTTGAATTGAATGTTGATGCAAGAAACGTTTTCGTAGAACTACTTAGCAATTGGCAAACATGTTGCGCTGAATGAAATGAAAACTAAAATATTATGTGCACGCTGCAAGATGCCCTTTATATGACAGATGCTTTGATAGTTCCAAAATAATTTTTTTGTGTGTCATCACAAATTTCATTTTGAATATATACAAATCATATTTTAATCACTTATTAGTATTAAAAATATTTGATTCATTCCTTCAATAATTTTTTCAGGTAAATTTATCTGTTGTAGTATAAATATATTGTGTATACTGACTCAAAAAAGGGACATCTTTTCTTCGAAACATAATAATTGTTTTTTCTTTCAAAGGTGTCTTAGAACATCAATTTAATGCTCAAAAGTTGGATAATGATCTTTTGCCATCGAAGTGAGTAGGTGGGTGGCCCTTAATGTGTTAAAATAGGTGGAGTTTGCGTGTGCTAAATTATCGATTATTTTGTATATTTTTTTAAAACAGATGAAAATGCACCGTAAAATCCATCTTTGGATCCGATTTAAGACATGGAAATTTTTTGGGCTGTGAGTCATTCTGAGTGAGATTCGCCTCACGGCACCGAGAAAAATGCAAATGTATAGGCAACCCGCGAAACGCTAATGTGTATTGTCGAAGCGGGTTGCATACATGCCCCTGATTCTCCCTGACTGGAATTCTTCCGAAAACGTTAATTCCAAAATACTGAAGTTGTATCTCTACTATTTGTTATTTTTTGTTGTTTATTGTCCTTGATAGAAACTTGTAATTGAATGACGTTGTTGCAATTCGTTGTGTGTCAATCAATAACATGGACTTCCCTTCGCCTCCTTACCCTGAGAATCAGGGAAAACCATTTCCGTAGCTCCTGCCCATTTTTTCTCTCCGAGAACGAAGATCACCTCGGAGCAGGGGCATTGGCTGGGAGCACCTTGGTTGTCACAGGTGTTTGCGAAATGCTCGCGCGATACATTCAACATTGAAATGTATAATGATCTAACCATTTCAACGATAACGAATACATGCGTGGATTCTACAGTCAGTTGATATGATGATAATTAACAGACTCCAAATTATATTTGTTTCTTTTAACATCATGGACCACTATTGAGAATTACTGACGCATCTATACTATGTTATAGTTCAATGTTTTGTACGATTTTTAAATTATTTCCGTAGTTTAATTTTATGAAAACTCTAACCTATGTACAAAGTGGAGATGTATCTACATTAGAGATCAGAAATTAGAGATTCATTCATTTAGCTTATTAATTTACGGGGAGTCGACTATAGTTTGTCAGTTTCCACGCCACCACTCTGACGTGGTGATTGTAGCCATAGTAGACATACCAATTAACAAATGTACTTTAAATACATTTATATTTATTGACAAGGAGAGGCTTTTACTGACAGAAATATGTCCACTAACTATGCAAACAACATACATCTCTAAAGATGACCGGAACTGTGCCAATAAATACAAAAGTAGTGAATTACTTGGTTTATGTCCTCTAATGACTTTTGAAAATTCTTGCGAGGCCCGTAAAATAATATATCGTTGTTGGACATTCCTATATAATTTAATAATAATAACAATAATAATAATAATAATAATAATAATAATAATAATAATAATCTATATATTTAAAAAAATAAGGTATTCTTCCATGGCTTCGTTTAGAGCTTGTACTTAACCAATTGTAGTATTTTTTCCTTTAAATGAAAGAATGTGACCCCTAGATGTGTTATCATATGTTGTTTGTGTTGATACACCAACATTTATGGTGTAAATTAATTAATTAAATCATTCTTTTATTGTACGTTTATCAATAGTCAATTGTTTTCTTCCAAAGAGCGGCTACTTCATGGTGGCGTTGTTTGATGCTTTATTTTGATTGTTGAAATTTGTTTACAATTCGTCAAGGTTTTAATTGCATTGTGGTGTGGACAGTTTGCATGTATTTACTTTTGTGGTGTATTTTGTAGAGAACATTCGGACAGTGAGTTTTGCTCGGTTGTACTGAAGTAGTGGAGTTCACAGATTGTGTCGAATTCCGAATCCACGCGCCCCAAAAGACGCAAACGTACATTAACTGGACGCAGTGGAAGAGAAAGTCAGCGTAGGTGTCGTGATAGTGAGGTCATTTCGTTTTCTGTTAGGTCGTTGTCTATGAAATGTCAGTTTTGTTTTGATTTGTACTTTCCATGTGAGAGAAATTCTGCAAACCAGTTTACTCTGTGTTGCTTAAATGTGAAAATAAGTATACCTTCGAGCAATATGCCAGAAGAAATCAAACAGTTGCTTATAGGAGATGATGACATATCCAAAAACTTAAGAAATAATAACCGTCAGTATAATAGTGCTCTTTCTTTTGTGCCGATATTACATTGCCACCTGGTCATGGGCCATACGTGTTCAAAATTTTGGGAACTCCACATCACAGAATATCTTCGTTGTACCCTGAAGATCCAAACAATGCAACGTATTGTGAACATTAGTCTGGGCAGAGTATTTTACATTTATCTCAGATGTCACTGTCAAATTTTGACGGGTTCTCACTAGTAATAATAATAATAATAATAATAATAATAATAACAATAATAAATAAGAATAATGCCTGCCCATAGCGCAGGCGGTTGCGGCAGCCGTCGTCTGCGTCGAGGAGGTTGCAGGTTCGAGACCTACTTAAACATAGTTGTATTTGTGATTGTCCCTTCAACTCATCATCATTCTATCACCCCATAACTCATAATTCGAGGCTTAACTTTGTCTTACGAAGGGATGCAGACGAGAAAGCTGATTCCCATAATCACACACGTCTCTCTTCAGGGTATAATATGAATGGACCTCGGAAGAGAACGTGTACCACGGCTAGAAATGGTCAATACGATGATGATGATGATGATGATAATAATAATAATAATAATAATATTAATAATAATAATATGTTTAGTTGACCATGAAGTGAAATGCCGCTAGGAAAACAATGTGATCAAACTGCTGGAGCGGTATACAACTATAAATGCAGTAGTGTCGATGTTTCTCATTTCAAAGAACATTTTCAACTCAACATTTTCAAAGAACAAACTCAGTCACTTTCATCTCGTAAAGGAAAGTATAGTGATTCAAAGCAAACAGAACAGAGGATAATGTGAGAAGAGCCACTTCACGTTTTCGTAGCAGTGAATGGTGAATCGTTTGTGTCACCTGTCGGTAGATGGCGGTGTTGAGCACGGCGAGCACCGTGAAGGGCAGGAAGTAGAGCAGCGCCATGTACAGCCAGTTGATGTAGACGGTGACGTAGAGGTGGTTGCGCCGCAGCGCCGTCGGCACCACCACCATCACCGTGGTGTTGCGCTCCCCGTCCCACTGCACATCGATCTCCGCCTGCGACACGCGCAAGCCCCTATATATAATCCTTCCAATATATATATATATATATATATATTGTATATATACATATATATATTGTATATATATATGTATATATATATCACACAACCACACTTTATTTATAACCACACACACGAAACAAAATTACAATACAATAGACTTAACCAATAAACATTAATACAAAAGACGTACACATAATCAATTAAAAATACCTAATAGAATATTATTTTAATGAAAATAATTCAAACTACAAGTAACTTTCTTTACCTCAATAAAACCGTAGGCAACTTGCTCAAAATATTATGTATGTATATTTTATTTGAAACGTCTGAACAATTATAATTTAGCAGAAAGAAACAAAATAATTTTTAAAAAATGTTTGTTGCCGAATATTTTTAATTGATTGTATTTTTCATAAGAGAAATTTCATTCAGAGTGTTAGAGTTTTCAAACTAAAATGTGTCAAGATAATTGAAAACAAAATGCTTTTGTCAACGGCACTAAAAATAGATGGCCGGCTGCGATTACGTTTGTCGTCCGAGACCGCAACTGAAGTTTCATTGACAAGAGGTTCTGGACACGGATTCGATTAATCGCAGACTTCGAGATCAGTTAATTAGCTGGTTCGCAACTTGCCGTTGCTGGATGACAAATTGAGATGGCGACAACTTTTCTCGAGCGATTCCAGACGGATGTGGAAGCAGAAGTCAAGAGACCACGACGAGAATCTGCCGCTTCGATCTCATGTGGACAGTATATTTTCTTGTTTTGAATGTGAAATATTCAACATTTCATTAAGACCAAATTAAAGAGGAAATTTGTGAATATATTCATTATGTATTGAAAAATAATTATCTAAAAAAGGAGAGTCAATGTGCCTCAAAATACTGCACGTTTCAACGAAAATTTCATGAAAATGAATTTAGCTTATCCCGATAATCATCAAAAAAACAGACGCAAATAGTGTAGAAGCAATTGAATACAGTTTTATATCATGTAAATAATCGTATGAACTTTTAAAAAGCCAGTTAATTGTATTGATATCACAGTCACTTGCACGATGACGAGCTCGTAGAGGTTCAGGCGGACGTAGGTGCAGAGGAGAGCGTAGGAAAGGGAGGGACGGGGCGGAGAGAGGGAGCGAGGATAGCCTGGTTGGCTTGGGTGGGGTGGGTGAGACCTACCTCCCAGAAGCGCGGCAGGTTGTAGATCGCAGAGAGCGCGATGATGACGAGCACGTAGAGGCGCTCGCGGCCGTAGGTGCAGAGGGAGCGCGAGGGCAGGGGAAGGACGAGGCGGAGAGAGGGGGCGAAGATATTCTGATTGGGTTGGATGGGGTGGGTAAGACCTACCTCCCAGAAGCGCGGCTGATTGTAGATCGCAGAGAGCGCGATGATGACGAGCACGTAGAGGCGCGCGCGGCCATAGGTGCAGAGGGAGCGCGAGGGCAGGGCAAGGACGAGGCGGAGAGAGGGGGCGAAGATAGTCTGGTTGGGTTGGGTGGGGTGGGTGAGACCTACCTCCCAGAAGCGCGGCAGGTTGTGGATGGCAGAGAGCGCGATGATGACGAGCACGTAGAGGCGCGCGCGGCCGTAGGTGCAGAGGGAGCGCGAGGGCAGGGCAAGGACGAGGCGGAGAGAGGGGGCGAAGAAAGTCTGGTTGGGTTGGGTGGGTTGGGTGAGACCTACCTCCCAGAAGCGTGGCAGGTTGTAGATCGCAGAGAGCGCGATGATGACGAGCACGTAGAGGCGCTCGCGGCCGTAGGTGCAGAGGGAGCGCGAGGGCAGGAGAAGGACGAGGCGGAGAGAGGGGGCGAGGATAGTCTGGTTGGGTTAGGTGGGGTGGGTGAGACCTACCTCCCAGAAGCGCGGCAGGTTGTAGATCGCAGAGAGCGCGATGATGACGAGCACGTAGAGGCGCGCGCGGCCGTAGGTGCAGAGGGAGCGCGAGGGCAGGGGAAGGACGAGGCGGAGAGAGGGGATGAAGATAGTCTGGTTGGGTTGGATTGGTAGGGTGAGACCTACCTCCCAGAAGCGCGGCAGGTTGTAGATCGCAGAGAGCGCGATGATGACGAGCACGTAGAGGCGCGCGCGGCCGTAGGTGCAGAGGGAGGGCGCAGGGACGCGAGTGGGGTGGGTGAGACCTACCTCCCAGAAGGCGCGGCAGGTTGTAGATCGCAGGGAGCGCGATGATGACGAGCACGTAGAGGGCGCGCGGCCATAGGTGCAGAGGAGCGCGAGGGCAGGGCAAGGACGAGGCGGAGAGAGGGGGCGAAGATAGTCTGGTTGGGTTGGGTGGGGTGGGTGAGACCTACCTCCCAGAAGCGCGGCAGGTTGTAGATCGCAGAGAGCGCGATGATGACGAGCACGTAGAGGCGCGCGCGGCCGTAGGTGCAGAGGGAGCGCGAGGGCAGGGGAAGGACGAGGCGGAGAGAGGGGATGAAGATAGTCTGGTTGGGTTGGATTGGTAGGGTGAGACCTACCTCCCAGAAGCGCGGCAGGTTGTAGATCGCAGAGAGCGCGATGATGACGAGCACGTAGAGGCGCGCGCGGCCGTAGGTGCAGAGGGAGCGCGAGGGCAGGGGAAGGACGAGGCGGAGAGAGGGCGGGGATAGTCTGGATTGGGTTGGGTGGGGTGGGTGAGACCTACCTCCCAGAAGCGCGGCAGGTTGTAGATCGCAGAGAGCGCGATGATGACGAGCACGTAGAGGCGCGCGCGGCCGTAGGTGCAGAGGGAGCGCGAGGGCAGGGCAAGGACGAGGCGGAGAGAGGGGGCGAAGATAGTCTGGTTGGGTTGGGTGGGGTGGGTGAGACCTACCTCCCAGAAGCGCGGCAGGTTGTAGATCGCAGAGAGCGCGATGATGACGAGCACGTAGAGGCGCTCGCGGCCGTAGGTGCAGAGGGAGCGCGAGGGCAGGGGAAGGACGAGGCGGAGAGAGGGGGCGAAGATATTCTGATTGGGTTGGATGGGGTAAGACCTACCTCCCAGAAGCGCGGCAGGTTGTAGATCGCAGAGAGCGCGATGATGACGAGCACGTAGAGGCGCGCGCGGTAGGTGCAGAGGGAGCGCGAGGGCAGGGCAAGGACGAGGCGGAGAGAGGGCGAAGATAGTCTGGTTGGGTGGGGTGGGTGAGACCTACCTCCCAGAAGCGCGGCAGGTTGTAGATCAGAGAGCGCGATGATGACGAGCACGTAGAGGCGCGCGCGGCCGTAGGTGCGGAGGGCAGGGCAAGGAGGAGGCGGAGAGAGGGGGCGATAGTCTGGTTGGGTTGGGTGGGGTGGGTGAGACCTACCTCCCAGAAGCGCGGCAGGTTGTAGATCGCAGAGAGCGCGATGATGACGAGCACGTAGAGGCGCGCGCGGCCGTAGGTGCAGAGGGAGCGCGAGGGCAGGGGAAGGACGAGGCGGAGAGAGGGGGCGAGGATAGTCTGGTTGGGTTAGGTGGGGTGGGTGAGACCTACCTCCCAGAAGCGCGGCAGGTTGTAGATCGCAGAGAGCGCGATGATGACGAGCACGTAGAGGCGCGCGCGGCCGTAGGTGCAGAGGGAGCGCGAGGGCAGGGGAAGGACGAGGCGGAGAGAGGGGATGAAGATAGTCTGGTTGGTTTGGATTGGTAGGGTGAGACCTACCTCCCAGAAGCGCGGCAGGTTGTAGATCGCAGAGAGCGCGATGATGACGAGCACGTAGAGGCGCGCGCGGCCGTAGGTGCAGAGGGAGCGCGCGCGCAGTGGGTGACACACGGCCACGAAGCGCTCCAGCGTCACCGTCAGCGTCAGGTAGACGGACACCGTCTGCGAGATGAGCGCCAGCGGATACACCACCGGCACCAGGTGCGGGTACACCTGCCACCCACAGCACCAACACAAACGCTAACGCCTGTTCACGTAAGCACTCTTAGTTTCTGGTCATATAGGATCAGTTGTGCGAGTCGACATACGGTGGGAAATAACTATTAATTACCAAATATTATGGAGAAAGCATGGAAAACTACGATGATTTTTTAATGTTGATCATTACATGCTGTCTTTCAATACTTCGGCTCAACAGTTTGGACTCACCGTGACAATTTGATCAAAATCATAAAAAATCCTCTTTTGGTGAATGTGTAATCTATTTGGTGCCCTGATGAGGCATTAAGGATTTCTAATGATTTTTAGCAAATCTCGATGTGGACTCTAAATATTTAAATCGATTTGCTGAAATTTCATAATGATTAACATATTTTTAAGCATTTTCTCCAGGTTTTTGAAACCGGACTGCAACTAATTTAGTAAATAAAGTATAATTGTTATTTGTAGGTACAGAAATAAACAATATCCTTACATGGAGTCTAATATAATAACGAAGTCCCACGCGAGGTATTTCTGACAGTGCGCCCTGGTTAGGTAGTCTACTCATCCTGCACAGATGTTTGTCAGGCACACAAACTCTCAAGAGATAGCATACTCCTTGGGGGTGGTGAAATGACGTGATTGTTCGGCTTTGACTGTGACTGAGTGGTTATCGTCGTTTCCATGCATGTTTCAATACTTACCGCCGTTATTTGGAGAAATGCGTGACGGCAAAATTAACAATATGAAATGGATTTGAGAGGTGGTGAAGATGATTTCAATCATTTCTGGTGATATTTGTTGTAATAGTGTGTTCCAGTATTGTATCCTATGTTTGGTGATCGAATAACATGCGTGTGATTATAAGTGCGTGAGGTACTCAACATTTAGATCTCTTCCGATTTGTGATCATTGGCACGTCGTTTGTCACGTCTCTGACTACTGGTGAGAAAATGGCTATTTTATAATACTTACATAACATTATAAAGGAATTTAAAAAAATATTTGTGGATTTTGAAGCATAAATAGCTTATTCGATTTTACTCGACAATTGAAAGGTTTATTTCCGAAGTGATAAGATTCATTGATATGGAGATAATGTTTAACTCAAGAGAAAGGAACGTAATATTTAGCTTTACGTTTGATAATCGACTTACGAATACTTGGATACCTAAAACTAACAAAGAAACGAAATTGAAAATACGTTAATTTGGAAATAAGCTCTTGAATTCCACTCGACGATTGCCACAAAATGTAGACATTCCTCCAAATATGTTTTTAAAGAAAAAAGTGCTTTTTGTCGAGAGTTCAAGGCACCTAGAGTGACGTAATGTAGGGAAGAAGGTACTATACTACATTTCCGAGTAATGTTTGGGATCACACAACTTATGCACAGAAAATAAATAATGATCTTTTTGCACATATTAGTACTAGAACTACACATATTAGTTTTTAAAACGGTTTTTAGATAACGTTTTGTTATTTTTTATTTAATGTTATATTCAGTATTTTAAAAATGTCACAATATTTGATGGCCCCAGAGCCGTGGTTAGCTGAAATGAAATAGCCCGGCGAAATGGCTTCGGCGCAAGAGGATTCTGCATTTAAATTCTGCAGTGGTGTTCATTTTGTCCTCAATGGAGGATAAGTGCGAGAGAGGTCGAAGAAGAAAGTAAAGCACATCTAATTTTCCACTAGTAATGTCGTTTTTTTTTCAAGGGCTTTTATCCAGCCGACAGCCGGTTGCCCTTTACGTCCTGAAGGGACGCATATTTGACCATACACTAGACAAACACTCTTGCGGGCTCCTCTGATCTGGGGTCAGCAGAACGCGAGGCCGTCCGCGACAACACACACAAAGTCAAGGGACAAACAGCCATGCCCAAGGCGGGACTCGAACCCGCGACCTTTGGGACCGAAGCGCTGAGTTGGTACTCGCTCTTAGCCATCTCGGCCATCCAGGTCGGCAATGTAGTTTTTACGGATTCATATGTAATTGAAATTGAAATTTATTCTGAAAACCCTTATGATACATTTTAATATTTACTATGCGACTATTACCTCGTTGTTCACATACAAGATACTCGTTTAAAAGTCTTGAAATATATTTTAATCTGACAGTTTCTACTAATTTTGTAACACAACAATGAAGCCACTTATTTTAGGGATTATGTAAAATAAAATACGAGAATGAATCAATAGATCATACTTTTATTTAGGAATATTTCTAACTTTTAGAAACACAACTCCTTCAATATCTGTATCCAACTAGATTACATTCAAGTTTCAAAACTTTTCAGTGAATATTTTTATTAAGAAATTGGAAGTCAAAATGTAAGGAGGAAACAATAAATATTATTATATTTTGACAATAAATCAAGTCATGCTGAATCGCCTTTTAGTGTGATTATTGAAGCCATAAATCACTAGGGAGCATAACCATTATATTTGGATTCTTTTGATTATGGTTTTTCAAACGCAGACAATTACTTTAAAAGAGCTCTTTGTCTCATTATAATAATTGTAATTCTTATTATTATTATTATTATTATTATTATTATTATTATTATTATTATTATTATTATTATTATTATTATTATTATTATTATTATTATTATTATTATTATTATTAACCTCTGTGCTTGGAAATTTTAGACAAATATACTCGACAATTATTACAGACAAATAGTACGCACTAATAGGATTTTACATACATTTACACAGGATATAAAGTTTTAGAAAAGTGTCACTCTAGCAAGGCAGTAACAAAAATTCCGTAAGTGCACAATTAGCTTTCGACCAATGTCACATATTTGCGAGAAGCATTTGTTAGATGTTCAATTACGTACGACAGACCGGCAGATATTTGCTTAATAAGGGTGGTACGAGTGCGTGATTGTCACTGCAAATAGGAATTACAAGAGCTTATTTCACTATGTTGTTCGGAATTACACAGGTGGATACACGAGTGAAATGGATGCTAGTGGCAGAAAACAAGTGTTTAGCCGCAAATATTTAAGTGCAATTTCTATCAACCTCCCATGTTGTATTGAAAGTCACGTAGGGAGTATGATAAAATATAGTATGTGTATGTTGTGGGTTTTATTGAGGTTAAAAGCTATTGGAAGTAATTTAATCAGTGGAATTGTCATTATAATTCTACCTCATTTGTAAACATTCATTTCATACAAAACAAGAAAAAGGATCTTCAAAAGGGAAATAATGAATACGATTATTAAATTCCAATAATTGGACTGATTCGAAATGTTTAAAGGATATAGACAGATGAAAATGTATATATCGTGTACTATGTAAATAAAAAAACAACAACAACTGATAGACCGCAAATGAATTTCGAGAGGGTGGGTGGGTCCGTACCTTGAACTGGTAGGTGAAGAGGGCACCGGTGTAGGTGTAGATGGCGGGCAGTCCGAAGAGCAGCACGGACGTGAGGATGAGCATGGTGTCGCAGCGCGCTAGCCCCACCAGCAGGTAGTTGATGGACGAGCGCATCTGCGGCCGCGACAGGATCACCTGCGCACCCGGCACTTGCTCAACGCCCCGCCCATCCACGCCTCTCCCCGCCCCGCCCCACTACATGACATTCTAAGACAGATCGTCGCTAATGAGCATGGTTACTCAGCGCGCCAGCCCCACCAGCAAGTACTGGATGGATGAGTGCATCTGTGGCCACGACAGGATCACCTGCGCACCCGGCACTTGCTCAACGCCCCGCCCATCCACGCCTCTCCCCGCCCCGCCCCACTACATGACACCCTAAGGCAGACCGTCGCGGATGAGCATGGGGTCTCAGCGCGCCAGCCCCACCAGCAGGTAGTTGATAGACGAGCGCATCTGCGGCCGCGACAGGATCACCTGCGCACCCGGCACTTGCTCAACGCCCCGCCCATCCACGCCTCTCCCCGCCCCGCCCCACTACATGATACCCTAAGGCAGACCGTCGCGGATGAGCATGGGGTCTCAGCGCGCCAGCCCCACCAGCAGGTAGTTGATGGACGAGCGCATCTGCGGCCGCGACAGGATCACCTGCGCACCCGGCACTTGCTCAACGCCCCGCCCATCGACGCCTCTCCCCGCCCCGCCCCACTACATGACACCCTAAGGCAGACCGTCGCGGATGAGCATGGGGTCTCAGCGCGCCAGCCCCACCAGCAGGTAGTTGATGGACGAGCGCATCTGCGGCCGCGACAGGATCACCTGCGCACCCGGCACTTGCTCAACGCCCCGCCCATCCACGCCTCTCCCCGCCCCGCCCCACTACATGACACTCTAAGACAGATCGTCGCTGATGAGCATGGTGACTCAGCGCGCCAGCCCCACCAGCAGGTAGTTGATAGACGAGCGCATCTGCGGCCGCGACAGGATCACCTGCGCACCCGGCACTTGCTCAACGCCCCGCCCATCCACGCCTCTCCCCGCCCCGCCCCACTACATGACACCCTAAGGCAGACCGTCGCGGATGAGCATGGGGTCTCAGCGCGCCAGCCCCACCAGCAGGTAGTTGATGGACGAGCGCATCTGCGGCCGCGACAGGATCACCTGCGCACCCGGCACTTGCTCAACGCCCCGCCCATCCACGCCTCTCCCCGCCCCGCCCCACTACATGACACTCTAAGACAGATCGTCGCTGATGAGCATGGTGACTCAGCGCGCCAGCCCCACCAGCAGGTAGTTGATAGACGAGCGCATCTGCGGCCGCGACAGGATCACCTGCGCACCCGGCCCTTGCTCAACGCCCCGCCCATCCACGCCTCTCCCCGCCCCGCCCCACTACATGACACCCTAAGGCAGACCGTCGCGGATGAGCATGGGGTCTCAGCGCGCCAGCCCCACCAGCAGGTAGTTGATAGACGAGCGCATCTGCGGCCGCGACAGGATCACCTGCGCACCCGGCACTTGCTCAACGCCCCGCCCATCCACGCCTCTCCCCGCCCCGCCCCACTACATGACACCCTAAGGCAGACCGTCGCGGATGAGCATGGGGTCTCAGCGCGCCAGCCCCACCAGCAGGTAGTTGATGGACGAGCGCATCTGCGGCCGCGACAGGATCACCTGCGCACCCGGCACTTGCTCAACGCCCCGCCCATCCACGCCTCTCCCCGCCCCGCCCCACTACATGACACCCTAAGGCAGACCGTCGCGGATGAGCATGGGGTCTCAGCGCGCCAGCCCCACCAGCAGGTAGTTGATGGACGAGCGCATCTGCGGCCGCGACAGGATCACCTGCGCACCCGGCACTTGCTCAACGTCCCGCCCATCCACGCCCCTCCACACCCCCCCCCGCCCCGCCCCACCACATGACACTCTAAGCCCGATCGTCACGGATGAGCATGGGGTCGCAGCGCGCCAGCGCCACCAGCAGGTAGTGGATGGACGAGCACATCTGCGGCCACGACAGGATCACCTGCGCACACGCCACTTGCTCAACGTCCCACCCATCCACGCCCCTTCACGCCCCACCTCGCCCCGCGCCACCACATGACACTCTAAGGCCGATCGTCGCGGATGAGCATGGGGTCGCAGCGCGCCAGCGCCACCAGCAGGTAGTGGATGGACGAGCATATCTGCGGCCACGACAGGATCACCTGCGCACACGCCACTTGCTCAACGTCCCACCCATCCACGCCCCTTCACGCCCCACCTCGCCCCGCGCCACCACATGACACTCTAAGGCCGATCGTCGCGGATGAGCATGGGGTCGCAGCGCGCCAGCGCCACCAGCAGGTAGTGGATGGACGAGCACATCTGCGGCCACGACAGGATCACCTGCGCACACGCCACTTGCTCAACGTCCCACCCATCCACGCCCCTTCACGCCCCACCTCGCCCCGCGCCACCACATGACACTCTAAGGCCGATCGTCGCGGATGAGCATGGGGTCGCAGCGCGCCAGCGCCACCAGCAGGTAGTGGATGGACGAGCACATCTGCGGCCACGACAGGATCACCTGCGCACACGCCACTTGCTCAACGCCCGCAATCCACGCCCCTTCACGCCGCACCGCGCCCCACCACATGACACTCTAAGGCCGATCGTCGCGGATGAGCATGGGGTCGAGGCGCGCCAGCCCCACCAGCAGATAGTGGATGGACGAGCGCATCTGCGGCCGCGACAGGATCACCTGCGCACCCGCCACCCGCTTACCGCCCGGCCGCGCCCTGCTCCCCCACATCACACTAAAGGTCAGATAGACGCGAATGACCATGGTGTCGCAGCGCGCTATCTCCACCAGGAGGTGGTGAAACTTAACGAAACAATGAAATGAACCGGACGGAGATCAGATGTTCCTTCTGCGTAAAGCTTGACTAAAGCCGATAACGAGCAGAAATAAAGCTTTCGCGTTTTAAGATTTGAGTAGAGCCGCGATCTTTTGTGGAAGATAATGTCCGTGATCAGTACCGAAGGTGTGAAGGGGGATGAAGGGTTGAGAAAGGCAGCTAGCGTGGGAGACGCTGCTCTCAATTAACTATATACGAACAGGAACATACTTGATGTGTGCAGAGATGGGCTTTCTTTAGGGAAAATTATGCACGCTACACGGGCGCAGACGTGCATGGGATGGACCCACCGTCCTGCGGGCTGGGATGTCCGGCGAACTAGTATCCCAATAGCTAATTGAATGTAAGTTTATGGCGCAGCAAAATAACCTCAAACATAATTCGAGAAATGAAAGGGGCGACGCTGCACTGGAATGCACAGGAGAAGGAGAATCGAGGTCTGTAACAGAATTAGTAACGAGCACACAGAAGATAATTATTCTCTATTGTGTTCAGATCGTAGAAGCTCAGTCTATTCGCATACAGACTTTGATTTTTCAGTCGAATTCTTTTTCTATTATTCACAACCTGACTTGCACTATGATTAAAATTCTGGCATCACATGCATTACGATTCTGGCACGTTACGTGGACTGGCACGTTACGTGGACTTCATTATTCAGGTTTTAAATTTCTGTGTTTCGACTGTAAATATGGCTATAAGTGAGCAACATGTTCGCATCAGAGTATTTTATAAATCTGTGACATAGCACTTAACTTTTCTTAGCTCGTGTATAATGACTGTACGGCATATGAAAGAAATTTTAGTATTTACAAACTAAACCTGTGGTGTGATCGAGAGGCGAATAAATGCGTAACAGGCACGGTGGTAAATGAGCTAAAAAGACGGAAAATGCAAGATGGACAATTGTGAGTTGGTGGAAGAAGAGACAATGTGGGTGGCGCCTGAGCAGTGATGGACGACCAGTTGGACGACGATTTGGCGGCCAAAGTAGGCCGAACGGCTCACCCTGTCTACTGTTTGTCTCTCTATCTCTCTACCTCTCTTTCATTCTCTTTCTCTCAATCTCTTTCTCTCAATCTCTTTCTCTCTATCTCTTTCTCTCTTTCTTTCTTTCTCTCTCTTTCTCTCTCTCTCTCTTTCTCTCTCGTTCTCTCTCTCTCTTTCTCTCTCTCTCTTTCTCTCTCTCTTTCTCTCTCTCTTTCTTTCTCTCTCTCTCTCTCTCTTTCTTTGTGTGTGTGTATGGGTAGACGGTAATAACATTCACCCAAACTCTGGCAAAGTCCATATTATCCGCTGGGAAATCTAGTGCCTCGCATTTCTCTTTCTAGCGTACATATTTCTCTTGAATATACTGCCTGTAGAAGAGTGATTTGTCTTATACGATATGAGTTCTAAGACTCTTCCTCATCGATATGAAATGATGAAAATCGAATTCATGCTATCCAATTTCCAACAGAACATTGTTTAAACAGTTGATTATTACGCACATTACTCTTTATTAGTGATCAGTTTTTGGGATGAATTAAAACTTTCAAAACACGTCTCTAGATTAAGTTATTCGTTTTGTTTAAATACGATCATACGTTTGATGCAATATTGCTTCCCTTGGTTAAGTATGCATAAACAAGTTTGTTTTAGAGAACTAAATTATGTTTGAAAATACTAAAATCTTATAACTCACTCTACTTCCATCATTTTCTGCATTATATGCAAGATTTTCAGACAAGTCTCGGCGAAATTCCTTTGTAAATTACTAGTGCTATTGTACTAGAAAGCTCGTTTCCTATGTTAAATTTAATTTTAGATGACGACTGACTTAAAATAAATTCCGAAAGAACAACTTGATCCTAAGTATTCTACAGATGATGGTCAAAATGAATGAAACCGAAATTTTAATTTGTAACACTTGTGTTTACCGTAGTAAATTAGAGTTTAAGAGAAGAAAATAAATAATAGTAGACATGTTATTGGTTGAACATCATTGTGAATACTATTAAAATGCCATATAGCGGCTCAATTGGAAAACAAATTTGTCCTTAATGAAGCTTGTACGGTCTAATATTTAGTACATTTTTTCGTAATATGGTATTTTTTATTAATTATTCACACGTCAATTTCACAATAATGTTTTGCTTCTTGAGGGAGGGGAGTGGTGTTGGAGGGTGTGGCTCACCATGGAGATGACGTTGCCGAGGACGCCGAGCGCGCCAATGAAGTTGAGCAGCACGCCGTTGGTGATGAACTCGAAGAGCGGGTCCTGCTCGGCGCCGGAGCAGGACAGCGCCTCCTCTTCATAGGCGGCCGCCTCCGTGACCGACTCGTTCATGCCGGCAGCGACATGCCCACGCAAGCCCTCGCCCGCCCCCGCCCCGGCGCTGCCCGCCGCGCCGCCCTGCAACGCACGCATCACACCCATGCACAGCTGGACCAGAGCAAATGTTACAAACTTCTACAACATAAACTGGGTTCTAAAATTAGCAGGTTTTTGCCACTGAACGTAGGAGCAGGACAGCGCCACCTCTTCATCGGCGGCCGCCTCCGTGACCGACTCGTTCATGCCGGCAGCGACATGCCCACGCAAGCCCTCGCCCGCCCCCGCCCCGGCGCTGCCCGCCGCGCCGCCCTGGAACGAACGCATCAGACCCATGCACAGCTGGACCAGAGCAAATGTTACAAACTTCTACAACATAAACTGGGTTCTAAAATTTGCAGATTTTTGCCAAGGAACGTAGGGGCAAGACAGCGCCTCCTCTTCGTAGGCGGCCGCCTCCGTGACCGACTCGTTCATGCCGGCGGCGACATGCCCACGCAAGCCCTCGCCCGCCCCCGCCCCGGCGCTGCCCGCCGCGCCGCCCTGCAACGCACGCACCACACCCATGCACAGCTGGACCAGAGCAAATGTTACAAACTTCTACAACATAAACTGGGTTCTAAAATTAGCAGGTTTTTGCCACTGAAAGTAGGACCAGGACAGCGCCTCCTGTTCGTAGGCGGTCGCCTCTGTGACCGACTCGTTCATGCCGGCAGCGACATGCCCACGCAAGCCCTCGCCCGTCCCCGCCCCGACGCTGCCCGCCGCGCCGTCCTGGAACGCACGCATCACACCCATGCACAGCTGGCCCAGAACAAATGTTACAAACTTCTACGTCATAAACTGGGTTCTAAAATTAGCAGGTTTTTGCCACTGAAAGTAGGACCAGGACAGCGCCTCCTGTTCGTAGGCGGTCGCCTCTGTGACCGACTCGTTCATGCCGGCAGCGACATGCCCACGCAAGCCCTCGCCCGTCCCCGCCCCGGCGCTGCCCGCCGCGCCGCCCTGCAACGCACGCACCACACCCATGCACAGCTGGACCAGAGCAAATGTTACAAACTTCTACAACATAAACTGGGTTCTAAAATTAGCAGGTTTTTGCCACTGAAAGTAGGACCAGGACAGCGCCTCCTGTTCGTAGGCGGTCGCCTCTGTGACCGACTCGTTCATGCCGGCAGCGACATGCCCACGCAAGCCCTCGCCCGTCCCCGCCCCGGCGCTGCCCGCCGCGCCGCCCTGCAACGCACGCACCACACCCATGCACAGCTGGACCAGAGCAAATGTTACAAACTTCTACAACATAAACTGGGTTCTAAAATTAGCAGGTTTTTGCCACTGAAAGTAGGACCAGAACAGCGCCTCCTGTTCGTAGGCGGTCGCCTCTGTGACCGACTCGTTCATGCCGGCAGCGACATGCCCACGCAAGCCCTCGCCCGTCCCCGCCCCGGCGCTGCCCGCCGCGTCGTCCTGGAACGCACGCATCACACCCATGCACAGCTGGCCCAGAACAAATGTTACAAACTTCTACGTCATAAACTGGGTTCTAAAATTAGCAGGTTTTTGCCACTGAACGTAGAAGCAGGACAGCGCCTCCTCTTCATAGGCGGCCGCCTCCGTGACCGACTCGTTCATGCCGGCGGAGACATGCCCACGCAAGCCCTCGCCCGTCCCCGCCCCGGCGCTGCCCGCCGCGCCGTCCTGGAACGCACGCATCACACCCATGCACAGCTGGACCAGAGCAAATGTTACAAACTTCTACAACATAAACTGGGTTCTAAAATTAGCAGGTTTTTGCCACTGAAAGTAGGACCAGGACAGCGCCTCCTGTTCGTAGGCGGTCGCCTCTGTGACCGACTCGTTCATGCCGGCAGCGACATGCCCACGCAAGCCCTCGCCCGTCCCCGCCCCGGCGCTGCCCGCCGCGCCGTCCTGGAACGCACGCATCACACCCATGCACAGCTGGACCAGAACAAATGTTACAAACTTCTACAACATAAACTGGGTTCTAAAATTAGCAGGTTTTTGCCACTGAACGTAGGAGCAGGACAGCGCCTCCTCTTCGTAGGCAGCTGCCTCCGTAGCATACTAGTTCATGCCGGCGGCGACATGCCATTGCACGGGCTCGCCCATCTCCGCCCCCGTCCCCAGCGCTGCCCGCCATGCTGCCCTGCAACGCACGCATTACGCCGATGCTCAGCTGGCCCAGAACAAATGTTACAAACTTCTACGACATAAACTGGGTTCTAAAATTAGCAGGTTTTTGCCAATAAATGTAGGAGCAGGACAACGCCTCCTTTATCTTTTTTGTTTTTATTTTTGAATGGTTACGGAGGTCACCAAACTGAATTAAATATTTATCATAAGGGAATTATTTTTGATTCAGGATGTAATTGTGGATAAAACAAGCATTCAATGAACAATTGCTGGTATATTCTGTACCGAGGTGGAAAATGAATGTGCACATTTTAATAATAATAATAATAATAATAAGAAGAAGAAGAAGAAGAAGAAGAAGAAGAAGAAGAAGAAGAAGCTTTATTTCCAAATTGTTTTACAGAGATAATGTACATTTTGTTTCTTGGAATTACGAATCATCGATAACCATTTGTGATGGTTAGCAATACTGAATTTATAATTTATTATCTGTCTACTTCTACAAAGTATTTTTTGATGTGTGGTGTGTTTTTAACAAATATCTTATTTTTTAACATTTACAACCTAAGTTTTTGTGAACATACAAAATAAAAAACCTAGCTTTAAATCATACAATAAGTGAAAATTTACAGAGGTGGAATAGGTGTATTTCCTTAGACAAAATATATAAATCCATAAATAAATTTATATTTAGTTTATACAGCAAAAAAATGTATTGCAAGGTTTCAGTTAACTTGGTTATATCACTATCATCATGTTTTAAAATTCAAATCTTTATCTTGTGTTTGAAAATATTTAAGGACTTACTATTTTTTAGAACTAATGGTAATTGATTATATATTTGAGACCTAAAGAACACCAAAGTTCTTGATATTAGTGATTTATGAATTTTGGCTTTTTAATTTGATTAGTGGCTTTACTACGTGGACTGTAATTGTGAAATATTCTGTAAAATTATTTCCGCTTTTGCCATAAGATATTTGTAGTACTTTATATACAAAAGGATGTTGTAATGGTAAAATATTTAGTTGTTTATGAAGAGGAAGTACATAATCAGTCTTTTTTGTAGATAATACGGATAAATTTGTTTTGAGTTATTCTTAGTTTCTTAATATACGTCTTGAATGTGCCTCCCCATATTTAGATACCATATTACAATTTTGAATTGATTAGTGCGTAATATAGAATTCTAAGTGTATGGAAATCGCAAATATTTCGTAGATAATACAATTTTCTTATATTACCCTTTAAATATTTTTGTATACTTATTATATGATTTTTCCAAGTCATTTTATTATCTATTAATATTCCTAAGTATTTGAAATACTTCACTTTCTCAATTGTTTCACATTTGCATGTCAGCTTTTGAATACAATTAAGATCATGGAAATTAATATTATATTTCAAATTAAAATCAGCAAAACCCATATTCATGTATTTAGTTTTTCTTACATTAACTCATTTTGTTTCTGCTGCACCATTTTTTTTTTTGAAAACATAAGACTGTCTGTAATGTCATTCCAAAGTTGTTGTTCGTCAGTGCGAGAAAAAGTAAAAGCAATGTCAGCTTTAAAGCTAAGCAGCGAAAGCTGTTATTTTTCCTGGGAAGTGAATTTTTAAGAGGCCATTAATGAATATGAGAAAAAGGATAGCTGTTAACACAGATCCTTGCGGCACGCCTTTTTCGACTATGTCTGAATTATTGTAACTGTTACCTATTTTGACTATTTGTTCCCGTTCAGAGAGGAACTGATTAAACCATTCTAAAGCTACACTTCTTATTCGTATATTCTCCATTTTTGAGAGGAGAATTTTGTGATCTACCATGTCAAATGCTTTTGTTATATTTATATACACGTTTGTACACTTTCTCCCACACTCATAGGAGCTTAGAGCTTGTTCCGACTGGGGTGGTGCCCCGCTGGTGGGAGAGTCCTGGTGAGGAGTAAACCCCACTAGCCGACGGTAGGTCGGCGCCGGATCTCGCCATCCAGAAGGCGAAGATCATCGCCATCTCCCGAGAAAAAACATGCACTACACTAACGGGACTAATGACCGAAGCAGTTGACGCGCCCGGAAACACGAAAAAATCAATCAATCAATCCAACCTGGAGCTTGAACGTCACCAAGTGACGTCACTGAAGTGACATTTAAGCTCCGATTTGAATTATACTGTTTACAGCTGATATGTGCCAAATGTACGATTAGAAAAATCGCACTATAGTGCGTGAGAGCCCGCCACCAGGGTCTGAGCGTTATGCAGCTTGCGATAACCTCTGTCACAGCTCTATTCCCGGAAACATGGAAGTTGCCGCGAGCGCTTCGCAAACAAAAGAGCCCGTATCTAGTATTTTCAATGCAGAGTATAATGAAAAGTATCTTTTTGCAAATTGCGGCCACTATGCCAAATGTTTAGTTTGCAAAGAAACTGTTCAATCAAGTGAAGAAGTTTAATTTGCAACGACATTATTCAGTTGATTATGCTGCTGAATATGACATATGCCTAAATCTTAACCTATCCATTTAAGGATTTGTTGGATTTACAATTAGAACTTAATATATTTGCTTCATCTCTTTATCTTGATTTAGACTTTGTTCCTTGGGATTTTTAATTACAACTGGTTGTTTTGCTGTGTGACAATGAATTAAAGGAAAAATTTGAAGCAAAAATACATTTTTTAGAATTTAATAAAAATTTCCCTCAAGAACGTTTTCTGAAATTCTACATCTGCTTGCTGCTCGAATGTTAAGCATGCTTGAATCAACGTAGGGTTTTTTTCTTGGAAATTTGTAAATCTCGAATGAAAAGCACCATTGTAGATCACAATCTGAAATGCATACAATGGCTCTACAGCACCGAGTTATCTTTTCCAAACATAGAATTTATATTGCGAGAGAAAGCACCTTAAAGTGTAAGAAAAATAATTGATTTCGCAATTAGCTTCATTTTTCAATTTTAATTTCCTTTACTATCAGTATTTACATTACTGGTTTGTTTAGTAACTTTTTTTGGAATTCTTTAGAATCCTTTTTATGTTCAACTACATGATAAAATGTGTAATGTTGCTGCAATTAAGTTTCTTAAAGTGACTGCACACTCTTTTCTCCTAACCATTTAATATAGCTGGTGTAATCTACAAAAAGATATTTTTCTTTCCATGCTGCATTGCAAATGGTCGTCCTTTTATCTTTGAATCACAAAAATATATCTATAACTAGTAAATGTTCCAATAAATGTTACAAAAATATTTTCCTGTTTTTCTGTCGTAGTATCCTCTCTCAGAGAAGTGAGACGTTTTCAGTACGATGAATAGAAAATATCCCCAAGAAACAACAATTGACACACTGTTTCGCATGTCGCCAATCAATATCAGGTACAAATTTTTGAAAAAACGAGTAGTATTTGCGTAATTTTTGGATAAAGTTAATGCAAATTATTAAAAATAACCAATTTCACAAAACTGCTTCAAATTATTTCTTTAATTTTTTTATATATAGGACAAAGGACGCTTAAAAGGATGGCACTGATCTTATTTTCGTTGAATTCTCTAAGTTTTTTTCAAATGAGAAACATTAGAAATAACGTAAGAACGTGTGTGCTGTTACGTATGTACAACAATTAGTTCCCAATTGAAATGTTTTATGTACAAACTAATTGTATTTATGAGCATAATTTTTGTAAATATAGATTTCGTCGATTAATATGGATATAAAGCATTTGACACATTGAATTAATTGGTTTCATTTCAAGTTTTGACACAGGGTTAGGTTTTAAATCAATTGATTTCGGTAATCGATTTAAAAATATATTTATATATTTTAATGGAATGGGGCCAGGCAAGGACAGAGGAAAGGGGGCGAGGTGGCTGAGTAGTGAGGACAGAGCTTGGCGAGGAGAGTGGAAGGGGAAGGAGGCGGGGTGGAGCAGGTTGGGATATGCGGGTCGGTACGGACGGAACTGCACGTGACAAAGGGGAAAGTGAAACTAACAAGGGAATTACATGACGGAGATGAAGTTAAAATTACTTACATTCTACAGAAGTGAAACTATCTATTTGTTTCGTGTCAACAGTAATACAATGCAATAAAAAGTGCCAATTTTCGACAGAGAAAAGTTTGGTGGGTCCTGATACCAAAACAAACGGAGCTTTTTCAAAACGATTGACCAACTGAGAATAAAAGTAGCGTCTACACAGTACACAGAATTGTCACAAAAAATAATACTTCCCCATTGATCTCATTGATGCCGCTAACCCTCTAATTTGAAACGGATCTTTTAATTTTTACAAGAAGTCATTAGGATATTATCGAAACTTTCTCGAAAATAACAATTTTTTTTCTTTATTATTTCCTCGAATAGAGAAAGTTATGCTTTTCAAAATGTTGAAGATACGATTTTTATGAAAGCCCCCCCAGTATCGAAAATTACAATTTTTTTTTTCGAAACGTTTCCTTAATGAAACCTCTTTAAACATACATCTTTAAATTTTTCAATAATCGTAACTATTGACATAGTGATGATACGGCGTGTCACAGACTTTCTTACTTTTATGCCGGTTACGTTAAGATGTTGTTATTGTTATTGTTATTATTATTATTATTATTATTATTATTATTATTATTATTATTATTATTATTATTATTATATAATTATAATGCGACTTACAGTGTTATTTCAGCCATCTCTTACGAAACTCTCACCACACTGCTACAATGACTGCATACTATATCAGTTACTTAACATTTAAGAGTCGCATAATAAATCTTACCTTAATGCTAAATCTTGAACGGCAGTAGTTTTATTTAAGCTGCATCTATCAGTGGAAATTTGGGGTGTAGTTTGCAACTGGTTCCAATGATTATAAATAAACCGCAGTGATGATCATCAAATAGATCTCGAAACTAATAGATTTAACCTCAACATATATTTTTCAATAATCAGAAATATTGTTTGTTTCTTATGATAAAATTAATTATACTTGAAATAAATTGCATATCAGGAAGATACATGAATGAATTATTCACGCATTCAGTAACTCAGAGATTGATTGCTTATCCAAATATTTATTTAGGCTTACTTGTATTGTTCACAACAGTCTAGATGACGATAGAATCAGATTATTATTACAATATCTTTAAGGAAGCTGTCTATCTAAGAAAAAAATCTAGAACTTTGGGGCTACTTTGTTTTCCCTTGTACTTTTGATTTCTTTATGCTTTTAGAGATCAAATAATTAAAACACATTTTTCCTATTTGTTTATAAATAATTGGGAAAAATGGAAGAGTTTTACTTCAAATATCTTAACTCTGCAACAAACTGATATTTTGATAACATTTTTTTTATATTAACGAAAGGGCGACTAGTGGATGCAAGTAATTGTAATTTGTATTTGTAGTTCTGTAATTTTACTTAATGAATTTACAAGTATATCAATCATCACGTATTGATCACATGATATTCCAGATGAATATTCGCATGATAAATATATCCCTTAAATTATTTTTTATTTTCCAAAACGTTTATGTGTGCTAACAGAAATGAAATTGTAAATAATCTAGTACTGTAAATAATGTCTAGTTCCATTCCAGGAAAAGGCGTCATCTAAAAGGAACAAAGACAATGTAATAGGAAGAATGAAATCAATTTAAGATTTCATCAAATTCTTAAACAACACAAAAATTAATTACATAACACATACCCAAAACAAATATGGTAGTGTATCTTCTATCAAATAAAGCAACACATTCCATTGATTTAAACTTCCTTCAACTTCTTTGAATTTTACTTCCATCCAAACACTTCTGACCAGAAGAGAGCGGAACTCAAGGGCCATAACACCAATTCCTTCAATACACACGCATAATATATCTGTATTGAAAGAATTAGTCTGTTAATTTGTTCTTTATTATTTTCCACATTACCTGTCAGGTTCATTATAATAAATTAGTTGTAAATTAATGAAAACCCGTTCTTTATGTGATTCATTTACGGTATTTGTAGTATGCGCTCGTTCGATATAAAATACTTCTGTTGATTTTCATGTCATTTATGAATCAGAAGTTTTTGAAAATAATGAATTTTGTGGTAAAATGCGGTAAATTATGACATTTAATAAACATGTTCTTAAATTCAGGGCACAACGGAGGTGTTTGATTGATCACGAGTCTGTAGAAGCAGCAAACGGTAAGATGTTCTTGTATTCGACCTTAATTTTACTTACTGAAATGTGAAATAAAAGAAAAATAGAAATTTTCAGTGCGATTAAACGAGATAAATGAATACTAACAAGCACTCGACCATTTTTAGAGTAATTTTTAAAATCATTATTTTCACTTACAAACAAATACTGCGTACGTTATTTTGTTTATTTAAAAACAAAACAAAATTGTGGCAATTAAGATTTTGAAGAAATATTTTAATGAAAATAAGCCGTTGGAACTAAGCATGGTTCTGAAATTGCAGTTCAGACGTTTGGCTAATATGTGTCGTAAAAATTTGGAATCTGTGATCTACATAAATATGGAATAAGAGGTCTTCATTATTCACCCCTTTTTAGTCCCATTCTTATATATTCCTTTCTTTATATTTACATTTTGGCATTGTAATTTACATACTTACAGATTCTGATTTGAATGGTCACTGCGACATTGTCACATCCAGAAAACTTTGATTTCCAAACTAAACAGTATTAATCTACCTATTGTGATTCGGAATATTTCATTTGATTTTTTCCGATTCTTAGAAGAAATCATCATTAACTGAATTTGGCTGCTTAAGTGACTAACATCAATATTTAATATGACGAGTTTTTAGAACCACCATTCAGAGAAATTATTGGTTGACATAATTATAATGCAGCATTTGAACTGACGCTTCTCAGCTAAGTAAAAGTGTTACATAAAATGGGTTAGTACACATACGTAATAATGAAATTTATACAAGCATCTGTGTTATTTCACTCAAAACAAAACTGAAAACACTGTAAGCGATAGAGTTTCATACAATTATCTAAATATTGCACTGTTTGGCATGAAACACTATTTTTGTAGATTCCTTGTCTTACGGTTCTAAGTAAACATGGAAATAAATATCAGATGAAATACAAAATATAAGGTGTAATCTGCCATCTATGGCACTAAAGATGAAAATTTTAATAAAACTTGTTTGATAAATCATAACATAGTTTTATCAATAAGTCTTACGACGTGCATCCACTAGCAAACTTTGGTAGAGGAATTGTGTTCCATTGACATCGTTTTTCTTATAATGTGTAAATCGTTCGGAACCGTTTATCTGCAAGATTCATCTCTTGTAAATTGTTGCTGCCAACTGTCGGTAGTGGTTTCGTGTAGGAGCGATCGTGTTATTGTACTATTTCTTCGGTTTGGGCAACTTCAATTGAGGAGGTTGCACGATTTGAAAAGTCGATGAAATGTCGAGGGTTTAGTATATGGAACTCCTAAGGGGCCATTCTAACGACAACAACAAAAGGAACACACATCTAATTTTAAAGTTTCCAAACTCTGATTATATTTTAACCATTACTATATTTTTTAGGCAATGTTGGAATATCTACAGCCATGTTGAAAGATACGCCCGTCGGTTGTGTTCACAAGTTCCTTTCTTTATTAGTTTCTTCATTGTGTCGGGTGTTTTTGAACTTTTCGTTATCAGCCTTGACAATTTTTAGCTTAACATTTGAACGAGAAGAGTGCCATACGTTTCTTTACTGAACTATAAAAACAGTTCAACCAACCATCTCGCATGTCCTAAAAGAGCCTAAGATCCTCTCCACGTTCGGTATACGCCACGGTTTTACCCGTCCGAGTTTTCCCATTTCATTATTGGGAGTATCAGCACGTCTTTCACTGTCACCCAGTTTTATCATTCTGGGTTCATCATGTCTCGTACAAAATAGAACAACTTTCATGTGAAAGTTTAAGAAACTCTAAACGGTAACTGAGCGAGAATTGATTCAGGGCGCATTAACTAAATATGCTATTAGTCCCGTAAGGATAGTGTTGTTTTATCCCGATTGTATTACATGTTACGTCGAAAGCAACCACTGTCTGGAGGAGAATTACTTCGACCGACTATTCTGAATAGTACTTTTGCATGGTATCTCTGATTAATAGCAGGAAAATGCTGAGGCATAACCTTACAAAACTGACGACGGAATGAGAACGAAATTCCTTCCCAATTTTCACCATCTCGTCTCCCCTTACACACACACATACTCTACCCCAACACGTTGCGAAAGACCGGTCAGAAGATTAGAGCTTCACGCAGCTAGGAGATGTGCCACGTTGACGGGAGATACCTCAAACAGGATAATTCACGAACGGTTGTGGAGGTCGGCGACAGATCTCACGTTTCAGTTGGCGAGAAACGCTTCCACCTCCCGAATTATAGCACTCCCCTCACTTCCGGGCCTAATCACCACACCTGTTTAGCCCCCCAAAACACTAATACTCGAATCGGGGGGGCGAGCGTGGGAATAGAACTATGCTCAGGCATGAGGGACACCGTTAGGTTGCCGAAAATGTCGGACAATCGAACCACATACAAGGGTTGAGATACATACTTTAAATATCGTATTTAAATAGTTGGCCATGTTCTTCGTAAATAAGTTTATAAGTTATTTAGTTTTGATACTGGAATCGGATTGATTGTTTGATTGTTAGTGATATCGGGCGCGTCAATGACTGAGGTCATTAGTTCCGTAAGTGTAGTGCATGCCTTTTCATCGGGAGGTGGCGGTAATCTTCCCCCACTGATCCGGCACCGACCTACCGTCGACAAGCAGGGTTTTCCCCAATCAAGTATCTCCCACCAGCGCAGCACCGCCTCAGCCGGGACAAGTTTGAAGTGCCAGACCGATCTCACGGCATGTGTGGTAGCATAGTGAATGTTAGTGTGTGTGTGTGTATACGGGTGAGCATAGGACATGAAAAGGAATGGAAAGATCGCGCGCGATTGATCCGTTTATTAGGGTACTGCTCCAGCATTCACCTGGTGTTGATCGGAGAAACCACGGAAAACAACCGATCAGACCAACCGGCCGCTAGAATTCTCCTCCAGACAGCGACTGAATTCCACCTAGCTGACAAGTTAGTGTTGAAATTCCTGCCGTTGGGACTCGAACCTAGGACCTCCCTATCTTCGCCCTCTCAATGCCCTGCTGTGACATCCGTTGATGCATTGAGCCACCGCTCCCGGTCTGGAATGGGAGTGGCGGGTGCTGGGCTCATCGCGCGGTAGGTTGTAGAGGCGGCGCATGCGCATTGAGACGGGCGTGGACGCGCTGAGCAAAGTACTTCGAAAATAAGTATTTAAATACTTATTTATGCTTGGGTTTCTATAACCTGACTGATTGCAGCTGATCAGCTGTAACAGGTTCATCTAATCGAGAGATTAAACGTCACCACAGTGACGTCACCGTGATGACGTTTCAGATCTCGATTGGATGACACCGTAACAGCTGATGAAGTGTCATCGGCCGTGTTAGAAGAGCCCAAGTATAGTTTTGGTTCTCGAATCGGAGTGGCGGGCGCTGGGCTCAGCGCGCCGGAAGGCTGTCGAGGCGACGCATGCGCGTGGAGAGGGGCGTGGAGACGCTGAGCGTGGTGGTGACGGTGCAGGACATGCCGCGCTCGCGCATGCGCGGTCGAGGCGCGCAGGGCAGCAGCTCCGAGAAGCGCTGGCGCAGCGAGCGCAGCACCTCGCGCTTGCAGCAGCACGCGGCGAACACGCCCACGCCGCGCAGCACGTTGAGCGAGTCCACGATGAAGACGGTGACGCGGCCGGCGCCCGCCGCCCACGCCACCACCTCCAGCAGCCACGTCACGCCCATCAGCGAGAACAGCTTGGCGTACAGCAGTAGCCTGCAAACAGAGGATCCAGAAATGGCTTTCATGCCACCACCACCTCCAGCAGCCACGTCACGCCCATCAGCGAAAACAGCTTGGCGTACAGCAGCAGCCTGCAAACAGAGGATCCACAAATGACTTTCATGCCACCACCTCCAGCAGCCACGTCACGCCCATCAGCGAGAACAGCTTGGCGTACAGCAGTAGCCTGCAAACAGAGGATCCAGAAATGGCTTTCATGCCACCACCTCCAGCAGCCACGTCACGCCCATCAGCGACAACAGCTTGGCGTACAGCAGCAGCCTGCCAACAGAGGATCCACAAATGACTTTCATGCCACCACCTCCAGCAGCCACGTCAGGCCCATCAGCGAGAACAGCTTGGCGTACAGCAGCAGCCTGCCAACAGAGGATCCAGAAATGGCTTTCATGCCACCACCACCTCCAGCAGCCACGTGCCCATCAACCACCACAACTGCAGCAGATGACTTTCATGCCAGCAGTCACAGAGGATCGACTTTCATGCCCCATCCAGCAGCCACGTCACGCCCATCAGCGAGAACAGCTTGGCGTACAGCAGCAGCCTGCAAACAGAGGATCCACAAATGCCTTTCATGCCACCACCTCCAGCAGCCACGTCACGCCCATCAGCGAGAACAGCTTGGCGTACAGCAGCAGCCTGCCAACAGAGGATCCACAAATGACTTTCATGCCACCACCTCCAGCAGCCACGTCACGCCCATCAGCGAGAACAGCTTGGCGTACAGCAGCAGCCTGCCAACAGAGGATGCACAGATGGCTTTCATGCCACCACCTCCAGCAGCCACGTCACGCCCATCAGCGAGAACAGCTTGGCGTACAGCAGCAGCCTGCAAACAGAGGATCCACAAATGCCTTTCATGCCACCACCTCCAGCAGCCACGTCACGCCCATCAGCGAGAACAGCTTGGCGTACAGCAGCAGCCTGCAAACAGAGGATCCACAAATGACTTTCATGCCACCACCTCCAGTAGCCACGTCACGCCCATCAGCGAGAACAGCTTGGCGTACAGCAGTAGCCTGCAAACAGAGGATCCATAAATGACTTTCATGCCACCACCTCCAGCAGCCACGTCATGCCCATCAGCGAGAACAGCTTGGCGTACAGCAGCAGCCTGCAAACAGAGGATCCACAAATGGCTTTCATGCCACCGCCTCCAGCAGCCACGTTACGCCCATCAGCGAGAACAGCTTGGCGTACAGCAGCAGCCTGCAAACAGAGGATCCAGAAATGGCTTTCATGCCACCACCTCCAGCAGCCACGTCACGCCCATCAGCGAGAACAGCTTGGCGTACAGCAGCAGCCTGCCAACAGAGGATCCATAAATGACTTTCATGCCACCACCTCCAGCAGCCACGTCAGGCCCATCAGCGAGAACAGCTTGGCGTACAGCAGCAGCCTGCCAACAGAGGATCCAGAAATGGCTTTCATGCCACCACCACCTCCAGCAGCCACGTCACGCCCATCAACGAGAAGAGCTTGGACTATAGAAGCAGCCTGCCAACAGAAGATGCACAGATGACTTTCATGCCACCACCTCCAGCAGTCACGTCGCACCCATCAGAGCGAACAGCAGCAGCCAGCCAACAGATGATTCACAAATCACTTTCATGCTACCACCACCTCCAGCAGCCACGTCACGCCCATTAGCGAGAACAGCTTGGCGTACAGCAGCAACCTGAAAACAGGATCCACAAATGGCTTTCATGCCACCTCCACCTCCAGCAGCCACGTCACGCCCATCAGCGAGAACAGCTTGGCGTACAGCAGCAGCCTGCGAAAAGGGGATGCACAGATGGCTTTCATGCCTCCTCCAGCATTAGGTCATACCTTTCGGTGACAACAGTTTGGCGTACAGTAGTTTTTATTTTATTTATTTTACGTCAAAAAACTGTTAAAACTGCGTATGACGTGCTATGGGGAAAAGTGAATTGTGTGCACATTTTCAAAATTCTGTGATTCCTACACTAAGTCATATACTACTTAAATTTTGAAAAAAAAAACAGTGAAAAACAGAAAAAAAGCAGTGACTAGTTAGTAGACTAGTCACTAACAGTGACCCTCCGTGACATACAATTTTGCGAACCCACATTCCAATAAGTACTCTGTGTTGAGGACGCTAATGGATAGAGTGATAGTAACAGAATTTTGTTCGGTTGGTTACTTGATTCATGTCTCTGGTCACAACAAATGGTTTGGGAATTAGTCCCAATAGTGAAGTGAATGTTTTACCTCGGGTGGTTGCTGTTTTCTTCTCCGCTAGAAGTGAGATGCGGCGCCAATCTACAACTCGCCTTTCCGGGAACTTCTCCCCCTAATATCTCCTCCCAACGTAACACCGCCCCATTCGGGTTAAGCTCTAAGCTCCCGGTATGAGGAGTGGCGAAGTGCATGTGTGTGCGTGTGTACTGGGAAATGATAGGCGCGGAAGAACAAGAAGAAGAAGAAATGATCGTTGTTCGGTTCTAATTTTAGGGGACTGCTACGACACACACCTTATATTGACTAGAGAAAACACGAAAAGCTGCTACTCAGAGCGGTCTGCCGCTAGAATTCTCCTCTAGTCAGCGCCAAATTCGACTTATCTGTCTAGCTAGTGTCAAAAATCTGCCACCGCCGGAACTCGAACACTAAGACCATCCCGTCGGAATTGCTACAGGAACAACGAGGCGCTGGTTCTGGGTAAAACTCAGCAGGAGTGAGCGTTTAGAAATGTGTGCTCAGGCAGTGAATGAGTATTACAGACGCCTCCGGATATAGTGAACTCTCGGTTACAGAGAATTATGTTATTGGTTCCCTTTCACTTATATTGCAAAGAAAATCTAATTTTAGTGAACCTGAACCTCGTCGATAGTGGATGAAGAAATACGTCCTGGAAATTAATTTCCTCCTAGAAAATAATATATCACTTCAGTGCCACAATTCCCAACTCCAGGTAGCTTGAAAATTTTGTCGGGCAAAAGTCATAATCGAAGGAATCTCCCCTGAGGTGAAGGTAGCGGACCTTACTGTTGGTCTTACGCCACTCATTTTCACTGTGGAAACAAAAGCTATGTCCTGCGCGGGCTATAACGGGCGGGGTGACGCGAGATTGCTTGCTTCAGTTTCAACCTTGGCGTTATATTCCGCGCGTTGTGTTCAGCGTATGCGACAGTAGGCGCGGGACTTCCACAGCCTCTCAGCCTGGCGTCACCCGCCGCCCCGTGCCGCGCGGAAAAGCGATGGGGTTCATTAGCCGCATGCAGCATACCGTTACCGACAATATCTCGTACGTTATGAGGCGAGGAAAAGGGCCTTTGGAGAGTGGGACGGTGTTTCAGCAGTGGCCATTGAATGGTGTGAAGACTGCATTACAATACTTTCAGACAGTGGGCAATGTAGAATCAAGCATAGAGAGAGCACGAACCCTAAAGAAGGATGTAGAAATATTACTAATGAAAAATGTACGAATCAAAAAATTGACAATAATTGATTTTTTAAGGTGTCTGTCTACCTGATAATGATGAAAAAGTAGTGAAATTTCGTGTTTTTCAATTTTTATTCGGTCATGTGCTCTGTTTTATTTTCTTTTAAATGCTTCAAGCCGTTTCTGGCTACGTTTCTTGTTGAAACGACACAAGGTGTTGTCATTGCCAACAATACTGTGACATTTTGCCAACAATAGCAACAGCAGTATTGTTGGCAATGGCAATGCCTTGTATCAATTCAATTATGTAGAAGTCAATAACATTTCACCGCTAAACCAATATACGTTTCTTATTTTTTTAGAAAATATTTTTTTCGAAGGTGGTGTCAATTGTCAAGCCCTAAGTGAGTGAACTATAGATACATTACCCAAATTGGGAATTTTCAGCAAATTCATGCATGCCAAACGTCATAAATCATAAATTATTAAAGATAATAATTTAATTCTTTTTGCAGCATGTAACCCATGATTTGCTCTAGTGAATGAACTAGAGTAGTTACTCTGTCACTATAAGTTCCAATTTTATTAACTGAAATGTCCAGAATAAATTTACAAACAATTATTTTTCTCAAATAATCAAGTTCTTTCCTTTAGATTTCGCAGTACGTTGACCATTTTAGTTCATTCACTAGAATAATCAATTGTGATTAATTAAAAAAAAATAATTATCAGAATATATCAATTTGTTGTAGAGGTATGATGTTTGAAGTAAAAACACATTTTTGCCAATTATTAATAAACAAATAGAAAAAATACTTTTTTAAAAATTATTTGATCTCTAAAGGCATAAAGAAATCAAATGCACAAGGGAAAACAAAATAGACTCAAAATTCTAAAATTGTTTTACTCAGACAGCTAATTTAAGGACAAATAAAAATATTGAAATTTTCTATTGGTGCTGTTAATGACTTTGGTGTATTTGCATGTTAAATAAAATAATTCATGCTTGAGAAATTATATTGAATTTCGGCCTCATCGGATATAGCGAACCAAAAGTGGAGTTCGCTATAGCCGGTGTATTTACCGCTCGCGGCGCCTGCGCAGCGCGCCGCCCGTGAGCTGGCCGTCGTCGTTCTTGAGGTGCGCCATGTCGCGCTGCGCCATCCGCAGCCGCATCACGGTGAAGGAGAACATGGCCACGTTGGCCAGCAGCAGGAACGCCACGGGCCCGTAGTAGTACGCCAGCACCGTGCTGCCCTCTGCAAGCACACCACGCAATGTAGCGCATTTCACGCCAGTCAAAACATCAAGTTTTTCCCCGCTTTGTAAAACTTACTAACACCCACTCAGGTGAGAGTTCAATTCTGCTTCCCCCTCAACGTGAACGAAATAACAAATACATGATTTCGGGGAATAACAATGAATGCCACTGTTTCAAAATTCTGAGATATGTGATACTACTTACTATGTGATATTTGTGTCTGATTGGTATGCAAGTTGCTTTGCATTGACGTTTGAGAGTGAAACGAAATCTCTCGGACTGCGTCAGATCGTGTACCTGCCAAACAACAGTGCACGACAAGTTGTCTACCAATCAGCAGAATACCACGCGTAACTCTGTTAAATATATTTCCCCCATGATCATATTTTAAATATGTTCCCTATATTTCCCACATGTTCATTGGCAAAATGTGTTCATCTTCGACCCCCTACATGACATAGAAGTTTGTGACATTTAAATCATTCTATATGAAGTAGTGCAAACTCACTCTTGAACCAACAGCCCTGTCGGCCGATGTCGGGGCGCAGCACCTGCCGCGAGAGGCCCTTGGCGAAGTTGAGGTAGGCGGAGACGGCGACGATGGCGGCGGGGCCGCCCCACGCGAACAGCGAGTACAGCAGCAGGCGGCGGCAGGCGGCACCCGCGCTGCTGTCCACGGGCCGCAGGGACGTGCTGCGACACATACGCACACTCACACACGCCACGTCACCAACAAAACGCACATGATACAAAACGAACTTCTCTTTCGTACGTCACACAGTTTGTGACTGTTTATGATAAATATTTAAATTATAAAATAAATCAATTTAACATCCACGTTCAAAAGTTAAGCTGGCTTTACACTTGCAAGAAAATGGCGAGCAATATTATTTCGCAATGTAAACATTGCCGCAATAAATATTCCTGATGTTGGCAATATTTCTTGCTAGATATTCCGGTCTTAATGTAAACACGCGTGTTTCCGTCTTCGGAAAGATATTGCCGGCTGCTGCTGCGACTAGAGTTGGATTGAAGTCTGAACAAGATATTGCTGGAAGAAGCCAATGATGGCCACTGTCAGATGCGCAAGAAGTACGGTTAAGGTAGTACATAGACGTATTATTTTGAATTGTTATATGCGTTTTTTCGTGAAATGGGTGTGTGAAAAAGGTTTAATAAAATAAATGAAGTAATAAATACTACAAATCCTCTATGGTTGATTATCGAATGGTTCAAATGTTGGTTTAGCTTTAGATGCTCCCTAATTATTAATTTTGTTATGTTAAAAATTATCAAGATTCCTAATCTAAGATTTAGAGATTTTAAGATTAATCTATAATACATCAACAGTAGGTAAAGGACATTTTAAAACTTTTTACCGAATTAATAATTTTATAAATAGAAAATTACTTAGAACCCACGTGAATCGTAGTCCACGAAAAAATATTGAGACGAATTTGTTCAAGCCCCTTTTCCTTTCGTCTTAATATACAGACACATGTCTTCACAAAACGTCGTTTCTTGGTCTCTTCATTGAGCATAATAACTGCGACCACGACTCGCATCTTCTCCCTTCTACTACTAGCCATGTCGGAGTGAGATAGAACCTCGCTTAAGTTGACGAGCCATTTCCCTCGTGGCATCACCAAGCACGGCAAGAAAAAGTTCTAATGTAAAGGCAATATCTTGTCGGAAAGATCTTCCTCACAACTTTCTAGCAACATATTGCCCCGTCTTGTTCTTGCTAGTTTAAAGATGACCGCAAGAAACAGCAAAAAATTGCTGAAAGATGTTGCGGAAACCTATTGCTAGTGTAAAGCCAGCATTAAACGTCGATGTTAATAATAATTTGCCAAAATCACCATCGATGTTTTTAAAAATGGTTTAGTAATCTCTAACATTAATGTTCGAGTGAATGGAGATTTAAATTGACAGTGGCCAGGTTAATTATTTTTTTACTAGCCTCACAAATTAAACTAAGAAAACAAATTCAAAAATTACTACTTTAATAAAATTTAAATTATTGGATATAATTATACTAAAATACCTTCTACAATTTATTTTCTACGTAGAAATATAATTTAAAAATATTCACTTCTAGAAATCACCCAGAACTCCATATTAAAATAATTTGAGGGGAGTAGCTCAGTCAAATTGGACAAAAAAAGAACTTTTCATGCCTATAACTCTAAAATGATTAATTTTACAAAAAAATCTTATAAGAACTTATTTGTGATTAAAAAGGTTCAGATCATCTAATACAGCAGGCATTTTGAGACAACTGGATCTCAGAAAACAAACGAGCGTTTACAAACTTGGACAGCAGTAAAATGAAGAACATAAAGGTGGTGCTTGAAGTGTAATAAATGTAGTTACATAGTGTGTAGTTCAGCAGTATGGGTCTAAAATATTTTTGCTCCCTCAGAAACATCGAATATCACAATAAGCCGCTTAAAGAGGTGAATGCTTAATGAGCCTAATGCTTAATGAGCGAAACTCTACTTACAAGGTTTATTACACTTGGTACATTAAAATTGTGAACTATTCTCTTTAATGTGCTCTTTATCAGATCGAGAATAAAGGTTTGTCTGAACCATCTGTGCTAATAGCAAAATGGGTCAATGCGACGACGTGAAATAATATTTATTGACTTTGAAGTAACGCCTAGAATCATGAAAGACAATTATTGTTCATCATTATCTATCCAGGCGTTAACTAGTAATATTAAATGGAATAATGGAATTCCCATATTAAATGGAAATATCGAATATTAAAATGTCATCGTTTCGGAAAAGTAAATATGACTTTATAGTAGATTACTACCACGACGTAATCTACAAGTGATGTTGTGATGTTCTTAAATTAATTAATCTTTTAAGGCGTGTATGTTCTGAAATAATTTCAATCATGGGAAATTTATGACCAGCACGACCCATTAACGTAGTTCGTTTAATCGACTACGTCTTACTCATTTCATATTTCTACGTCTAATACCTAACGTTACTCATTTCATTTAATTATCCAGTACATCTCTGACAAAACAATTGTACTTTCAAACACGATTTCCGTGTCCGAAGCAAAACGCATCTCTAGAGATTCGACAGGTCTATTCTTCCGGAACACCACGCGGTTTCTGGGCCCTACACAACTCTCTCCTTGGAGGGATTGCCACGCTATCTGTCAGGCAGCTCGCGAACCGGAAAGTCATTGCTAGCAACGACGGTTTACGCAAGCAAACTGAAGCGCGAATCTCTTTAGGCGATACTACGTCAATACTATCGTTTAATTTATATTCACTCCTCTTATGTGTAAATTTCATTCTTTCTACAACCAGTTATCTTCTATTTTCATTTAATATAAGCGTTATACTTTTGTCTATTATCGATTATGATGTAGGCATTTTCTCTCTTCTCCATAACAATACCTCGACATATTTTTAGAAAGATTTTTTTATTCAAGTTTGTTTCGTTCGATTCCAAAATGTACGTTGATTTGTAAACTAAGTACTTGACCAAAGAATTGGGTTGAAGCTCATTCTTAAATCATTATAGTTTTTAAATATTACGAATTTTGGCTATTTATTAACTAGTTGAAATATTTTAATAGTTCTATCTACCAGGAAAACGTTTGAGTCATAACAGTGCCTTAAAATCTAAATTGAAAATGCATTCACCTCTTGCAGATTTTCTATAATGAATCAAATATTTGAAGAGGACATTATTAAATTTTCTCGAAGGCACATACTATGGTAGTTGTCTAAAGAAGGTACTTTTAATGAAACCGCTGACAACATGACACTGTATTACGTTCCAGAATATCTTTTTTGTATGAATACTATGAATATCATAAGAAACAAGTAAATCGTAAGAAATTTAAGTGACCCAAAATTATCCTTAATGGGCAATAAATCTTTTTGATTAATGAGGATGAAAGAAAGCAGACTTAAGTTAAACTTTGTGCTCAGATCCTTTGCTCAAGACGTCCATTATCTGGGGTGAAGAGAACGATTAAAAGAAACAATCTGGTTTGTGGCGTGATAGTTCCGCCTTAGAACGGTTACACTCTGGGAAAGAATCATAACATTACCACATCACTTTATTTACTTCTTTTTTTTAGCAACAGTCTATAATACGTGACTTAATTACGGTCCTCTCGAAAATATTATATCCCCTTCCACTAATTTCCTTTCCGTTTTCGAGATGTTTGCGAAATAAAACGGAACAGTAAATGGAGGTGCAAATAACGTTTTCTAAAGCTCATGTAGACAATAACTTTCCACTTCATTTGAAGGAAAACTTTGCAAAATTTCATCAATATCCGAATAAAAGTAGATTTGTTTAAAATAAAAAACAATCATTTTCTTTATAAGAATTATTTTCAGTTACAAAGCGTATAGTTTTATCCGATTAAAAGTATCACGCGAATAGAGGGCAACATTGAGCGGTTCAATTACAGAATTTGAATTTCAATACCATTTAGCGGTTCAGTTACATAATTTGAATTTCAATACCAATTAGAGGTTCAATTCACCCTAGGAAGAAATCTCCCAGTGTTAAAGCTCACCTGAAGGCTCGCGCGATGTCAAAACACAACACACTCATCCAGCAGAAGGCGGCGAGTAGAGAGAACTGCGCCACGAAGGCTGCAACACAAGGCCGCGATCTCAGAAAAAACATTTAAAAAAATAAATTGTTGTTAATTAAAGAATTTAAAAGGTTTCGTCTGTTTTATAAGGCATCTCCAATTAAGAAAATTATTTCTTCGAATCAGAGAAAATAGAAACAAATACGATCTGAACCATCTGAAGACATTTTATTACAGGACTTTCAAATATTTTAAAGTTATCAGTTGGCTCCAATAAAACTTTATTGATTTTTAATGCAATTGGCTTTTATTATAAGGGTGTAACTTTCACCGCAGAAGAAATAATTACAAGTAACTAATATTTCATATGTAGATAAGGAAACTTCTTGCGTAAAAAAGAGAAAATTATGTAATGGGCAGCAATTTTATACACTCATGTCCGTAAACATTCACTTCTAAAATGCAAAATAATAATAATAATAATAATAATAATAATAATAATAATAATAATAACTAGAGGTATAGCTGCTCATTAAATGAACGGTTTCTTTTTTTCTCTATTTGGTGAGTAATCATGTAAGGAAAAGAAACTTGTACTTTTCATTGAAAACACCTTGATAACTAATAAATCTCTTAAAAATAAGAAATCATCTCGTTTTCAGAAGAATTGAAAAGTTCACAAAATGAAAAAAAAAAGTCGAAGGATCGCGACTTCGAGTCCCGCCTTGGGCATAATTGTGTGTCTTTGAGTCTGTAAGTTTGTGATTGTCCGTTCACCCTTCATCAACATCATCTCATACTTCGGCATAAAAGTGTTGATCTCCCCGAGAAGGTCACGTGCACTCGTTCTCGCAAGAATAAGACTGGGCATCGGTGGGTACAAATGGCGCGTTTACGTGGTCCTAGGTTGGCCAATAATAATAATAATAATAATAATAATAATAATAATAATTATTATTATTATTATTATTATTATTATTATTATTATTATTATTATTATTAATAATAATATTATTATTATTATTATTAATATTATTATTATTATAAGGCATAATCAAGTTGCGAAAATCGTGCACAGGTCAATTGCAATAGAGCATAAATTATTGGATGAATCGACGCCGCCATTCTATAAGTACACCCCTCCTCCAGTGCTGGAAACGAGTTCCACCCTTTTGTACTGGGACAGACCGGTTTTAACTGATCGTACTGTCGATTACAATAGGCCAGATATTCTCCTTATAGATAAAAAGAAGAAAGAAGGAGTAATAATAGACATCGCAGTACCATTATCCCACAACATCAAACAGAAAGAAACATAATAAATTTCGAAAAATGAAAACTTATCTTATGAACTAAAACATGTTTGGAAATTAAATGCTACCAAAATATACCCACTCGTGATATCGGTGGAAGGCCTGGTCAGTAAAAACTTCCTTAAAAACTTAACAGAACTTAAACTATCCAAAAACGTTCTGAACATGGGACAGCGCGCAGTTTTGTTGCAAACAGCCCATATCGTAAGAAAATGTTTATCTTAAGTCCAGATATAAGATGAAGTTCTTCTTCCGTGACCGAACCTGTCCCCAAAACAACTCTGGGGAAGGTGAGCATTTTTACCAGCAAAAATAGCTGAGAAAACGTATAATGATGATGATGATGATGATGATAATAATAATAATAATAATAATAATAATAATAATAATAATAATAATAATAATAATAATAATAATAATAATAATAATAATAATAATAATAATAATAATAATGTGGGAGACCGATTCAAATCAGGCGGATTTTTTGGGGTTCCCGGTAGAGGCGCAAGATGGCGTGGCGGCAGGACCAAGTCGGTTGACGACGAGCGTAAACAAGTCACTCGAACGCAAGTAACGCCGAGATGAACACGTTGTGAATTGTCGGGATATAGTTTATATGTATTGTTCTTCAAGTATTTCAAGAATATAATTATCTTTTTATATTTCAACAACGAGTTTATTTCTATTCCGACTACCATTTCTCCCACAATTTGGGGGCTCAGCCGGGATTGAACTGGATTTCGAGAAACGACTAGAAGTTTCCACGGCCGCCATTTCGCAACATTGAAAACATTACGACGTGCCAGCCGACGACGATCAATTTGGAATAAACGACGAGGGATTCCAATTGAAGGCCAGTTTTCAAAGTTGCGACGACGATAGGCTGGAATAAGACGACGAGTGAAGGTCATTATAACCTCAAAAAAACGACGTAATTCACCGACGAAAGCTTGACGAGAATTGATGTAATTTCGAAGATACGTGAGTAGATGCAAATAAGACAAATTGTATGAATATTTTTGCTGTTTCCATACATTTGTTCGCACAATTGAAGGTTTGAACCACGAGGCTGTTTTTATAAAATACCGATTGTAATCGACGTTACCGACTGTTCGACAGGAAGTTCGCAAAATTTTTGGAAGATGGCGACATTGGGAGAAATCGAACAAATAGAAAAGAACATAACCTCTGCGCCGGTAAAAACAATTAAAACGTTGCATAACTTGATTTTTGAAACGATGCCAGAGGATCGAAAAAACAGAAAGAGGCTTAGAGAGTTTTCCGGTTTTACGTTCGAGTCCGGATCTAAAGATGAAGAGATGAAAAAGTCGTTCATTCACGATACATTTTCGGAAGCGGATCTGGGAGCTATATGCAGTATTCTTTGTATCAACAGTGGGACGAAAGACGAAATGATCGACGATATATGTGAAATGCTGGGAGATCTGCAACAGTTGGCGTCGAAAATCGAGACCGAGATCAAGCAAGAAGAAAATGAAGAAGACGAATATAAGAAAGGAGTATTAAGCAACCCGAAAAAACAAGATGACAAAAGGGCAGCCCAACTGAAGAAGTTGACGTTCGAGTTTGAGCAGAAGCTGCGTGCTATTAACAACGAGGAAGAAAACGATTCGGATAATAGTGATGATGCGCGCTCTGTCGCTTCTGTACGTACGCAGCCAAAGTTTTCATTGACTTTTCGTGATATTGAAGGTTCACTCAAGACCTTCAACGGTAGTGATGGATATCCAGTAAAAAAATGGATCACTGATTTCGAAGAGACAGCTGTTTTGATGGGCTGGGACAGTCTACAAAAGTTTGTTTTTGCTAAGAAATCACTCGAAGGCCTAGCCAAACTTTTTATCCAGGGCGAGAAAGGAATCACATCGTGGACCGTCCTGAAAAAAGCTTTGAAGGAAGAGTTTGATGTTAAGACAAGCACGGCAGAAATTCATCGGTTGTTGAATCGACGAAGGAAGAAAAAAGAAGAATCTTTACAGGAATACTTTCTCGTCATGAGGGAGATTGCTAGCCGAGGTGATATAGATGACGAATCATTGATACAATATATAATCGACGGAATTGAAGACGATTCAGGAACGAAACTTCTGCTATATGGAGTAGACAACATAAAAGAATTCAAGGTCAAGCTGAAACATTACGAGATGGCAGTGATGAAGGTCCAAACTAAGAAGACAAACAAGAATGATCACAAGTGGAACTCGAAGAATACAGATGAGAAAGACAAGAAGAACGACGATGGTAATAAATCGAAGGGCACTTCTCAGGACGCGGACAAGCGATGCTACAATTGCGGTGGTACCGGACATACTTCGAGCAACTGTAAACACAAAGAAAAGGGTAAGAGGTGTTTCAATTGCGACGCTTTTGGTCACATTTCAGCTGATTGCCCAAAGGAAAGGAAACCGCGACAGTCGAAAAGCATGAGTGCCATTGTAAGGAACGCGAATAATTGCAAATTTAAAGAAGTACAATTGGCTAATCGGAAGGTAAAGGCGCTCATCGATTGTGGAAGTCAAGTTAGCTTGCTGCGACAAGACATTTACGATTCACTGAGTGCTCCGAAACTAGTCAAAACGGATATGGTCCTGAGCGGATTTGGGAAGAACTTCGTGTGTCCTCAAGGATACTTTTCAACAACTGTCGTCGTTGATGGTGAGCAGTTTACAACAGACGTATACGTGGTTACAGCAGATACCATGAAACTCGAAATGGTCATTGGAAACGAGCTTCTTGACCAAGCGGAAGTGCTCATAAACAGAAATGGTGTCACCCTACGGAAACCAAAATTAGAAGCTCACATCATGTGCATCCAGGCCGTAAATAAAGAAGAATTGGATATAGGAGATTCGGTCAAAAGCGAGATAAAAAAGGAAGTTCAAGGTTTAATAGCAAACTATGTTCCGGAGAAGACCAAATCTGTTGATGTCAAGATGAAGATCTTAGTGAAGAATGAAGAGCCAGTTCACTGCGGACCGCGACGACTTTCGCCTCGAGAAAAAGAAGTGGTGGACAATCAAGTGCTAATTTGGATTCATGACAAAATAATAGAACCGAGTTCATCAGAGTATGCCAGTGCAGTAATCGTGGTGAGAAAGAAGAACGGATCATCAAGAGTTTGCATTGATTACCGCAGGCTGAATAAGATCGTGGTGAAGGACCGCTATCCTTTACCCCTTATCGACGATTTGCTTGATAAATTGCAGGACGCCCGAGTTTTCAGTACGTTGGACCTCAGAAACGGATTTTTTCATGTGGACGTCGAAGACAGCAGCAGAAAATACACGTCATTCGTGACTCATTCAGGACAGTTCCAGTTCTTAAAGGTACCGTTTGGATTTACAAATTCTCCTGCAGTATTCCAACGGTATATAAATAGTGTATTTTGGCAACTAGTGAGGGACGGTGTTTGCTTTGTATATATGGACGACATCATTGTTCCCGCCAAAGATGATGAAGAGGCTCTACGCAAACTTACGTTGGTATTAGACGTCGCCAGGGAATACGGTCTACAATTGAACTTTGAGAAATGTCAATTTCTAAAGAGAAAAGTTGAATACCTGGGATATGTAGTCCAGGAGGGACAAATTCAACCTTCTCCAAGCAAGACATTGGCTGTTCAAAATTTCCGAGAACCAAAGAATATAACCGGAGTGCAGAGTTTTTTAGGTCTAACGGGGTATTTTAGAAAGTTTATCCCAGATTACAGTAGCTATGAGCTCGAAGTTTTGGCCGTTATAAAAGCATTGAGGAAATTTAGAGTCTATTTACTGGGAATAGATTTTAAAATCGTTACTGATTGTGCAGCCTTCCAGAAGACTATGAGCAAAAAGGACTTATCACCGAGAGTCGCTAGATGGGCCTTAGCTCTGGAGGAATACTCATACACGATAGAACATCGACCAGGACACAGGATGAAGCATGTAGATGCTTTGAGTCGCTGCATGACTATAAATTTCAACTTTGCTGATAGCTTGACTGCGCGGATCAAAAGGGCACAAGCCGAAGACGAAGGGTTGCTCGCTATAATGAGCATCCTGAGGGAGGGCAAGTACGACAACTTTGTGATGAGAAGTGGACTCTTATTCAAATTTGAAGACGGAAAAGAGTTACTGGTTGTTCCACGCGCCATGCAACAGGAAATAATAAAAACTGCACACGAAAAGGGTCATTACGGAAGCAAGAGGACTGAAGAGGAAGTGAAACAGGAATTCCACATTCCAGGACTAGTTGAGAAAACGCGTCGAGTCATATCCAACTGTGTAACATGTTTGATAGTGAATCGCAAATCTGGAAAGAAAGAAGGACTTTTACACCCGCTATTCAAGGAGAGTCAACCGTTGTATACCTATCATATGGATCACATCGGCCCACTGAAGTCTACCAACAAGGGCTACAACCATATTCTAGTGATCGTCGATTCATTCACGAAATTTGTTTGGCTCCACCCGGTAAAGACAACGAAGACGAGGGACACAATTTCAAAGATGGAACTTCAGAAGACTACGTTCGGTAATCCTCTTCAAGTGATCACTGATAGAGGCACGTCTTTTAGTTCACAAGAGTTCCAGGACTACTGCACGACGGAAAGAATTAAACACATAATGGTAACGACGGGCTTGCCCAGAGCCAATAGGCAAGTTGAGCGTCTCAATTCAACGATTGCTTCTATCATCGCGAAACTTTCCATTGACGACCCGGAGAAATGGTACAAAGTGGTACCAGCTGTTCAACGGGCCATGAATTCTACCTATAACCGGAGCATTGGAACGACGCCATTCGAACTTATGACTGGCGCAAGGATGCGCAATCCGACTGATATTCGTATCAAGGAGTTATTGGAAGAAGAGCTAATTAACAATGTCGAAGAAGAACGCAACCTTATACGAGAAGAAGCTAAAGCACAGATTTTCAAGGTCCAGGACGAAAATCGCGCTGATTTTAATAAGCGTCGTAAGGAAGCTACAGTATACAAAGTCGGCGATTTAGTGGCTATCAAGCGGACGCAATTCGGGCCGGGTTTAAAACTCAAAGCCAAGAATCTGGGTCCCTACCGAATTACAATGGTCAAACCAAATGATACATACGATGTCAGCAAGGTCGGAGATAACGAGGGGCCACGAACCACCACTACGTGTGCCGAGTATATGCAAGCTTGGCCAGACGGATACTCATCATCCGAGCCGGATGATAGTCAGGACGGCCGAATGTGGGAGACCGATTCAAATCAGGCGGATTTTTTGGGGTTCCCGGTAGAGGCGCAAGATGGCGTGGCGGCAGGACCAAGTCGGTTGACGACGAGCGTAAACAAGTCACTCGAACGCGAGTAACGCCGAGATGAACACGTTGTGAATTGTCGGGATATAGTTTATATGTATTGTTCTTCAAGTATTTCAAGAATATAATTATCTTTTTATATTTCAACAACGAGTTTATTTCTATTCCGACTACCATTTCTCCCACAATAATAATAATAATAATAATAATAATAATAATAATAATAATAATAATAATAATAATAATAATAATAATTGTACCAATAATTCTAGGCACCACTGGTGAAATTCTTAAGTTCCTACATGAATCCCTGGCTGAACTGCAACTGAAGAAGGGGTTATACATCCAGATGCAGAAGTTGTCATATTGGACTCATGTAACATCGTGAGGAAGTTTCTGAACATTGATGGTTGATCCAGTGCTGATTATGAAGTTGGAACGTGTATCTCATGTTCATGGTAACCGAGATGCACGAGTGGAAACAAGTTAAATTGTGATAGTGTTTGTAATAATAATAATAATAATAATAATAATAATAATAATAATAATAATAATAATAATAATAATAATAATAATAATAATAATAATAATAATAATAATAATTAGAGGCCGGACTTTTAGGTGCAAAAAGTTGCTAATTTAGGTGTTAAAATAGGTGCCAAAAATATTAAAAATAGATACATGTTTAGGTGCAAAAAAAATTAGTGCATATTTAGGTACAAATACATTTAGATAGATAGATATTTATTGTTCTGCAAGTAGGTATATATAACCTGGTGGCAGAACTCTACAATTTACATATTACTAATATTAACTTAAAATTATTTAACAATGTAACTTTAGATTATTTAAAGACATAATAATAATAATAATAATAATAATAATAATAATAATAATAATAATAATAATAATAATATGCTAATAATAGCCTTAACTACATTTTATGGTTGTCCTGCACAGTTATTTGAAACTATTAAATACAAGATTACACGACTTTTTAATTACACTTCACTTCACTTTCACTTTACTTCACATTACATGGTTTTATACCATAACATGACAAATCCACATGAACTGTTAAGGAAAAATGGGTAAATTACTTACAAATTACACTTTTTTACACAGATTAATAACAACAATGTTCAGGTTCACATCATCACCGTTCTGTGTTGTTCCAATTTCCGAAGAGAAAATTCTCCTAGAAGTCTTTGTGTGAAAATTCGCCACTGTTCAGCGGCCGGCAGAAGCCCCTTCTATGATACGTTAGTAGATGCCCCAACGGCTTTGAAAGAGTGGACACACAATGTTTCTCTTTCTAAAATGATATTGCGCAAAAGTTTTTCTTAGCTTTTCCGATGGAACAGATTATCTTTATCAATGTTCTGAACGAATTTCATTATTTTTTTAAAAAGTTTTTTTTTAAATTTGTTGCGTCCTTAATCTTATCACATTATTTATCGACGCAACGCGTCTCTTCACCCCTTGTCGAGCGTTGAGCGCGGAGTAATCCTCCATTAACGTAGCGTATTTTACGTATGTCTGGCCTCGTCTGTCGGAGGACCGCCATGTTGAATCTCCGCGTACACGCCTCCTACTACGCGCTCCTGCGTCACTACCCAGCGGCCAGAAATGGGAAGGAATTAGGAAAGGGGTAGGGTTTAGGACACTTCACAGGGGTTGGACTAGCCCTTGTAAAGCAGCCAAACACGTTTTATAAGAACAAATTTCACATGAGATTCGACGGGAATCGATGAGAATCGAACCCGGACCTCAGTGGTGAAAGGCTAGCAACTTTGCTATGAGCCACGAGCGAGAAAAAAACACACAATGGTTTCTTCGCGTTCCTCAGCTTGTCATGAGGTGGTAAACAGAGATCGACAGTGCTTTCTTTACTCGACAAGAACATTTGGAGGACATTTAGATAACACGTTCTTCATCAACAATATGAATTCATTAGTGATATTTAATTTTTCACGTACTACTTCTGATACTATATGCAACACAATTCAACAACTCTATGCCGTGCGATGAGCTATAGGATTTGCTTCAAAGATGTCCATGAGTTAGCGATGGGGTAAATGCGATCGCGCTCTTAGTTAACGCATCGGTTGAGAAAACATCAGAATTGTAATCGGAAATGCTCAAATGTTTGACGTGAAATATCAACATACTAGATACATCAGAACATAACGGTATTCTTTTTAAAGCACATTTGACATTGGCAAGATTTCTGGTCAAAAAAGACCGCTTTTTCGCGATGACAGTTAATGACGACAATGGGTTTCCTTCACTTTTCTTCTCCTGATGTAAAACATAGAGGCACATTATTTTGGAGCAAAGTGTAGCAAAGTGTAGCAAAGTGCACAATTTGCAGATTGTTTGATTTACCTGTAAACAATATATTTCATGAAATGTGTACATTCAAAATATGTGTTTTTGTGTGCAAATATTGGGAAATAGGGGAGAAATAGGGGAAGGTCTATTTAGGTGCTTGGGGAAGGTCAATTGGGGTGATTTAAATGCAAAGTAAGTGCACGACCAGCTTCTGAAATGCATTCTAATGGATAATATAACATTTTATGAGTAAAAAATGAAATCTCACTATGCGCATTGTCTGTAGGGGTATCACCTAAAAACCCGGCCCTTAATAATAATAATAATAATAATAATAATAATAATAATAATAATAAGTATTTAAATTATTTTAGTAGACAGTTTGTACAATGTCCTTGTCACGCTAGATCACGTATACACGTACGTTTCACCACCGGGCATTTGATTCACCAATGCTATGAAGTCTGCAACCGTTACATTTATTTATTTATTTATTTATTTATTTTACGTCAAAAAACAGTTCAAACTGCGTATGACGTGCTATGGGAAAAGTGAATTGTGTGCACATTTTCAAAATTCTGTGATCCCTACACTAAGTCATATACTACTTAAATTTTGAAAACAGAAAAAAACAAAAAAACAACCTCCGATGTAATAAAATCTATTTTCAAGGATAAATAAGCAATAAATTTTGGCTCTTATCCATGTTGTCCTTCGGAATAATACTTCCTGCCGCGACAACATGGAAACGATAATTTGAATAATTGTATTTCCCACTGAATTCTAGAAGACGTGCACAGAAAATGAAGTTACATTTATGTCCAGAAGCAAAACAAGGGGCCATCTCAGCATTTGCTCAATGGATCAGGGAAACTGGACGAAAAACCTGATCGAGATGGGGGTCATTGACCCGGAAGCTGTGTTACAATAGTTGTTACAGGTTGTTTATACTCATTTATACAGTCCAAATGGTAAATAATGCATTATGTATCATTGTTAAAATCAATGTTACTTTTCTTGTAATGCTCAGTATAGTCTCTAATTGTATAGAAACAGTTATGCAGCAGAAACGATTTCACTTGAGATTTAAACTTTTCTATCGAATTTAATCGTTTAATGTCGTCTGGCAAAGTGTTGTAAAATAATGTACATGTATTGTATGTGAATTTTTTGTATTGAGCTGTTGATACTGTCACCTGATGAATATGATTTCTACGTTGAGTGTTATAGTAATAGACATCGGCATTTTCTGAAAATATATTCCCGCCCTTAAGCAAGTCATTTTTGACAAAAACAACTTATTCGTAAATAAACAGACAAGGTAATGGTAAAATTCCTAGATTAATGAAGAGAGGCTTACATTAATCACGTGGGTGAGATTTGGTTATTATTCGTACAATTCTTTTTTGTAATCTAAAAGTCTGGGAGCTATAAGATGTATTTCCCCAGAATATTATGCCATATCTCAGGCGGGAATGAACATTCGCAAAATATACACAACGAGCAGTATGAAGACTGACTGAATTTGCAAGAATTCTGAACGCGTAGCTTAATGAACTTAATTTTGTGTTCAATTCATTTAAATGGGCGTTCCATTTAAGGTTTGACTGAATTGAGAGACCTAAAAATTTTGTTGCCTCAACATCAGTCAATGGTACACCGTTCATTTTCAATGGAGCACAGAATTGTTTATTTGAAATGGAAAACTGCATTAAAACCATAGATAAACTGAGAGAGGGGGTTAGCAGCTTCTCACGAAGAAGCGATGTCTTTTGTGGACGTCGGCAGATCGAATGGCTATGCATTCAATAAATACATATATGTTTTCAGAATTATCTCGACAATTAAAACTTATATATTCCATTTTTTTAAAATAAAGGACTTCTTAAATCCTCTTTTAAAGAATTCCAATAAATTTATAACTGTAATTATTGGTTGAAATAATGTATTTTAATTTTACATTTCAGGCTTTGGAACCACAATATGTTTGTGATTATATCGATTCCATATCGAGCATGCCATAATCATCCCTTCATTGATGACTCCAATGCTAAATAATGTCTCCCTCCACCACTGCGTCGATAGTCCCAGTTGAACGCGAGTCGCGCCCGAGTGCTGCAGGAGTGATTCACACGTTTTATTGAGCTTTCTTTCGCTAGTTGCTGGAGGGGGGAAGGGGAATTGTCAGTTTCTCAGCGGTACTGTAAAAGAAAATCTAAAGTTCGTTTGTCGATGCAAATCCTTTTTCTATTACTCGCCAGGAAAAATTGTCTAGATTTCAGACGTTACCAATAACTTTTGGTACTTTTATTTATAATTCAACTACGTGTCGGGTTTCTGAGGGAGTTGAAATTCAAAAAGAGTCGAGAAGAGACGGTCGATTAGGACTCGAAATTCAATGGGCTCTGCCCGCACAGGTTCGCATCTTGCTCGCAGCGATTATTATTCTTTTTTTCTTTTCCTTCTTCCATGGTGTAACGGTTATAATTCAGGGCTGTTATACTCAAAATCGAGAGTTCAAACCCAATCTAAGCTATTAAAAATGCGAGAGAAATTTGCGTGGTCGGGCGGAAGAGCAGACCTGATGGCAAGATTGATTGATTGATTGATTGATTGACCGATAGATTATGGAGCTCAACAAAAAGTTACAATAGGGAGGAAATGTTTAGTTCGGAAGAGTTGCCAAGAATGCCTGTTGGTATCTTCATTCATAATTCAACTAATAAAAGAGACAGGGGAGGATTTTAAGAGGACAGGGGAGATTAACAATTAATTGCTCTAGGAAAAAAATGTCTAACTGTAAGTGTTGTCAACCACGGTCATTGGTATCTTCGTTTATATTTCAACTACGTGTAAAAACAGAGAGGAGTCGGCATTGTCAAGATCAAGAAAAATATGTCAAGGTAATTCTCCACGTAGGTCTCATAAAGCTTTTACAGTTTTTGACCACATGCAACTTGCAACTGGCCTCTAGGAGCATACTATCTTCTCGTGGTGTGGTCCTAAGATCGATTCCCGGTGGAGGTCAAAATAGAGTTGTAGCTTTACTTTAAAATCGTCTCAGTTTCTGTAGCTGTGTGAAGCTCAGGCAGGCGGAGTTTGCTAGTTACGGTGAAGGGATTACGTAATACTCGCCTCATTTCTCTCTTACTCCCCAAGCGTGGGAATTAACCAAGTCCCAGGCATGAGGGACACCGTTAGCTTGCCGGAATAGTCGGACAATAGAATCAAAATGCCAAATTTTACGTACAAGGGTTGAGATAAATGCTTTAAATTTAGTATTTAAATAGTTCGCCGAGTACTTCCTAAATAAGTATTTAAATACGTTCTCATAATATATTAAGTTTTCATTTCCTAAATATATAAGTATTTAAAATACTTGAAGTACTCAAAATACGGTAAATACAAGTGTATTATATCTTTTTCATTGCTTTGCGCTTTTATATTGTAATTGTCGATTACAATAAATTAGTAATTGACAGTCATATAAATTTCTGAACAATATAAGTGAGTATAAACAAAAAGAAGTTGCACATATTTTTATTAAAGTATTTTAAGTATTTCGTTTGCTTTAAATATACCTATTTTATGTATTTAACAATGTCTCCAAAATACACGACCAAAAAAGCTCGCTCGTGGCACCTAGCGAAGTCGCTAGCCGTTCACCACTGAGGTCTGGGTTCGATTCCCGTCAAATCTCATGTGAAATTTGTTCCAACAAAACGAGTTTGGCTGCTTCACAAGGGCTAGTCGAACTCCTGTGAAGTGTCCAAAACCCCACCTCTATCCTTATTCCTTCCCAATTCTGGCCGCTGGGTAGCGACGCAAGAGTACGTAGCAGGAGACGCGTACGCGGAGATGCTACCTCTTGACAACTGACTGCGACGTGACGTGACATGACATGTAAGTAATGGAGGATTACTACCCAATAGCGCACATAAATGGAGGATTACTCCCCAGTGCAAAGCGATCAATGCCCCTTAAAGGGCTTGGAGACGCGTTGCGTAAAGTTGTAGACGAAACAAATTTTTAAAAAAACAACTCAAAAAACAGTTTTTCAAATACAAAATGTATTTAAATTACGTATATCAAACTCAAGTGTTTAACCCTGACGACACACATCCGTGACTTGCACGAACGTGGCGGCCAGGAGCGCTCACCCAGGGAGGCGCAGGAGGCGTAGTGCTGCACCTGCGTGACGAAGCGGCTGACGCTGAGCACGAGCAGCGCCACGGCCAGCGCCCCCGTGTGGCACATGAGCGCCTTGGCGTTCACCGGCCGCCGCAGCTCCGCCAGCAGCGCGTACACCGCCAGCGTGGCCAGCAGCGCCGCCATGCCCACCGCGTACAGCGCCACGTACACCTTGTCGAGGGCGCTCATGAGCCGCGGCGGCGCCACCTACCCACGCCCACACAAGCAAATTACACTCCACTCCGGTTATAGTGAACTCGGATATAGCGTACCCTCGGATGTAGCGAACACTCAGGTATAGCGAACCCTCGAGTATAGCGAACTATAGTTTCACTATAGCAAACCTTCGGATATAGCGAACCCTCGGATATAGCGAACCCTCGGATAAAGCGAACCCTCGGATATAGCGAACCGAAGTCACTGGTGTCGTTTCACTTACATTACAAATCAGCACAAGAAGATTCAGTTATAGTGAAACTGACCCTGGGCTATAGTGAACGTAGCAAAGAAGTCATGGAAATTAATTGGATCTCCTATGTTATTAGACGATTAAAAGGGACGGAGAGTGTAACGGTGTTCCAACAGTTCAATAAGTATTGAAACGCGGATTTTGGTGTTCCTTTATATTAATAAAATCAATAATTGTGGAGAAATTCCATTTACTTTCGACATCATCGGATGTAATTAATCTCTGATATAGTGAACCAAACATGTTTGTCCCCAGAAGTTCACTATAACCGGAGTCGGCTCTACACAAAGCTTCTTTTTTATTGAGAAAGGTATTTTTTATACTCAATAATAAGACCGGCTTAGGTAGCTCACGGCATCAATTAATGTCACTGCACTGCCTCTGATTCATTGATTAATTGATTAGTGATTCCGGGTGCGTCAACTGCTCTCATTAGTTCCGTGCATGGTTTTCCTCTAGAGGTAGCGGTGATCTCCCGCTTGATGGTGAGATCCCGCGCCGACCTACCTGTCGCCTAGGAAGGCTTCCCCAACCAGGTATCTCCCACTAACGGGGCACCGCCCCAGCTGGGACAAGCTCTAAGCCCCCGACATTCCCTGGCATGCGTGTAGGGCATCTAAGTGTGTCTGTAAATAAAGCGTGAGGATAGGACAAAGAAGAGGAAGGAAATATCGTGCGCGGTCAGTGACCTGTTAATTGAGTACTGCTCCTGCAGTCGTCTGGTGTTGATCGGAGAAACCACGGCAAACTACCGATAAGAGCTGCTGCCCGCTAGAATTCTCCCCCAGCCAGTGACTAAACAGTGCCTCTGACCGGGAGGTACTACGGGGGAGTCCCGACGGTGGCAGGATTATCGAGACTAAATGTCAGCTAGGTGGAATTCAGCCGTTGTCTGGAAGAGGATTCTAGCGGCCGGCTGATATGATCGGTAGTTTTTCCTGGTTTCTACTATCAATACTAGGCGAATGCCGGAGCAGTACATTACTAAACGTGCCATGAACCGTGAACAATCTTTCCTTCCCCTTCCTTGTCCCATCCTCAGCACTTATTTATACACACACTTACACGCGCTACAATACCACATATGTTAGCTTAGAGCGTGTCCCAGCTGAGGCAGTGCCCCGCCGGTGGGAGATACCTTGTTGGGGAAACCGCCTGCATGTAGGTCGGCACCAGATCTCGGTACCTCTCGCAATACAATCAAACACTACACGTATGGAACATATAAAATAAGTTATAAGTGGAGTATCAAGTATTTCATTTTATTTTGCGAGATACTTGCAATTGCAGCCGATCGAGTTTCGTGAAAGTGAAAACAAAATTAAATACGTTTGGTCATATTTGATAAATTAATTTTTAGATATTATTCCCACTATTAACAGGTTATTAATTTCTTAGTTTGTGAGTTTATTCAAAGATACAAAATAATTTTCTCGTAATTTTTTTATTGCATTACTTGTAGTGTTCTCTAACCGTATAAATGTTGCTGAGTAGCTGTGTAGAATAAAAGGAATTCCAATGCAGAAAGTTATTGTAACAAGTATTCTAAATCATAAGATGTTCATAAAAGAGTATTGTTATAATTTGCTAGTTTCGAAATTGAAAATGAAAATAAAGTATTATAAAGTGCATCTTAGTGCAGATCAAATGATGTATATAGTAAGCACCTATAATGTTATTCCATTAGTATAGGTCATTTGACGTTTTTTTAAATTTTTTTCTTTAGTAGAACAAGTAATTACATTAGTATTAGGCCTACTTTTAAATGGCCGTCAATTGGCACATGGACCGAGCACTAGTTTCCTATGAGGCGGTCCCGGGAAAAAAATGAAGCTGGATCTATCTGATATATTTCGTTTCAACTTCTATAGCTGCGTCACAAAATAAAAAGTTCTGACAGGCCAAGTAACCTCGGTACGGTGATGTAAAAACGTCATGCTCGCCACATATGTCTCTCCCTACTCCCAGATGTGGACAATAAATGAAAACACCATTAGCTGGCGTAAGTTGGGTTAATCCGAACCTAAAATTCTAAATACCTACATACATTAGAGTTACAGTTTGGCTTCATGAAAATAGACCATTTCAACAGCAACTAAAGAAAAGTCGGGTGCAAAAAATATTTCCAGTATGTGGTCGGTCGTTATCTTTCTTGTCGTTATCGTTGTCATTGTTGGTCCTTATGTCTTATAGCATCTCAAAATTATACTGCGGTTTTTACCGAGCTGCTTCTCAATTCCACTCAAGGCCCGTCACCTCGGTGGCATTATGGAACGGTTTTTCGCGTCTTTCTCAGTCGTGCCGCTAGAGTCGCTTCATATGCAACACTGCTTGATACGGTCGCAAGCATGCGACACCTTGCGGCACGGCTGAGTAAGACGTGAAAAACCGTGGTGACGGGCCTTGAGTGGAATCGAGAGGCAGTGTACGTGTTAAGAGGGAGAATAAGCAGGCGCCTGCCTCACCCGCGCGCACGCCAGCGCCCACAGCCGCTCCTCGCCCTGCGGAGACGCCGTGCGGTCCACGCAGTACTCCTGCGGCAGGAAGGGCGAGCCCAGCACCTTGGCCCTCAGGCTGCCGTTGGCCAGCACCGCCAGGGCTGCCGTCTCCATGTCACTGCGCAGGAAAGGCCGCATTGCACGGCGAATGCAGCTTGCTCAAGTTCTCTCTCTCTCTCTCTCTCTCTCTCTCTCTCTCTCTCTCTCTCTCTCTCTCTCTATATCTCTATCTCTATATCTCTATCTCTCTATCTCTATATCTCTATCTCTCTATATCTCTATCTCTCTATATCTCTATCTCTCTATATCTCTATCTCTCTCTCGCTCTTTCTCGTTCCCTCTCTCGCGCTCTCGCTCTCCATCTCTCCCTCTCTCCCTCTCTCCCTCTCCCTCTCTCCCTCTCCCTCTCTCCCTCTCTCCCTCTCCCTCTCTCCCTCCCTCTCTCTCCCTCCCTCTCTGTCCCTCCCTCTCCCTCTCTATGACACTCCCTCCCGGCTTTCTGCTCTCTTTGCCTGCTCTGTCCTCACTCTCACGCTCTCTCTTAGTGAGGCCTCCTTACTCCTTGCGTCTCTCACTCCGCGCTTCTCCACGCTCCGCACGCTCGCTCCCTCTCTCTCCTCTCCTCTCTTCTCTTCTCCCTCCACCCTCCCCCTCTCCCTCTCTCTTTCCTAGAGAGTAGTATATATATATATATATAAAGTAACACATTCCGACCAATTCTACAAGATAAAACAATAATTGTGGCATAAACACTACTAAAATTATGTCAGAATAGGATGTAAAATAACAAAAAATAATTAAGTAAAGGATGTAAATTTTTTGTCCTGACTGGCCCCTGACTATTTTACCTGCAATAATTGCCGGTTAATTGAAATAAGCAGTGTTTATTTTGCATCATATTCTGACATAATTTTAAGTAGTGGTGCAACAAAAGCACGCACATTATCATTATTTGTAACGATTAAGTAACATTAAAATCCTACCTGAACATACATTTGTGTATTTTTTTAAATTAAGATTTCATTGACATAACTATTTTTTACAACTGAAAGAAAAAGGCGGAGTAGTAGGCGGAGTAGTCCACACGTGAATTAGGTCATTTGTATATCCGTTAAAAAAAGACGTCTGCCACGACAACTGTTGTGCTACAGTGAGATAAGGTACTTCATGAATGAAAACATAACAAAGTAACAGACATATCCCTTAGTAACGCTTCCGCATTCATCACCCCGTACTGCTCCCCTGCTATATACTGATCCTTTCCGAGATATCAGACTCGTATTTAAAAAAATGAAAGAACAAAGTTTTTTCCAAAATATGATTTTTATACATCCAGAAAAAAATGTTCGCATTTCGTGAGCCAATGATTGATTTCTTTGTCTCGACCTACGGTCTCATGAAAAAAATTATTTTCAACCATGAAAAAAACACTTAATATGAAAATAAGTATTCGCACGCTTAATGTAATTAATAATTATTATGTTGCTCGGTCATTTAACTGCACTCATTCAAAAATTGATTCATACGTTACAGTATAACTAACAATAAATTTTAAAAAATTGAGCCTTTTGAAAAAAATCTAGTTCTTAAAATTGCCTTTATTTCATGCAAATTTACGTGAAAACTACTCATTGTGATAAGCGAAGAACCCTGGGCTTAGTTTTCGGCAACCAGTGTTAGTAATAACAGCATTGTTTATAAACTCGGAAGTCAAAGAATACGTGTTATTAGACCAACCAATCAACAATGTTTAATATTCCATGTTTAGCGTCATAACGCTGTGCAGATGGACACGGCCCCAACACTTTATGTGAAGAAGGTGTGAAGAGGGCGTTGGAAGCGAGGATCTTTTATTTATTTTACGTCAAAAAACAGTTAAAACTGCGTATGATGTGCTATTTGGAATTTAGTTACAAATTATCTTTTTTTAATATTACAATTATTCCAATATTGCTGAGCATTGAGATAAAAATTCACATAAAATAAAATAGTGTTTTTAATTTTGTCGTGAAAGATCATGTCAGTATTTTCCTTCAATTTAATTTTACATTGATTTTGTCTTCTCTTTTCTGTCTACCCATGGTATGGAGAGGAGGCACCCGAAAGAACTAAATATGCAAAATTGGAAAAGAGGACGATCTTAAAAGTATTTTATAGAATACTGCCTTAGAACATAATCCGGATCCAGCCTTGATTTCCCCACGGTCACCCATCTATCCTTCACCTGCACCCGAACTGTACCTCATCATTTCCCCATTTGTCATCTACCCGTCCTCCAAAACACATCATCTTCAGAATTTACTTGTTCTAAAAAAAGAGTTGTGTTTCCATGAGACACATAAGCTGGAGTAAAATGTCTAGGAGGCTTAGGCGTTTCCGAGTAATTCGAAATTATGTGTTGCAATAATCTTTTTTACATGTCATAATCTGCAAACTTTTAGTTTTTTTCTTCTGAAATATTTTCGATGTAGGATGGTGTGTGATTCTCTATCCACCAGTATCACACTTTCAAGGTTTTGGGTCGATAGTTTGTTATAAACTACCAAGCTATAGTCTTTCCTTAGCCAATGATATACTTATGCAAAGGAATAAAAAGATTTTAAAAAAATGATAATTTGTAACTAAATTACAAATTCAAAATATCACTGGGTGCTACATCAATGTGTACAAATGCATAATAAACACTAAAAGAAAGGCACACAACCGTTGCAGTCATTTTCAAAGTATATTTTAAGACAAGATGATTTAAAGGCGGGAAAATGGTGTTTTTTAACTGCAGCCCAGCTATTTAAAAATCTCAAAAAATTCACAATCATTTGTGTATTAAGAGTAACGTTTAAATTTTTTTCAAGTCTGTTTCATGATTCTAATAAAGAATAAAAAATACTTTTTGTTATTTTTTTCAAAAATATTTTTATTTTAATTTGGGTCTGAGACAATATATAAAAATATTTTTGTGATAGTATATTTTTTCTCATTTATCATATTTTTAGTCAGATAAAATATATAAGTGGTAAAAAATTAAAATAAAAAACCAGGTTTTTTACAATAGAGGGGTGTGGGTGGTGAGACGAGGGCTAAGAAACCTTTCAAAAATATTATATTTATGTTACAATTATAATGTAACCACTTATAGGTTATTTGGTTTTCGGGAACTTTTTACCGTCTTATCCGGGGGTACCATTGAAATAAAAAAAAATTTTGAAATTATTTTAGAGAAAAAAGTAGTTTATTTTATAATGATATAAAATAATTTAATGTTGTTAAGCTTAATGAAAAGTATCCCTCAAAATCAAAATATCCGTTTCAAATTTTAATTCTAGCTGTACAATTTTCTATGTGCCACATTAAATACATACATACACTTCTCACTTAAATACTGGTAACTAAGTAATTCTTAGACACTTTAGGATCCCTGTGTTCTCTAGACGTTTCCAGGGTACTAACAGGTTCCTTCTCCACTAACGCCAATGCTTTTTCCTCCCCTGCTTTCAGGAGAATAGACTTGTCCTCGAGGCGGAGGGTTACGTGGACCTCATGGACCCCTTCCTTGCTTTTTATTACCACGTCAGGTTTGAGTCTAACCCGTTCAGCAACGGAGAAAGTGGCTTCCATGAACACTACGGTATTAGACTTTCGGAGAATCTCCCTCTCTATGAAGTTCTTGATCTCATCATGACGCTTTATTCTTTGTCTTAGGTTGATTGATTGATTGATAATTCCGGGCGCGTCAACTACTATGATCATTCGTCCCTTAAGTGTAGTGCGTGTTTTTCATCGGGAGGTGGCGATGATCTTCCCCCACTGGATAGCGTGATCTGGCGCCGACCTACCGTCTACTAGCGGTTTTTTCACCAATAGGTATCTCCCACCAGCGGGGCACCGCCCCAGCCGGGATAAGTTGTAAGTCCCCGGCCGGTCTCCCAGTATGTGTGGTAGTGTAGTGCATGTTAGTGTGTGTTATGGCCTAGAAAAAGTGCATTGACTGAGGATGTGGTTCATGGTTTTTATCGCTCTATTGCACTTCCTGCGCGTGGTTCATGGCTTTTATCGCTCTGTTGCACTGCGTTATATATCCTCTCAGGGCCTCCCCTTACTCAGAGTAGAAAATAGAGGAAGTTATTTACTGCTTAGGAGCAAGAATTATCAAGGGCCCACATATTTTTGTTTCAATAAATCTTTTTTTTTTTGCATCATTACATAACTTTCCCTATACTACGTAAGTAGTAAGCGAGAGAAAAGTGAGTTGAATAAAATTATACGTTTTAATTAATGTGTTAAACCCTGAACAAAAAGCAGGTAAAAATATAATACATTTATATTATGAGTAGATATTTGAAAAGAATGTATAATCTCCGTTAAAAACCTGCAACACTGAGTGAAGAAATAATGTAGAAGCTAGGATTACCATACAAATCAATGTAACCACAAATGGATTAAAAGTGAAACCTTCATTTTAAAAAATCTCAGGAAGAAGTGCATGAGCAGATTTCCAATAGATGCTGCACAGACCGCGGACCACATGTTTCGAATTAGTATTATAGAGTATTTACTACACATAATTTATATATTGAAAACACTAAATATTTTTTCAACAAAGAAGTTACAACTTTCCACGCAACCAAATTTAGTGTTTTTCTGTAAATAAAAGGTAGTGGGTTCTAGATGAGCTTTAACTTACTCTTATTAAACGGATGTATTGTACAAATGCTAAATTTTAATATTAGTCTTAAAATTATTGAATGAATGAATCTGAATGATTGAATGAATATCTGCCGTCATTTTTTATCACTTCGAAAGGTCGAAAAGTTCTAAATTATGAATGTCAATTGGAACTAGATCCTTGAATTCCGAACCGTACCTACATTTTTTAATAACCTCTACATTTTTCAACAAACCGAAAATTGATAGTGTTTTCGATTCCTGTGATTGATTCAACAGTTAAAAAGAGGGCGAGAAAAACTCCAAGCCCGTGGTGATAAACTTAGTCCTTCTTCCTTCCAACAGTCAAGTAAAAACTAATAGTTTTATTTATTTGATTTATTTTACATCAAAAACAGTTAAAAAGTGTTTGAGGTGCCGTGGGTGAAGTGAATTCTGTGCACGTTTTCAAAATTGTGTAATCCCTAACCCTAAGCTATATACTACTTGAATTTTGAATACAAAAAGAAAATGAGCGTTTTTTGTTAGGATTGTTAAAAAAATATTCGCCAATAGTTCCTCGCATTACCATCCCCCTTGCCTCAACACATGTGGCTCGCACCGATAAAGAAACAGATTGAGAGGAGCTCTTCTAAAAGAAGGATAGTACGTTGGAGTTCAGTCGACTTCCTTTGGTTGGTTAGTTCCACCATTTACCGATTGCCAACGCTTCATGGACCAATTCCTGTAGCCTTTGCCCATCTGCTAACGCGCTCGCCTTTCTTGCAGCTAGCCCGGAGCGGAGGCTTGTTTATAGCAGTGATTCAGCACAACCACAGCTGGGGGAATTATTTCAATTCTGCGGTGTCTGTAATCCCAACGGTCTTATAACAGCCATTGAATCACGATATCTGACATAATCGTTTATACGGATGGATTGTTTTTAGTAATGTCCTGTAATGCATCGTCGGAAGTGCATGATTTCGGAACACATTTCACTGGGCAGAGATAGGTTGGAAATAAGGACGGTACACAAAAAAGAGCCTCATCTAAAAAATGTCAGTTTACAAAGTAGCGGTTTTTTCCTGAGCAGGGACGTTTATATTGCGGTCAAATATTTTTTCTTTTCTTCCCGGATGTCTTGGAAACTAGTGGTAGTATAATAGCACATACTTTCTCGTATTAACTGTAACGGTTAATTAATAATAGTGTTCTACTGAAACTGCAGATCAGGGTAGCCGAGATCGCTAAGAAATTTCTTGAACTGCAGGATCGCGGGTTCCAAACGCGCCTTGAGCATGATTGTTTTTGCGTATGTCTGTATGTTTGTGATTTGTCATTTCATCCTTCAACATCATTATCATTTTACCACATCCCTCAGGGATAACAACTCTAGGTTTAAAAACGGATTCAGGATTAAAGTGCTGATCCCCCCGTAAGAGTCACGGTAAATATAACTAAGCCCAGTGGTGAGTTTGACACGAATTACAATGAGAACAAGAAATCCCAAGTTTTTACATTAGCTGTAGAGCTAGATTGAATTCAGCCGCTGTCCGGAGGAGAATTCCAGCGACTGGGTTCTCGAATCGGTAGTTTTCGATAATTTCTCTCACCAATACCATCCCAATGCCTCCGCAACACCGTAAGTAACCGTTCACGGACCGCGCGCCATCTTTCCTTCCTCTCCCTTGTTCAATATGCTCCCCCTTAATAACATCCCCCCATCTAATATCTCCCCATGTAATAACATGCATTACATTTACGGGAATAAATATCTTAAAAGTTGACGCGCGTGAAAACACATTCCTCGTGGTGTTAAAATAGCACGTACGTTCCCGCCCGTATTTTCACGTAAAACTAAACAAAAAGTACGCAATTTTTGAAAAATTGTACATGACCTTATTTAACAATCTATATTTAAACAAGAAATTTCATTAAGGGGAAAATGTCTATCTTTAATATTTCCGTTGTAGAAGACTCTGAAAACATTTTGAACTTTTGCAATTTTGGAAAAATCAAGGTTTTAAACGAAAATGAGACCTGCACCTCTTAAACGTCCTTCACACTATCCAACAACAAAATTTAAATAAAAACGATGGAGCCATTTTTTGGAAAATTTTGGAAATGTCCCAGGTGCTTCATGTAAATTACCCCAAAATTGAAATATCGATTATAAATTCAGGAGGCCGCTACATCAGTTAGATCGATAGGGGAATGTCAATTTGGGAGAAAATCGGCTGAACGGTTTAGCCGGTTGTTCACAGACGGACAGACAGAACGACGGAAGGCAGACGGATAGACGCTTGGTCATCAATCGATTTTTCGCTATCAAGCACCCACAAAACATGAATTCTGGTTACACCACGTTTTAGAGAATTCTTCTTTCTAAATTTAGCAACAGGGTTTATCTACTTTTCCCCGAGCCTTATTTATAATACGATATTTTCTGCCAAAAATTCGCCGTTTTTCCGTGCAGCATTACGTAACAATCTCTCAACTGCGAGCCCAGAAAGCAACGATGAGTGAAGGCGCGCTGACCTGCTGTCGAGGGCGATGGTCTGGCGGCCGTCCGCGCACGAGGGGCGGAAGGGGCCCCGCAGCAGGTCGAAGGAGGCGTTGGCCGGCCTCGGGCTCCACGCCGCCACGCCCCCCTCGCCCTCGTGCAGCGCCACGTTGAAGGAGGCGTTGGCGCGCGCCTGCCGCAGCAACAGCACAACGCACAAACGTCAAGCGCAAAGTGAGACGAAGAAATAAACAAAGCCATCTTCGACAACTTCATATATTTATTTAGAGAGCCGGCTTTCGACGACTTTGCCGTCATCATTAGTCTACACCTACAAAGAAAATAACAAATATAAATAAAATATCAAGTAAACACAATGCTAAGGGGGAATAGTATAAAATAGATACCTCATCCCTGCTTTGTGTATTTTGTAATGTCATTTGCCACTGGTCTCTATATTAATATACCCCTTGCATTTCAAATTCCACGTAACTATTATTTATATTAATCCCCCGCTTTATCTTATTTTCTATTTACTTGGTATTTTATTTATATTTTCTTTGTATTTGTAGACTGGTGAGGACGGCAAAGCCGTCGATAGCCGGCTCTCTAAATAAATATATTAAGTTCACGAAGATGATTTCCTTTATTTCGTCATGAAATAATGTCAATAACATCGCATCCAATTCCCACAAAGTACGATGTTAGATAAACATCGATTTCAGTTGGGACTGTTTGCTCAGGGTAATGTACAGCAATCGACAGTAATTTCGAGACTATTAGAGGATGATGAAGTAGAGATTGTTTAAATCGAAAAGTCTGGCGACAGAGTGTGCGATAAATTCCCATAATGCCACATCGTCTTCATTCGCATTTGCTCGACTAGAGAAAAACATAGACCAACCACTTCATCAACCACTGATCCACACATACAAGTTTATTATTACAATAGAATAAATTATATTATTAAATAAATGTTGTGGCGTATTAGTGAGCTGCGGTATGACTTCGAGTTCGACTTGGCGCATGCGTATAGGCTCAGAAGTGAGTCGATTGCTGTACGCTCCCTGTGCAAACAGTCCCTAAAAGATCAATGCATAAATATATACATTAAAGACTAAGAACAACGTAGCGACAGTAATCTCGACCTTCTGCACCTGCGCAGTTCGAGATGGGCTTGCGAAGATGCTCAAAATGCTATAGAGTGCTCGACATATTTTTATAGATTGCTCTACCCAACGCTGTGCTTAATGTCCATATTTTTATAAAAGACATGGATGTAATGATACTTGGCTGTTGGGGAGACGCTGATTTCTAGTCACGGTTGGCAACGATTCGATCGTCTGCGACTTTCCTCAGTGTGAATTACCATTTTGCTCTGAATAAGGTCACAATAAGATACCGAAACGTTAGCAAATTTGTGTCGTACGCAGCGTCTCTCGGGCAGTTGAGTATGTACGAGGTTTGTGGCAGACGTCATGGCAACTATTTTTTTCTAAAAGAAACATTATCTGATCACATAATTTCATTTTTCGTCTGAAAGTCATGCAGTACTAGTGTGTGTTCAAAACAGCGGATGGTTCTTTGAAAGTCTTAGAATACAGAGTAATGTAATGATAAATGCCAAGTTGCTCATAGTACATTTTCTGAGCCCATGCCGTATGGTACTTTTTCCTTCTTTATTTACGATTTTCCCTCAAATTTTTAATATCTCTTTAGAAAACTAAAAAAAGAGGCCCATGATTTTGACCTAGAAAGGAAAAAGTACGGAGAATTTCACACCTTGATGCCACAAATGTTGAGAAACGCTTTTAATTTACTAGAATAACCAGTGACTATTTTGTTGAAATTTTGAATCTGATTGCAGAAGACGTAAGAAAATCTGACACTTAACAATCATGAAGCTATCTCACCTGAAGAATAACTTGTTGTTGCACTCATATAAATATATATTCAATAGAATTATAAATCTATTGAACTTTTTTCTTTAGTAAAATGTACAAAATATTTAAGAACAAAAAATTTAAAAAATCGAAGTTTATTGTTATTTGAAATTAATTAAATTACTGATCACGATTAGATGTATCTTTTCTGACCGTTCGGTCGTGTCAGATTCACTGGCGAGCTGAAAATATTCTACATCTGACGGGTCTTTGCCTTGGTTTACACATCGAAACTGGAGTGGCAGCGGAAGAAATGCGTTCGACCGCGAATGGAAATCCGCAGCGAAAAAAACGCTGCCAATCTGCTGCCGCGCAGGTCTGAACATACTCATAATTAGGGAGCGGATTTTAATGAAATGTCTTTTTTTCACTTTAGAACAATGCCGTTTAGTACAGAAATTAATTTATGACAAAAGGAAATGACCCATTTTTGTATGTCATTATTTGTATTTTTGTCGATTTCTTCTAATAAGTCATTTTTTACCTTTTCCCGTCATTTTTATGCATTTTTTGCTGATTTAATGGATTTTAATGTCCTTTTAAATGATATTTGCTTCAAATAAAATTTATGAGATGCAACAAATGTTCTTCACAGAATTACTCAGCAGCCTATTCGATTTGTTCGCTCAGAAATTGTTTTGACAGCCGTTGTATATAATTCTTGTGACGTGTATCAGTGGCATTACCGGTTCGGCCAATTTCGGGATAACTGAAGGCAGAGATTTCCGGGTAAAGAACAGTCCAAACCAAACGTTTGCAAGCTGAGTTCACTCGAACGAATGGTAGAAGCCTCGATTACATCAGTAACGTATCCAACAGCTAAAGTTGTTCATCCGAACTGGTTTTAATAAGCTTTCTTACGTCATTTTTCTTTCGGTTTAGGGCATTTTTAAAGCATTTATGGAGCACTTTATTGATCATTTTTGGCGATGATTTAGGCCATCAAAATCCGCCCCTACTGATAAGCCAACACTTGACGCGAAATTTCCGCTGCGGACGTTCCGCGTCGGCAGCGGATGTTCCGCGCCGCTCTGTACCTGGCAGTGCGCCTGCTGCACCATGCCCACGGACTGGCCCAGCGTCAGCATGCGCGAGTGGTCGCAGCACTTGCGCACGCACGCCACGCGCGCGCACGGGCACGTCAGGTACGCCATGTAGCCCCTGCCCAGCGCCGCCTGGTCCACGCAGTACTCGGCCGGCGACAGCACCAGGTACTGCTTCCTCGCCGCAGGCACGCTGCTCCACAGCTTCACCTGCCCAGCGCGACGCTCGCTTTGCTTTGGATCCGGTAGGGCCGACAAATACGTATTGCATTGCATAATACAGTGCGCCAGGAAAGTCTCTCTGCAGTGATTCAAATCAGGGCATCCTATTGATTGATTGATTTTTCGTGTTTCCGGGCGCGCCAACTGCTTTGGTCATTAGTCCCGTGAGTGTAGTGCATGTTTTGCCTTGGGAGATGGCGGTGATCTTCCCCCGCTGGATGGCGAGATCCGGCGCCCACCTACCGTCGGCTTTGGGGTTTCCTCACCAGGACGCTCCCACCAGCGGGGCACCGCCCCAGCCGGGACAAACTCTAAGCTCCCGACCGGTCTCCCGGAATATGTGGTAGTGTAGTGCATGTTAGTGTAAGTGTGTGTGTAATGGGAGAGGATAGGACAAGGAAGAGGAAGGACAGATCGCGCGCGGTCCGTGGCCCGTTTGTTAGGGTACTGCTCCGGCATTCGCCTGGTGTTGATCGGAGAAACCACGGAAAACTACCGATCAGAGCAGCCGGTCGCTAGAATTCTCCTCCAGGCAGCGATGAAATTCGACCTAGCTGAAAAGCTAGTGTCGAAAATCCTGCTGCCGTCAGGACTCGAACCTAGGACCTCCCGATCAGAGGCGCTACAGCGACATCAGTTGATGCACTGAGCTACCGCTCCCGGTATCCTATTAAAAATTGCATTTATGTTGGCAGCAACGAGATCACTGGGAAACAAGTGAAGGCGACAACACTTCCACCATCTATTATGATTGTGCTGAGATCTACTCGTGCAACTTTTCTTGAACGATGACCTTGCTTCTCCCTCTCTTGAACAATGAACAGTTGAAGGCAAAAGCTCGCATCGAGCACTGATGACAACATTCCAAGCATGAAAACTTGGTTGGCGCGAAACAGATGCTAGTCGAAGCTAGTTCTTTAATAGTCGAGAACTTCTGTTTAGCTTTATTACCATTATCTAAAGAAATGGCTGAGGCAGGTCCAGGACCTTTAAGGGAGGCACCTAAAACTCCTATCCACTGTTCCTGCTGTTGCCTACCCAGAGCGATGACCTGGCCGCACACGTAGTAAGTTTGACTTTGATTTTCCAGATGTTGGCATTACTGTAAATACTCTAGTGGCCGACTTTGTAACTAATACCCCCACTCCGCCCGCATTTCTTCAATCTATCGCTCAAGAAAAGTTGCGCGAGTAGTACATGATTCACGTTTTCAAGTCGTAGCTCGCACTGCAACATAATGACTGTTGCACACAGCAAGGTGCCACTGCGGAGAGACTTTCCTGACACACTGTACTTGTTGAATGTATGTGCGTTTAATGGAGTGTCTTACCTCCTCTAAATCCGTGTACATCCTTTGGGGTTTGATGTGGGGATAACTACTATTAAATCAACCTTTAGGACAAGGAAAATAACACACAAAGCTTATATCATGATTTCCAATTATTTTCTACTGGATCTTATTTTATGTTCCGAGTCCTGGATCGTTGTCATTCTCAAAGTACTTAACGTATTCCTATAATTGAAAAATCACTTGGTACCTAGTTACTTCAGCCTGATATATTCATAAACACTTGGACTAGTAATAAAGTATAAATGTTTTGTGCTTGAGCATGGGAAATATATTTGTTTTAACCATCATTTTGAAGATAAATTTGTATCTTGGAACAGCTAATTCCAATATTCTTTAATACCAATATTTTCCTTTATTTCTGGAATTGCTGTAGTTTTAGTATTAAGGGTATATTTTTACATTTAGCCGCAGCGTTTCATTCCACTGACAAAATATCTCATATTTTTCCTTCGTTGTTAGTGGTAAGAAAACTACTATAAATACGAGAGTACTGATGTAATGAATACGAAATAATTATTTATAGATAATTAAGGATATTTTTACAAATACATTAATATTGAATAAGAGTAATAATGTAACTTCGGATATGTTTATTCTTGAAACTTACAAACCAAATCTCAAATTCTTAACCCATCAAATTTACCTAGAGTTTGAAGAAATAATAAGCCAATTTAATTTTGCTCTCAAAATCTCTGTTGTTGATGCCTATCTTCTGCCTCCAAGTTCCCACACTCAATTGCAGAATTAATAATAAATCTAATCTCATCAAATATTGTCATGCTTTTTTTTATTTTTATAACGATGTTTGAGCACTCACCTTTATTGAACCGTTTCTGAAGAAGTGTGCTTCTCTGGTCCATTTCACCGAGGTGAGGTTGAACGGACAAGGGCGCCTGTTGTAGCGAACGACGAGGTCGTTAGAAGAGTTCTTGTGCAGGATGGACCAAACGACCTTGGTGAGCCACGGGGGCTGGCCCCGTCTTCGCACGCTGCCCCAGGTCTCCTGCTCCTGCAACAGGTCACCTTTCGGTCACCAGAACGGAAGCCGGAGAAGATTTTCATGGATTCGTAGACTGCCGCGCCGAAGTCATTGGATTCTTGGCTGTCCGGGATGAGCCGCGTCACAGTCGATGGAGCTGACGTTTCGGCCATCTTGTTGTGGCCTTCTTCCGAGCTGTACTGAATATTCCTGAATTCAGAGTAGCTCTGAAGAAGACCACAACAAGATGGCCGAAACGTCAGTTCCATTGAGTGAGGCGCGGCTCACCCCGGACAGTCAAGAATCCAAGATATTCATGAGTTCTCAACGCAATCAATATAGTCGTCAGGGGTCCCTTAACAGACAGACGGAACAGATTACTGCAACGCAGATTACAATGGTTCATAACTCGAAAATTAGGAGACATGATTTTTAGATGGATAGGACGGGAAATGACGGGAGACAGGCAGAGTTAGGTGGAACCCAAGCTACATTTCTTAAGCAGAACGAGATCTTTCTGAGTCTGTGAGATTTAGCTCTTCTAGGAACATCCTAATCAGAAGCATGACTGGTCAGATACGATTTGGATGATAATAATTCAAAATCTATGTAACATTAATTTGAGAGAAGAGAGACTGAAATAAGTTTCTACAATCTAATTAAAGTATCTATTGTTCATTCTGTTTCTTTAAAATGTACACTCGATGTTTAGCAATATTAGAATGTTTACTCAATAATATTGAGTATATAATGCTGTAAGGATCGGGTCAAATGCTGTTCGTTTGAAGTTATTAGTCGGTATGAAAATATTTCACTTTTAAAACAATTATTTATAAAAAGCTGGATGTTCAGAGTTGTTAGCTAGTTGATTATATTTCTCGAATAATCATGGTGTCGACAAATTTTAATGTTATACGAAATAAAATCTTTAATTAATAAAAATCCACTATTACATGCAAAAATAATACATTAGTTATAACAGTTGCTGCGAACTTCGCAATGTAATTCTAGGATCCGGAAGAGCAAACATTTTTTAAATTTTCGATTTTCGCTTTTTGGTTGCGTATTATTTTTTAAAATTTCCTCTTGAATTTGACATATAATTTATGGGCTTTTGCAGCTTGTAAAGGGTTAAAAATTACTATTGAAAAGAGGGGGCGCGGCCATCTTCGGACAACTGACATTGGTGACGTCTATATCAATGTGCGAGTTCCTTTGTTTACTTTGCATTACCGCGGTAGAATTCCAAACGTGAAATTCCAAAGTTATCGACACTTTTACGATCTTAATTTGTCTGTTTAGTGTCCACATGTAATCCATGCTTCTGTGAGTGATTACATTGTGTTGTTCTGCGCTTAGTGAGCATTTGTTTCTTTTTTGAAGGGAAAAGTGTAGTTAAACCATAGTTAAAGGGGTGATTTAATTGTGTTTAGTGATCTATCTCCCTTTAGATTAAGGTTGAAAGCGCTTTACGTGTATTTAAAGAAGAGGACGAACGTGAGTAAGCCCACGATTCATTTATTTATTACAACTCCATCTTTACCAAGAAGTGAAGAAAATTTCATGAAGGTTGAAGTTCTGGAAAGACACCCTTGATAAAGATAGATAGAAAGCTTCAAATAAAGCTCTGAAAGAAACAGAAGCAAAGGAATGTGAAAGAAAAGAAACGTAAGAAGGAAGATTGAAGAAACTTAAGAAGAATCTGATGACCAGCGTGGTCAGTTACGGTACTGGAATGCACTAGAAACTTTGTTGGGTTGATATCGGGTATGCGATGCACCTTAACCTTTGCCTCCACTACAGTCGTACTGGAACGGGATAACACTTTCCTTGATGTGATCCGATTCTCTTGAAATAGGTGTGCAGGGATGTTATCGTTCACCAGACAGGAATCGTTTATATTATTTTGAGATACATTTAAATTAGCACTTTACAATTACTAATCATTTTAACTGCAATGAAAATAACACTACCTCTACCACTTTGGGAGAAGCTACGTATAAACTAATGAAAAATGAATAAATTAAGGTATATTGACTATTATGATTTATTTACGTCATTTTTCTGTGCTGTACTTTGCGTGGGGTCAGATGAGGCATGTTTTTACATTGCACTTCTCGTGTTGTTTGCTGAAGATGATGCGTTATCAAATTTTAAATGAACGTGGAAACGTTTCATAATACATTTTTCTTATTGTGTCAGCATGGAATTGGGTGCTTTTTTTTAAAACATTTTTATTATTTTTTTTGCCCTATAAGTTCTTTAAATTGGATTGCATTGTCTACCGAGATGAACAATATCTACAATACATCGCAAAAATATATAATGCGAATCAATAGGGGAGTTCCTTTTTTAAATGTCTATTTATTTACTATTCCCTTGAAAGGAAATTCTCTTAAAAGTGAGTATTCTCTTTAAAATAAATTCGGTTAAAAGGGAGAGGTTTATAAAATATTATAATTTTTTAATGATGTAAAAATGTGTACAATCCGGATAAGTGTGGTGAGATTTAAATTTTCATGTCTTTAGTTAGTAGAATTGTGTAATTTGCAAATTTGCGGAGGTTTGTAACGGCCCAATATAGTATTATTAAAGTAGTAATATAGTGATAGTGCTAATGGTGATAGTAGTAGCACTTTTAAAGTACTATAAGTTTTTCTAAAACAAGTGTGTAAATGTAGTACTGCATACATGATTAATCATTTGTATCTATCGTTCACCACACAAGATTCAGAGGTAGACAATTGATATATCAGTAGAAAGGAGGTGATGACAGTAGCGAAGGCGGTCAAGACTGAAGTGCACCGAAAAAAAATAACATTAACCGATTGTTGTCTTCCTTCATTTTACTTTTCAAATACGTTTTTTTTCTCAAATCTACTGGAAAGAATTGAACGAAATTTTTGCAGATCATCAAATGTTATCTATTCCATATTTTAATATGAGGATTTTGCAATAACTTGTTTAGGTAAAGCTTTGTAAATAGGAATGTATACAAAAATGAGCAAAAAATGCAAGTAATTATTATTTTTTTCTACAAATTAATAATTTTTTTTGAAAACTCCTGTGTTAAAATGTTATCAAAGGCCTTAAGTTTTACCTCATTTTCAATACAGTTATTATGAATAGTTTCTGAGAAAACGAAAAACGAAATTCGTCAAATTAACGGGGAAGGGATAGGGATTTCCGGAGCCCGTAAGAGGCTGATGCTGGAGATTAATGGGATTCACTGTCGAAGTCAAAACTTGTCTCTGAGAAATTCGTGTATTTCGTGGTATCCGGATTCAAATCGCAGTTTGTAAAAGAAACAGAGCTTTTTGCCGATTAAAAGTTTAACAGAATATTAACAATATACGTTTTCACTATTTAATTGCTCAAACTGTTTCTGTCAATATTTGTAGTTGCTGAAAAATATAGGGGAAATTTGCTCAAGTCGGACCCCGCCTCCTAAGTGGAACGCTCAATACTTTCCTTAAAAGCTGCGACAGGCAAGTGAAAAGCCACAAACTGATTCATAACCGCAGTCCCTCGTAGTGGAATTGCTGGGCGGAGGTTGGAGCGAGTTCTCTGTAATGTGAGGTTGCGTATAGTAATTTCCTGTCGTTTGTGAAATTTCTGAAACCTCCATTTTTGACATTACGTCGATTCTACTGAGGTAAGCGGTTTGGACTCGTTAAAATGGTTGGTGATATGTGTTTTCGAATATGTCTTAATTAAGACCACTTCGCGTACCCCTATATAGAGATATAGTCTGTCAATGACGTCTCTAAATCGACTTTAAATTTGATTTCTTTTTTTTTTCATAAATTCACAAACTTTGTATTTTGCCGTTTATTACAGTGCAAATCATCCTTTCTTTACCGAAGATTATTAAGAGAACAAGAACACGGGATAGGGTCTCCTACTGTAATCAAATCTTCGCCCTACAACAAGGACCTACAGGAATCATTCGGTCAAAGACATGAAAAATCATCAGGAAGAGGAAATAAGGAACATACGGCGGAATCGTGAATAAGAAAACAAATGCAGGAAACAGAAGCCTTCCTCGTGAACTTCCGCGCGAGGAAGAAGTGTCATCAGAACATGAGTCCATAGCTTCATTTAAGTCAACTTTCTCACATAGAGTGATGACTACCATATGTGTTGAAATGTGTGTGTGTGTGTGTGTGTGTGTGTGTGTGTGTGTGTGTGTGTGTGTGTGAGTGAGGGAGAGAGAGAGAGAAAGAATGAGAGAAAGATCGCTGCATTGGGCAGCTGAAAACATTTGCATTGTTGCCTACTCCCGGCAAACGTACTCTACCATTTTTGACCCTCATACACTCTGAACCAAACTGCGCTTTTGGAATGAATCAAAATTAATTTAGTAGGACACTTTATGTAGTTTTACTAATTCGCTTCCGTTTATTTATTCACTGTTTTAGAGATATTTGCAAAAAATATAAAGATTGAACATGTAAATTTTTCTCTAAGGAGTGGAAAGGGGTTAGGATTGAGTTTTTCAAAACTCATTCAGGTAGGCATTGCCTCTGGTTTTGAAGGTCACGTGTACAGCATTTCATTAAGATCAGAATGAAACTGAGATTTTGTAGTACAAGCAAGTCAAAAACTTCTTCTTTATATAAGAGAAAATAACAGTTTGGAAAAAGTAGCCCACGTTATGCCTGAGAAAACACTCTACCTTTCAATGAAAACCGCAACGAAATCGTTTCAGCCGTTCTGGAGATTATCGAGGAAAAACAGACTGCCAAAAATCGTAAAAATAATTGAATAGGTTTTAATATCATCTAAATAAGCGTACGCTATTATAATAGACTGCTATTTTGAAATCACACACACTCTAATTTTGTTTATTTAAATTATATTCTTTGATTTTAGCGAATAGTATGCTATCGACTTGTGTAGTGTTACTGTTTGATCATATTCAAAAATAACTATCTCATGATTACAGTTATACAGTAAACCCTAATTATTAAACCCTCATTATGAATTCCAAGGGAGCGAAATAATCGAAGTTCGTGTTATAAAAATTCGTGTTATCCCTGTATTATAAATGTCTGTATAACCGTAATCTCCTGTCGTCACAGAAGTTTTGTTCGTGTTACGGCAAAACTCGTGTTAAGCGAGTTCGTTCTAATGAGGGTTTACTGTATATTGTAATTTTATTATTGTCACATGTTATCTGTTAAATTTTATGACATACTTCATGACTACGCTATCTCATAACTTATCCATTACAATATAATTCCAATGGTCACATTTAACTTAAACGTGAAAAATCGTCATTGGCAATCAGATAGTGACTTAGTATTATTGTCATACAATTAAAATTATTGTAAAATTATGATTATTATCGATACTGATGCAATAAAACTTAAAAACTTAAAAAACAGGCAATTTTAAATAGAACAAGTACAAAACAAGATTTTTTAAAGTAAAACGGACCGTATTTTACGTCATTCCCCCTTAAAAGTTTGTTCTTATAGATAGTCTTTCACGAAGGAAAACTTTAACATAATGACGTCAATTATCAAATATAAGATGTAAATGCTGAAATAAGAGGAAAATAAATGGACCCGTTCGAACGTTCCGAGCTTTGTAATCCTAGTTTTAAAAGTGCAAATAACTTCATACTTCCACCCGACTTCGATTCTGACAACTCGTTCTAACAAGTGATGGCGGCACAATAGAAAGTTCAAGAAGGACTCACGGTTCTGAAAAAGCCACAAGATACCAGCTAAGAACCAGGTTTTAAGAGTATAAAGCGCATCGTTTCCTAGTTATGCACGACCGGTTTAGGTGGCTCAGGGCATCAACTGATGTCACTGCAGTGCCTCTGACCGGGAGGTTCTAAGTTCGAGTCCCGACGACGGCAGGATTTTCGACACTAACTTGTCAGCTAGGTCGAATTCAGTCGCTGTCTGGAAGAGAATTCTAGCGGCCGACTGCTCTGATCGGTAGTTTTCCGTGATTTCTCCGATCAACACCAGGCGAATGCCGGAGCAGTACCCTACCAAACGGGCCACGGACCGCGCGCGATCTATCCTTCCTCTTCCTTGTCCTATCCTCCCTTACTTTCCTTGCATGCACTAAACTACCCCACAGGACGGGAGATCGGTCGGGCACTTAACAGTTTGTCCCGGCTGGGGCGGTGCCCCGCTAGTGGGAGATTTCTAGTTTGGGAAAAACCCGCTAGCCGATGGTAGGTCAGCGCCGGTTCTCGCTGTCCAGCGGAGGAAGATCATCGCCACCTCCAGAGGCAAAAAAAAATGCACTACACTTACGAGAAATATCACCTTAGCAGTTGACGCGCTTGGCATCCCAATCAATCAATCGATTAAATCGGCATTTTGCTTTCAGGAATGCCAAAACTTGCTTGTATGTCTCATTTAATATCTCTCCGTCTATTGAAGAAATAAAATTCTCAATAAAGGTATTTATGATAAGAAAAAACCGTGAAACATGACTGCACATTTTGGAGACAACGGAAATTAGTGGATTAAAGGATGAACGATGCTCTAAGTGTCTTCGTGGAAATGGTATCAAAATACAAAAGACATGTGCAGTATGTTCATAATTAAATTGTGTGGCACCAGTAAAGTGGATTGAAAAGCTATGTAATTTACTACAAGCAGAAAACAATTCAATACTAGAGAGTAATATAGGGAGAAAAATTTGATAGTGGCACATGATTTGTAAAAAAAGGTAGTATAATTGAAATAGAACATAAAACTGCACATTTTAATTCATTAAGGTTAAAAGCAAAACATATGGACGCAGAGAAAGGCTGAAAATTTTAAGCGCATAAAGTGAGAAGGCTATGGCCGAGGAAACATTAAAATATTGTGCCTTTTTGAAGTGAAATAGAAAATATATGCATTAAGAATGGCATAAGAATATCTTGTATTTCAATAACCATAAAAACTATATGGTTATTGAAATACAAGATATTCTTATGCCATTCTTAATGCATATATTTTCTATTTCACTTCAAAAAGGCACAATATTTTAATGTTTCCTCGGCCATTAGTTTTTAGACACGGCAAGTTACTAAATTGTATGTGTGTACTAAAAATAATAAAATACAAAATATTTTTAAAAGTATAAATCCAACTGGGAATAAAATGAATAAAAAATAAAATGTGAACACATGTAATGTTTTCAGTTATTTTTTTCTATTTGAATATTGTATTTAAATTTCAATTGTAATTCTAGTTTTAAATCTTGCTTTATTTGTATTGTTATTCCATAGCTACATTTGTACGATGAAAGGAAGATTTTTAATTGTTAAAACTGATTATATCACAGAAACCTGATGATGCGACCACATTGTATTGCGAAACGTGTCTTTAGTGCACAGATGAAAATAAAATAATTGTTAAAAATTAATTTATGAGATAGTCTTTAATGTGAGAGGGTACCCCTGTACAAAAAATATTTTTGGGGGTTTCGATTTTCCCAATAGTGCTTAAGTTGTATTTTTCTAGTGTAACTTTTCTACAGTTCTTCCTTGTGTGCACTGTTATGTACTAGCAAGAATGCATGTACTAACCTTTCTTAAAACGGAATCCCCCCTTAAAATAAGACATGAAAGAATATATTCGAGTCTGATTGGTATGGAAAGTAATTCCATCAGAGATACTAGAGTTTTCTACAAAAAATAACCTATTACGAGGCGAACATTTTCCTAGCATCAGTCTCTCACGTCCTCTCAGGGAATGATCACCATCTATATCAGATATTACGAGTTTTTGAAAATGAACTAGGAAGTAAATTGTTTCGAATTTTGCAAAATAAAAAAACCGTTTTTCATAGAAAATATATAAATTACTTAAGAAAACAAAATTATAAAATGCGTTTAATTTTACTACGAAAATAAAGAATTCTTTCTGACATATTCATTGCATCACTAGGTATTAAGTCTTTTTATTTTCAAAATTCTGTTTATAAAACAAATCTCTCAAAAACTGGTTGGTGTCCCGTTTTGCGTTGTGTATTTTCTGTCAACGTTTAATTAGAAGATTCGTTCTACATCAAGAAAAAAGACTTACTAACTCATTAGCAGTATTTCACTCCATAATAGTAAACAGACAAGTTCAACTGAGCAGATCCCTAGCTCATCAGCGCAGCTCAAAGGTTACGCATAAAGAACATGGGATTTGCAAGGTCACTGAAAGAGAAAAACTTAAAAAGTGAAGGAAGTCCACAAACAGGAAAATATGTTGGATTGATTTATCTGACATCGTCAAACAACTTGTGAGAAAAAATGGAATAATGTTCTTTCTTAATATTTCTGAAAAAATATAATTTTAAATTTAATGAACTAAAACTTGTTGTACTTGTTTTGAAGAGAACAGTATTGCAGGAAAAACGAAACTGTCATAGTAAACTTTTTTTATCATTTTCTTTGTAAGAATTCTTATGCGGTATTGTTGACGTAACTACGTGAAGCAATAAAAGAAGTTATCTCCGTGAATTTGATATATTTATTTAGAGAGCCATATTTCGACGGTTTTGCCGTCATCATCAGAACTTCCTTCTGCCACACACAGAAAGATCGATGATGGTGGCAGAGCCGTCGAAAGCCCGCTCTTTAAATAAATATATTAAGTTGACGGAGATGACTTATAATAGGCTATACGCACATAAGTATACTCAAAATGAATATTATAATTACTATGTGAGGATATCACTGGCTCTCTAATACATTTTGATTGCCAGTGTATTACTCATCTTCCATAAAGATCCGTTCATATGTCAGCTTAATTGTCCTTTTACCGCCTGTCTTCTGCCAATTGAAGAGTCAATTTTCCTTAACAAGATCTCAGCAGGCTTTAAAAGATATATTAAGAAGTGTCCTGCAGTCTTTGCCAGAAGCTACGTCTTAACTTCTCCGTGGTAGTTCACTATTTGTTTTTACTTTATCGTATACGTACGTATATATGGAAAAATATACGTAGTATAGAGAAAGTTATGTAATGCTGCGAGAAAAAACGGCGGATTTTCGGCACAAAAAGTTCATTGCCGGGCCCTGACAACGAAAAAGTGAATAAATCCAGTTCCTAAATAAGCGGGGAAATCCTCTAACACGTGGTGTAGCCAGAATCCCTGTTTTGTGGGTCCTTGATAACGAAAAAAATTGAAAGCAAAACGTCTGTCCATTGGTGAATACTACTAGCGCCTTAACCATACGTAGAATGTTTTCCAAATTCAAGAAACACCTGTCCATCTGGATCTAGTTGAAGCTTTGAAATTTTGAAAAACAGTCTTTTAAATTTGAGGGTACTTTACATGAAGCCCCCCAGACATTTTCAACATTTGCTCAAAAACGCCTCCTTAATTTTTCTTTAATTTTCCTGCAAGAATGGAGTGAAATACTCTTATATATGTGACGTACGTCCAATTTTCATGGTTAACTCTGAATTTTCGAAAATTGCAAATGTTGCAATTTTTTGGATGTCTTCCTACAACAACAAAATTGAAAATAGAGAGTTTTCCTTCCAATGAAATTTGTTGCCCATAAATAGTTCTTTCACAAAGGTCATGTACATTTTTTGAAAATTCTTGCAGTTTTCGAGCAATAGTGTGTGAAGTATTTCCAATTTTAAAAAATAGCAAAAAGATTTTCTCAAAAACGGCTTCAATTTTTTTTTTTTTAAATTTTTGGTAGGGGAGGTGCCAAACGAACCCTGTGCATTGACATAAACGTCATATTGCTATGTTCTTTTTTTTCGCATAATTACAAACATTTATTTTTTTACTTGTCTTTCACGTCGTTGAAATTTACATTATAGAAGTATTTTATTGTTAAATGCATTTCTCAACACATGAACTTCAAAGTATCTCTATTGATGAATTTTATATATGTCCATAAGTTCTCTATAATCCTTTAGTATAATGGAACTGAATTGGGTAATTATCTGAAATGTTCGAACCGAATTTTCTCAAAAACTATGGAAATTTGTCGTCAAAATTCTCCACAATGTATAAGTGTGCAATTCTCTCCGATATTTCTAAATCTTGATTTGGGTCAAGTTATCTGGGGCCCCAAGATCAAAATAATGCTGAAAAATGTAGGTTTTTTTAAATACAAATTGAATAAATAGTATCTATTGCAGAAAAACGAAAATAAACCGAAATCTCGAATTATTGTAAATATTACCGCATCTGTGTTTTTTCTGCATTCGCTCGCCTGGGGAATTCGCCAGTAGTTTGGGGATAAATTCGTTACCATGACTAGAATGTTGTTATTAAACAATGTATTTGTTTTGATACAGTCTGAAATATGAAAATGACTGCAATTAATCGGTTAAATATTGAAAGAATATTTCGTGCAAGTGTGTGTGTGTGTGTCAGTCATAATACATATTCGTGCTCTGGTTAAAGTATTATTATAGTGTATTACTTACGTAGTGATTTTTTCATGTGCATACGTTGGAATCATTTTATTACTGAAATCGTATGCTGTTGGTGGTTGCGAAAATTGTACCCATTACTTCAGTGTTTCGAATATCAAACCGCTATAAGGTACTTAAAGTACGTACGTAAAGTGAAACCGCTACAAGGTACGTAAGTAGTTGAGTAAAGTAATTAAAATTTCACAGTGAATGATAAAGCTATATTTTGCGTTCATCATTTTTGAATCGTTTGTAGTCAGAATATTGTTTGATCTGACAATCCCACAAGTATCTGTTTACTGCTTTGTTCAAAATACACAGCATCCGAATAATCGGCTTTGGTTCAAAAAAGTCCCCTAAAAGAGCTATTACTGCTATAATAAATGGTCCATCAGAAATCTTATTTTATTTGTTTGAAAAGAATATGTACGTAGCAACGTCTGTTAGTTAATAGCGATCCTTATTTTTCAAATTTCATACAAATCATATTCACCTACGTATGTATAACACTTCATCAGGATTAGATCGTGAAGTTACCGACTAGTTTCCTGCGAGAGGTCGCGAAGTCGCCGTGCAGGAACGTTTCTTATCTGCATTCCATGAGTGTTGTTTGAGGGGTCTCGGGTTCCAATGAATTGTCATACTAGGAGCCCGCATGTGCCTTGAGTTCAAGTTGAAGATAAGCCGCCGAGGAATGCAATTATCAACTATCTTCGGATAAAGAAACGATCATAAACATGAATTGAATCTTAAACACATTTTCTCTTATAGTAGACGCATAGATTTAGTCTTAGTAGATTGGTAAATGTGAAGTAAAAGCTTTAGATTTATTACCCCAAAATATTAAGATTCTGCAACAAATCAAATATTTTCTTTTAATGTAACGTTAATATCAATGTTAAATTGTCTTAAATATATTGAAGATCATATAACAAATATTTTAATAATCTGTCAAAAATCCTGTAACCGGATCAAAATTGCCAACACTTCATTCACACACACACATACACACACACACACACACACACACACGCCAACACACACACATATGTGTGTGTGAATATCAAAGTGTATATTACATTATACTCGGCAATGATAAACAATCTTAAGTAGTCTTATCACATTTTTAAGCCCAAATCATCTTTGAATATGACAATATTTAAAGTGCTTGTTGCTAATTGTAATGACAAATTTAAGTTTTGAAATGCTAATGTAGATTAATTAACATTTTGTGAGAGAACGCATTTTGATTTAGTTGTCCGTGAAAACTATATTTCCAGTAACGCGAGTCATAATTTAAAACTCATCAATCCTGTTGCAATCCCTGAATTAAGAACACAATGATAATGAAATAAATGTGTAATTTGTTGCAGGTGAGTTCTGGTAAACATCAGTATTTACGATTACACAAACGAACGAGAAACAAAAAACAATTAAGGACTCCGTGAATGTTTCAATCCATGAAAATCCTTATAACGTATTTTCGCACAACTACTATACTTTCTCTTTACCAATCAAGAAATAAAAAGCGGCGCTGAGACAAGCCGAACTCACCTGGTCCCGGTTGTCGCGGTCTGCCTGCGTCGCGTTCTGAAACGCCACACAGAGCTTCTGTTCCTGGTCGAGCTGCTCGTGGCGCTTGCAACACTTGTTGATCAGCAGGCGCTGGGGAGGCGCGGACGTCGAAATCCCTGTGACGCTAGGCAGAGCCGAAACGGCCGCCACCGGCGCCGACGCGGTCGCTCCCTCGGGCAACAGCGACGCCGCACCTGCATTCGACTTCCCTTCCGCCGTACTCTCCACCGTCGAGGCGCCGACCGGCGTCACTAACTCGGCCGTCACTGACTTCGCCGTCACTAACTCGGCCGTCACTGACTTCGCCGTCACTAACTCGGCCGTCACTGACTTCACCGTCACTAACTCGGCCGGCACTGACTTCGCCGTCACAGACTCCACCGTTACCGTCTCCGTTGTCGCTGTCGCCACCGCCGTTGATGTTTGTGATGTCGCTGTCGCCGCGGCCGTCGTTGCTACTATCGTAGCAACAGCGACCGTCCAGAGGGCCGCGACCCTAGCTGTCATCTTCACTCGACGGACTGTTGGCGTCTGCTGCCGCGCCGTGCCGTCGGGTCCTCCGCTTTAAACAACCGCAGATGTTTTATACAGTCCTTCGCGGGTGACGCACTCAGCCACAGAAACGCTGCATCCGTTCATATGAGCTCACGAATCACTCCGCACAAAAAAGGATTAGAAGCACTAAAACGCTTCGCAAAAAAATGGAGGAATTTTCATTTCATGTCTCGTATTTTCAGCGTTGAGCGCTATTAAGTCGTGTGACGCAATTCGGTTGCGTGTTGTCATATCTCTTCAGATTCACTTTACTGTAACAAAATGAAATAATATTTCGACAATTTCCAGCGATATTTATGCAATTTAGAAGTTATTATTTGACATGTAGTTGTTATTTATTTGTCTCGAATTGCATGAAACGCACAGAAAATACTACTAAGTACGTAGATAATACTGCTGTAATCGATATCTGTCAATGAATAACATTGAAAGTAAAATGATATTTTCGCGTGGTTTACGAGTACCAACTTAGCTTGTGGCCGTTCCACATCCGGCGATAGTGTGCCTCATGCCGATTGCGGTGGGTGACGCCCGTCCTTCCACCAAACCACAGCTCTTCCTCTTCACTGTACAAAGAGCAATAAGATTTGGCGACGTACTCACATCCAGGGGTGTCCAGAAGGAGGAGCATCTGGGGCATGTTGCCCTAGGCCACAATTTAATTGAATTAAAATTATTCGCCATTTCATTTTAAAAATATATTTATCTCTGATCCAAATTTTATCTAGAAATCACGTCTTATGCATGGATAAATTAATTCTGTTGATGAATTGGGGTAGGAGGATTTTTTTTTTGTTCGAAATAAGGGGCTTCGCCTTCGATCAACTGCCCCGACTTCATATTTCTTCCTAGGGTAGAACAAGAATAATGTCTTTGAAGGAAAAATGGCTACATGTGTGTAGCTCATTCTGGAATTAATTTAAATTTTTGATATTTACTAGGAAGTTTCGATCAAAGTACTTCCTTCCGTTTCAAAAGAAATATAAAATTGTAAAGCCTCTCCTCCCATTTTATGTGCCCTTTCCGCAATTTTCTGCTTTGAATTTTTTTCACATTACTAGGAAGGAAAAAAATATTTTTCTGTATTATCATTGACACTTTTCTAACCTAAATGTGTATTTTTTGCCAATGTCACACGAACGAAATATGGTATCAAACGTGTGTCCGCATTGCCACAGCGTGACCGTAATAACCTACGGAATAGACACCTAACTTACAGAATACTTATCAATGTGACGGAAGAAAACTACATTTAAAAAATATCAATTTTCGATTTGATGGAAAATTTTATCTTGTTTTGAATAAATTGTCATTGCAACAAAAACATTCAAGAATAAAAAGTATGTCAAGAAAATCATCAGGTAAGATGTCGAAATATGCCTTGAATTTTTTAACCAATGTAGTACATGTTAAGGAAAATGTGCACAAAAAATTTCAGCCACTCATTCACTCTGGAAGTATTTTTAGTTATTTTAAACGACATATCTTCGCTCAATGTCTGGAAGATTGTACAGTCCCTCCACTGCAGTAGCAATAGAGAGAAGTGCTGACCTCACTCACATTGAACTCGTTTCGCTTAAAAGGAAAAACGAGCCTAAATGACTGTGCAATAAGAAGTAAGCAGATCAGATGGCTGGAGTCTTTACGTTCTGGTTGTTCTTGTGTTTGTTATTATTAATATTATTTCATCAATTTTTTATTAGTATACAACTTATTGATATAAGTGTCCGTGAGTGATGAGGAAAACTGATTTAGCCTATTTCAGTGGTTCAGAATTATTATTAATATTATTAGTTTATTACAATTATTTTATTTTTACTGTAATTAGTTTTAATTTTTCAGAACATCTATATTGAGTAATATAAAATCACATTCATGTGTTAAATCGTGCCTTCAATCATTGAAATAAGCGAGATGTAGTTCCAAAACAATTTACAACACGATTTGCACATGTACGATATTACTGTAAATTTATGAAGAAACAGTTATCAACAAATCACGCAGTTCAAGTTGTCGAGCCGTTGGGTAATTAATTGATTACAGTATGAAAAATGCATTACTTCACTATGTTATATGTATATACTGTTAAACCAATTAAATCAGCATACAATTGCTAGCTTTGACGGTTTTGAGTGTTCTGACTTCTTAAACTAAAAGTAATATCACATTTGTGGAAACAACTAAGCCTTTGTGGTGCAACATTTCAAGTGAGTATTGGTAAGCATACCGAAGCAATATATCTCTGTGATATGTCTGTTTCATTCGCTGGTTTGTAATTTGCATTGACGTTAATTAGTCTTATTCTGATCTGATCTTCTTGGAAAGTACATGTTAGTCATCCTGCGTTTTTACTATTGGAATCGCGGAATCTACTTTCACATTGTAGATGCGCTATTCATCCTGTTAGTTTCGCGCTACTGATCGCCGATCAGAGCAGAAAACCACGAGTTTCAAACTAACTTCGACATTAGTCCAAATTCTGATCTTATTGTCTTTGTGACTCGGATTATGTAACAAAATAAAAGTGTTATATTGCTAGATTCGTTTGCTTGTAATCAAATATTATTTTATAATACGAGTAGTTTACAAAGGATCGATAATTTCTGGATCAGAATGGTACTTAGCGTCTGTCGTTTACTTCAATGGAACAAGTAATGCAAAAATTAATGAACAATTTACCCGATTCAAATACTACCTGATCACGTTTGGTTACTTCAGATTATAGGACTGTTGATCATTGAAAGAATGACAAATTCAAGTCATCTGGAATACAACCATAATATATTTTGTAGATTTTTTCCGACAATACTCTGGAACTAGATGTTGCGTAATTGAATACTTACTCTCTTTTCAAAACTTTCAGAGATTTTTCTCGCCAGTTTTATGTTGTTGCTTTTTGTTGTTGTTGTTGTTTTTGAATGGTGGATTCCAATTTTATGTTTGTCGGATTCTGGTCTTGATAAACATCGAGAAATGTCTTTCCTGAGAAAAACTCAAAAAATTCCAAAAATTCTGTTTTTTTAAAATTTTTCGTTTATATTTCAACAACTATGCGTTTTCTTGAAAGGACTATTCATCTCAAGTAATGAATGAACATTTCTGTGAGATCGGTGTTGTGGCGTTCCTCGCGGTACATATAAATATTAATAATAATAATAATAATAATAATAATAATAATAATAATAATAATAATAATAATATTTATTTCCAACTTGTTTTTCAGAGATAATGTACATTGTTGTTTCTTGGAATTACTAACCATCGATAACCAGTTGTGATGGTTAGCAATATTGAATTGATAATTTATTGTCTGTCTACTTCTACATAGTATTTTGTTGTGTGGCGTGTTTTTTAACAATATTCTTATTTTTTAACATTTACAATCTAAGTTTTTGTGAACATACAAAATAAAAAACCTAGCTTTAAATCATTCAATAAGAGAAAATTTACAGAGATGTAATAGATATATTTATTTATAGATTATTATTATAGATTATTGCTATAGATTATTATTATTATTATTATTATTATTATTATTATTATTAGATTATTATTATAGATTATTATAGATTATTGCAATATTTCAGTTAACTTTTTCATATCATTATCATAATGTTTTAAAATGCAAATCTTTATCTTGTGTTTGAAAATATTTAAGGACCTACTATTTTTCAGAACTAATGGTAATTGATTATATATTTGAGACCCAATGAACACCAAGGTTCTTGATATTAGAGATTTACGAATTTTGAGCTTGTGACTTTGCTAAGTGTACTGTAATTGCGAAATATTCTCTCAGTTAAATTGGAGGTTAGAATTATACGAAAAAGATGGAATCTTGTAGTGTGCCAATGAGAAAGCTGCTAGCAATTTCAGCTAGTATTGTAGTTGAGTTAATTCACTGAATAAGTCTCTAAGTGATCAGGCATTGCAAACAATGTTTATGTTACGAATTTACTCAACTCAAAGCTACACCGCAACAGTCTATGGACAAGTAAATGCTCGCAATCTTTCTCTACGCCCATTAATTCATCTGCAGCTGAATTGCCACTCACCAAACGTCGATGCCCGTTGTTCCCTCTCTTAAGGTCAATTAAATAAAAACTTTTTAAGTTGCACTAATCAAATATATTATTCGTGAATTCATATAACCAAAATCAATCGGCAAATGTTACCTTCCCCCCTTCCGCAGATATCTTGTTACTTACTCGAGAACCACCGATTGATTTGCGGAAGTACCTTTGCCAAGGATTCGCCAAATTTCCAAAATTTTGAAGTCGCTTCTAATAGGGTTTTGAAACCAGAATGTAAGGTTAATATTTTTGGCCTACATTCAGGCGTCCATTCTCTAGCGAACACGACCCAGTCTCTCACAACAAACTTGTGTCAATCGAAACCGACGCTAAATCCATCAATTGTCTCTTTTCCACTAGTTCATACAACTCAAAAAAATGAATATTTTCATTTCGTAACAGTTTAATTGTTTAATGAATGCTCAGAAAAAATTCGATCTCTAGGAAGTAAAATAATTCTTCAGAAAAAAAACGTTTTACTTTACATTGACAGATCCAGTAACTTATTAGTACCACAACCAATGTGAACTTCCACATGGGTCTTCGAAAATTGATTCTCAATAACACAAAATTATACATTTATTGTTTACATTTGATTAAGTAATTTCCCTTTAAACAGACAAAAGACAAAATCGCAACTTGACAGGGCGCCACCACAAGATAATTGAGCGGGAGAAGGCCATTTTCCCATTTTAGCTCGAAAGTAATAGTTCTTCACCGTGCTCTGACGCCTTAATCGTTTATCCAAACATTAAAGGTAATTACATATTGTCTAGGAAATTTTATCAACTTTAATTTTGTGTAGAATCGTCTTTTCGATAAAAAGCCTAGTTCTCGAGATATAAGTAAAAAACCAAAAACAATCAGAAAATTATTAGTTATTTGTTTTGATGCACATTTGCACATTAGTCGAGGAGACAAATATTAAATTTGAATACAATACTACAACAAAAAAACGATGATAAAAAACTTCCGGAATATTTTCTTGGATTGGCACGTTTGAACACCAATTGTCTGAACCACAATAGGTGCACAAGTTAAAAGCTCCCTGCGACAGCGAATGCGAGAGTTTCAGAGAGGAGGACGGGGGGGGAGGCTCATCCATTACTCTCCTTCATTCTCCTCTTGCCTGAATATGTGCGTGCATGGTTACGTGGTCGCGCCTACGCGCTATCTCGGCGTCAGAGACGATGGAATAACAAAACACAGACGCCCTGCCCCTTATCTTCCATACCTAATGAGAGAAAATAGTCCAGTAAACGATTCAAAACCGTGAGAGGAGGCACAGGGTATCAACTGATGTCCCTACAGTGTCTTTGACCGGGAGGTCCTAGGTTTCAAACGGTGGCAGGATTTTCGTCACTAGCTAGTTAGCTAGGTCGAATTCAGTCACAGTTTGGAGGAGAATTCTAGCGGCCGGCTGTTCTGATCGGTAGTTTTCCATGGTCTCTCCAATCAATTTCAGGTGAATGCCGTAGCAGAACCCTAAGGGGCCACAGACAACGCGCGATCTTTCCTGCCCTTCCTTGTCCTATCCTACTCCAGACTTACACACACTTACGCTTACGTGCACTACACTATCGCAAGTGCTGGGCGACCGGTCGGGAGCTTAGAGATGGCCCCAGCTGGGTCGGTGCCCCGCTGGTGGGAGATATCTAGTTAGGGGGAAAACCCCGCTAGCGAACGGTAGGTCGGCACCGGATCTCACCATCCAGAGGGAGACCATCACCGTTACCTCGCGAGCACAAACATGCACTAAGCATACGGAACTAATGATCTTAGCAGTTGATTCATCCGGAATCACGAATCAATCAAAAAGGTAATCAATAACTGTTTCTCAAATTTTTTCCATCTTTTCAGTCAGCTTGCTAAATATGACTGTGAATTCCAGAGTCATCAGCATGCGTATTATAAGTTTTTTTTTGGGTTGGCTTAATTCCTAACACTGTTTTTGTAATAAGGGTCATAATGAGCTTCATTTTAATGAATATAGTGATTACTAGGGAGAGAATATTTATGTCCTAAAATTCCTGAAATATGCTTTTAAAAATATGCATTTTTGGCCTAAAAAGTTTGAAATATGCACTTTAATATGCAATTAAAATTAACAGTATTTCATTTACTCTGTAAATCTTTCTTGATAAAATTCAGAAGAAGCATGTTTGGAATGAAAAGATATATTTTTGTGCAAATATAATATAATATACCCTACTTCGCGAGATAAATAATTGAAGTAAATATTCACCTAAGTAAAGTACATGGTAGTATGTCTTGTTGTATTTCTTCTGATTGGTTTAAAAAATATGTTATCAAGAAATATCCTACATTTGCACAATTATTTAATTTTCTATAGAAAATTAGAAAACGCAAACTGTGACAAGCTCTTTCGAATCAATGAACTTTCACAATTGAATAGATCCTATGAAAAGATGAAACGTTTTGTAGATAAGTCTCTATTTCAACGAAATATGCAAAATATGCGCCTATAATAACACGAATATGCACTAGTAGAAAAAATCACCCAAATATGCATAAAAATACCCTAATGTTATTCTATATAGCATCATATTCTTACGAAATGTCAAGAAATTTCACTTAGCTATGCAGTGAACCTATGGACAAAACTTTGCAAATTCATAGAAATCTGCTCCTTAATGATTACTGATTAGTGTGCATTATTGGTTTAGCCTCATCTGCATTTGACAGACCCTCAGAAAGCAGACGCAAGAAATCGTTCATAGTTCATGAATATTTTAAGTACATAACACTTAAGTTTAAGTTAACATTTTCTCAATTTTTCTGTGCTACAACGTGAACACTTTTTATGAATCTTAAAGAAGAGTAAAATCTGCTTCTACAAGAATGTGTTTATTTAAAATTTTGTGAAGTTTGTGAGAATTTTCCAGTTCAGTGATTTTCTGAAAATGTTTTCGAGCTGATTTTTGTAGAAAACTTTTGAGATTTTGAGAAACTTCAAAAGAAATTATTTGAAACTCTTTTACTACGAAATTCAAAAATGAATAAAAATAACTCTAATGTAAATATTAATGACGTGAAAAATATTTCCATAAAAGTACATGTGAATAATGACATTAATTAAAGAATTAATTCAAGAGTTCGATAGGACAAGGGTCCATCCCAAATGTTTTTGTGAAATTGAGTTATTAGCATTATGTAAAACTTCAAATATTATTCTTTTAGTGTAATATGTTATTTATATCCAGTATGGACTTATATGCAAGTGTACTGTGTTTAAAAGTTTAAAAATGCACTGAGTTATAAGATGGAAGTTCAGATGAAACCAAAGATAATGGGTAGTAATGCCAAGATATACATGTAGCGCTAGTGTACCGTTACAAATTGAAGGCTGCTCCCGCGACATACTGTAGGAAACTGGTTCCCTGGCAGGCTGACAAGCGAGTGATATGTCTGTACGTGACGAGAGTTGTGGATATTTCCCATGTAAATTATTATTTACAGTGATTTTGTCTTGCTATACAAAGACTGTAGTATTTACGCATCAATAAAAATATATAATTAGAGCTTCATGGTTCTGTGACCTGAAGGACAACGTAAAGAAGAATTAGGATCATGAGAAGCAAACTTTCGAGAATCCAAATGATACAACCAAAGCATGCTTCATTTAGTAACATATGAGTATTTTTCACCTAATCGAAACGTATACTTTACTTTGGTTCTAGCATACCTGCACACGGCGTAAGAAAATATAAATATGCTTTATATGCAAAGTGTTTTTATTCATTTGAAAACTTGTTCGCATTATTATAAATCTGACTACATTACGTGTTACAGGGAGTAATTTACTACAGTTTAGACCAGGATTTATTGGGTCAGACAGTACGAGTTTTCTGTCGAAAAATCTACGTTTTTCACCACAATATTACATAACTTTCTCTATATGTCATTGTTACTCCATATATACGTGCGTATACGATAAAGTAAAATCTTGAAGATAATTTGCACGAGTTTTGGTCATTTCAAAGCATTCTGAAGAATTAAGTTGTTTATGTGCCAAACTTTACTTACATAATTTTCACTTTAAATAATGATTTGAATCTCTCCTTCAGAAAAAGAAACAATGCATTAGCTAAGGAAGGTAACAAAACGATGCAAGTATGATAAAAATATCTTACTTGAAATTTCTTTTGGAATTATTTATTTCGTACAATTGATCTGTTAACTGGAAAGAATGCTATTTGTTTTAAAAGTTTACTTACTGGTACGATTTTTGTGCCTGAGTTTGCAGAGAACACACACTACCTCCCTAAAAAGATTTTGGGGTTACTAGCTGAATGTAACTTAATTGACACACACAATTGTCACCAAGGTATTTTGTATTGTCAGTTTGTTATTTTAAGCTGTTTCCTTTATCTATTGAAATATTAGAAATTATAATTGCGCCGACATGAAAAGAATAATATAACATTTATTAGATATAGGTAGAAATGGCATCAATTGAAAGTGAAACGATACGAACTATTTCCAATTACGTTTTTTTAAACTCATTTAAATTTTTCGTAATTTATGAACAATTAAAATGTGATTTTTGAAGTATTAAATCTATAATATCCGGTAAAATGCGTTGAGGTACACAGTATTCTCAGTCCCCAGTACCCCCAGAATCCTCAATACCCCCAGTACCCCCAGACGTCCCTCATTTGCCTACAATATGACGGAGAGCTCAATGTTCCACTTGTTACACCAGTGCTCGCCTCTCACCAGAAGTAGTGAACCTTGGGTAAAATCCTCATTATATCAGAACTATATACTTGTATATGCGGAATAGCTCCTTGTTATACTGAGCCCTTCGATTGTGGAGAAAGAAATTATAGTAGAAAAAATTTCAATAATGTGATTATTCGTCGATTCAAAAAAGTTCAAATTTTGAAATTTCTTTTTTTTTTTAGAGTTAACAGTGAACATATTACCTGTACCTTCTTTAAAAGTGTCATTCACTCTACTCTAGCACGGAATTTAAGGAAAGTAGTGGTGCCACAACAACACGTACTTTCTCGGCCGTACTTTCACGAAAAATCACGCGAAAATTACTAAAATTTTCGAAAAATTGTACGTGATCTCGTTTTAAAATCTGTTTTTAAGGAACATATTTAATTAAGAGAATCTCTATCTTTAATATTTTAGTTGTAAGAAGACTCCGAAAAAATTTTGAACATTGGTAATTTTCGAAAAATCAGAATTTTCAATGAACGTGAGACCTGCACTATTCTCTTGAACGTCTTTCACTCTACCCAACAACAAAATTTAATAAAAATAAATTGAGCCTTTTTTTTCTTTTTGCAAATTTAGAAAAATGGTGAGGCGCTTCATGTAAAATACCCCCAAAATTGCAATATCGGTCTGAAACTCAAGGGTCCGCGATATCAGCCAGATCGATTCGGAAATGTCGATTTTGGTGAAAATCGACTGTACGGTTTAGCCGCTAGCATTGTTGACAGACGGACGAACAGACAGCCGTTTGGCCGTCATTCGATTTTTCGGTATCAAGGACCCACAAAACATGAATTCTGGCTACACCACGCAATAGAGGATTTTTGTTTTTAAATTTAGCAACCGGTTTTATCAACTTTTTTGTTACCAGCGTCATATAATTTGCCGATTCGGTGGTATAATGGTCAGCGTACCTGACTGTTGTACCCGGGTTTGCGGGTTCAAACCCGATCGAAGCCGTGGATTTTTAAGGGCGAAAAAATCCTTCGTACGCCTTCCTTCGGAGGGGAAGTAAAGTCGGCTGTCCCATGTAGTAGATTTACTGCATGTAAAAGATTCTTAAGCCTAAATGAATCCTCTGAGCAAAATTGAGATCCGCCTGTATCGTCGCCCAAGATATTACCTCCTTTCTTCGCTAGGTGGTGAAAGGAGCAAAGGAGCTAGGTTAGACGAAAGAGCGGGCCTGATGGCCCGAGTCTCGCCACGTCAAATAAGGCATTAACTAACTAACGTTATAATAAGATATTTTCTACCGAAGATTTCTCTCTACTCCGCAGCGAGAAAATAAAAATGTCTGTACAATTCCGTATATACTCCCGTGTGCGAAAAAGTGTAAGCAACAATGCGTAGCGGCCGTGTGCGGGTGGGCGGTGGGTGGGCGGTCGCCGGGCAGCAGCGTGCGGCGCATGGCGCCCGCCCGGCGCACCGGTCCCCGGGGCCACCACCACCGCCGCCTCCGCCGCCGCCGCCTGCGCCGCGGCGACCCGCACCACCATGACGCCGCCGGCGCCAGGTGCCTCCGCCAGGGCTTTACGCGGGGAGCTTAACTGGGGTGCGGTGTCGTAAAGATATTTCAAAAGTATCTTTTATGTACAAATAACACATAAAAAGTGACTCGTCTGACTATATCAATATATTGGATAAAAAAGTAATGAAAATATTGCTGTAACTGAAAGCCGGTGAGTCGGCGTTAATTTATTGATTTTTGCGTGTTTCCGGGCGCGTCAACTGCTTCGGTCATTAGTTCCGTAAGTGTAGTGCATGATTTTTCTCGGGAGAGGGTGGTGATCTTCTCCCGCTGGATGGCGAGATCCGGCGCCGACCTACCGTCGGCTAGTGGGGTTTCCCCCAACCAGGACTCTCCCACCAGCGGGACACCGCCCCAGCCGGGGCAAGCTCTAAGCTCCCGACCGGTCTCTCGGCATATGTGGTAGTGTAGTGCACGTTAGTGTAAGTGTGCGTGTAAGGGAAGAGGATAAGACAAGGAAGAGGAAGGACAGATCGCGCGCGGTCTGTGGTCCGTGGCCCGTTTGGTAGGGTACTGCTCCGGCATTCGCCTGGTGTTGATCGGAGAAACCACGGAAAACTACCGATCAGAGCAGCCGGCCGCTAGAATTCTCCTCCAGACAGCGACTGAATTCGACCTAGCTGAAAAGCAGTGTCGAAAATCCTGCCGCCGTCAGGACTCGAACCTAGGACCTCCCGGTCAGAGGCTCTGCAGTGACATCAGTTGATGCACTGAGCTACCGCTACCGGTGTGAGTCGGCGTGCTGCCATCTGTTGTGACAAAAGAACTATTAAGACGGCTCCACACATTCGGTATTCGCCGAGCAGCGAGCTAGTGCTCTCCCTATCCCGAGCAGCTCACGTGTTCGGCGATTGTTCGCTCCCTTTGGTGTGTCCAAAAGACCGACACGCGGTGGGTAGGGCGAACCCCGATTATTCGTCACTCGGCAAATAGCAAGCAATTAATCCACACTAGTCGGTATTCGGCGAGCGGTTGCTCGCTGTTCGCCGAATAACGAATGTGTCTTTAGAAACGTGTGTGCAAGGAGTGGGATCAGTACTCCGTCAGTCTTCTGCGGTGTATAAATCGGTCAACTTCGTAGCAATAGTGCATGCGCCCTGACGTCATGTTTACGAAGGTAGAGCAATGTTTGGATTCAATGGCTCAAAACTGAACCTGCACGAGATCGGAGTAAGCAAGAATATTTTCAGAGACTGCGTGAATCATGTGGTGATGCAGCGTTGCCATACTCTACAGTCGCACGATGGGTTAAAGCGTTCAGATTAGGCAGAGATGATGTGAAGGATAACCCGCGACAGGATGATCCACGTGGAAAACGTTTGCTCTGTTGGCTATGAGATATTCTGGAACATCGACCCTCCTCACCGGATATGAATCCCTGTCATGATGATCTCGTCAGTAAAATGTAAGAACTACTGCAAAGAACTCGGTACAATACCAAAAAAATATTCATGCTACAGGGCGGTCAATTTGTAACATCAACAGAAATGGACGCGCAAATAGTGTACGACAACTTCCTAACATTTGTCAAAAGGTCACTAATAACGGAGGCGATTATATTGAAAGTGTAAATGTAAATTCCTCTGACAATAAAGTAATTTCAGAGACAAAATTCTTCATTACTTTTTATCCAACCCTTTTATCTAACATGTTTAGGCCCTCACGACCTCTTTGTTGGCGCCCCACGATGGCCACGATGGTCAAGCCTTTCCGAATTTTTTGATGTGTAGGCATCCTTGTTCCGTTAGATCAGAGGAAGACCATTTTATACATCCTTTAGCACTAACTTAATTTCGGATGCACCCTCATACTGTATTGGCGTCGCTTACAATTCTTTAACAATTGGAGAAAAGTACTACACCCCAAGGGCCAGCTGGGTAAAACACTGGTCTGTATTAATGAAACATGTTTGAAATGCGCAGTTATTGATGGCGGTCATTCATACATAATGCATAACTACTGTAAGGACGGGTTTCTCGTCCTTATATACTCGTCGAATTCCTCGGTTCAAAACGAAAAAAAGAATGACTTCAGCATGCATCCTAACAGCCGCTTGGTATAGATTTAGCATAACAACTAGAGATACACGACACACAAAATACTAAACTGTTGTGAATCAATAAATGTGTAACACCCATGCTACTGCAACTATTACGTTCTCACATTCTGCATATGCACTAGTCTAGAGACAGTTATTGAACGCTGCAGCAAAAGAACAACGATTTTGGGGCAGAAAAATTCATATTGTAGATTCTGGATATCAAAAAAGTGGATAATTTTTGTTCATATACATAGTTAATTATTTTGGATATCGGTGTAGGCAGAATCCACGTTTTGTGGGTCCTGCGTACCGAAATATCTGTTCATGTCTGGTTGGTTCGTACGCTCTGTCTGTCAGCGTGTCCGTTTGCCTTTTTGTCAGTCTTTCAGTCTGTCCTGTCCGTCAGTCTGTGAACAACGCTAGCGGCTAAACCGCAAGCAGGATTTCTACCAAAATTGCTATTATTAAACACAGTGGCACTTGAAATCACGAGCTGGAAGGAGGGGGTGCACTATAATTCAATCGGAGGCTTTGTTAGGACTTAAATTATTGGTATTGAAGCTTCCGATGGGATAACAGTGTCCCTCTCTCCTTCCAACTCGTTACTTTGAAGTATCACTACGTTTAAATGGAAGTATAATCAGTAGAGAGAGGATTTTTGTCCTGAAAAATCTTGAAGTATTCGTTTAAAAATATGCTTTTATGACCCCAAAATTTTGAAATCAGCAGTTAAAATTAACAATATTTCATTTCCTTTGTTCATTTCATTTTCTTAATAAAATTGAGGAGAAGCATGTTTGGAATGAAAATATATATTTTTATGCAAACATAAGATAATATACCCTACTTCGCGGGAGTAATAATTGAAGTAAATAGTGAAGTGTAGTGCATGTCTTGTTTCATTTTTTCTGTCTGATTTAAAAAAAGATGATATCAAGAAACATCCTACATTTGCACAAGTATTTTATAATTTCTAGAAAAGAAAATATTTTAAACTGTGACACGTTCTTTCTAACCAAGAACGCTCACAAATAAATAGATTCTATGAGAATATTAAACGTTTTACAGATAAGTCTCTCTATTTTATCCAAATATGCAAAATATGCTCGTATTGAATGATGTTGATATATGAATATGCATCAACAGAAAAATTGGTCAAATATGCACGAATGTATTAATCTACAGAGCTTCCATATCTAATCAAACGTCAAGAAATGTCTCTTAGCTATGCTCTGAAGCAACGAAAAAAAAAACGCAAAATCATACAAATCTGCTCCCTAACAATGTGAGTGAAGAAAACGCGAACTCCCGACCGTGTGAGACGGCTCAGGGCATCAACTGATGTCACTGCAGTCCCTCTTCCCGGAAGTTCTAAGTTTGAGTGCCCACGGTGGCAGGATTTTCGACACTAGCTTGTCAGCTAGGTCGAATTCAGTCTCTGTCTGGAAGAGAATTCTAGCGGGCGGCTGCTCTGATCAGTAGTTTTCCGTGGTTTCTCCGATCAAGACCAGCGAATGCCGGAGCAGTACTCTAACAAACGGGCCACGGACCGCGCGCGATCTTTCCTTCGCATTCCTTGTCCTAACCTGCCCCTTACACACACTGACATACACTACACTACCACACACGCTGGGAGACCGGTCGAGAGCTTAGAGCTTATCCCGGCTAAAGCTATGCCTTGTTGGTGGGAGAGACCTGGTTAGGGAAACCCCGCTCTCTGACGGTAAGCCGGCGTCGGATCTCACCATCCAGCGGGGGAAGAACACCGCTACTCCAGAGAGAAAAATACGCATTACACTTACGGGACTAGTGGTCCTAGTAGTTGCGGCGCCACGAATCACTAAGAGTCGAACCGGGAGCGGTAGCTCAGTGCATCAACTGATGTCACTGCAGCGCCTCTGACTGGGAGGTCCTATGTTCGAGTCCTGACGGCGGCAGGATTTTCGACACTAGCTTTTCAGCTAGGTCGAATTCAGTCGCTGTCTGGAGGAGAATTCTAGCGGCCGGCTGCTCTGATCGGTAGTTTTCCGTGGTTTCTCCGATCAACACCAGACGAATGCCGGAGCAGTACCCTACCAAACGAGCCACGAACCGCGCGTGATATGTCCTTCCTCTTCCTTATCCTATCCTCTCCCCTTACACACACACACTTACACTAACATGCACTACACTACCACATATTCCGGGAGACCGGTCGTGAGCTTAGAGCTTGTCCCGGCTGGGGCGATGCTCCGCTGTTGGGAGAGTCCTGGTTAGAGGGAATCCCCACTAGCCGACGGTAGGTCGGCGCCGGATCTCGCCGTCCAGCGGGGGAAGATCTTCGCCATCTCCCGAGGGACTAATGACCAAAGCAGTTGACACGCCCGGAAACACGAAAAAATCAATCAATCAAAAAAAACTAAGGGTCGATGGGGGGGATGCGTGTGCGCAGAGGGGGCGGGAGGATGAGCGGCGAGACGCGGCGCAACCGCAGGCGAGGGCGAGGGCGCAATCGGCAGAGCGGGCGCGGCGCGGACGCGCGCCGCAGCAGCAGCAGCAGCGACAGCAGCAGGTGCTGCTCCTCCGACGACTCCAGCGCCTCCAGCACCAACGACGCCTCCTGCAACAGCGACAGCAGCGCCTCCGGCCGCCGCCGCCAGCCCAACTACCTGCCCCCCGCCACCGACCGGGTGAGGCGCAGCACGCTTCGCTCACGACGGGCGATCGCTAAGCCTCGTAGCCATTCCTATATCCATATCCCACACACGGTCATGTCGGTTCAGCCGCCCGGTACTGACGGTTACACCCTTTGCGGTCCATAGTTTGGGGCAAGCGAGGTGTCATTCCACGCGTCTCCGATGCTGGTGGAGAAATGACCATTTTTTCTATCCTTTGATAACATTATTAATGTTAATTATTATTATTATATTTTCCTGTCCTTTTCTCAGTAAGCATTGAGAACCATTCATCTATTCATACGACTTAGGCTCTAGCAAATGCAACTGGTAATGACAGATCTGAGGAAAGACGGAGAAGAAATTCATCTTTGTCCGTCGTTCAATTTAAAAATTTTCGCACAATATGGCAAGTCTGTAGGATTAAAGCATTTTGGATGGTTATGCAGATTCCTTTTGATAATCCTATTTTTGTAAGACCTGAAGCAAATCGGTCTGTCACCACTCCTGTGGCTGAGATGATTATTGGCACTATTTCAACCTTACTCAGTTGCCAAACATGTTGGATTTCTGCTGCCAAATTCTGGTATTTTGAAATCTTCTCCGATTCTGTCTTATTCAGATTTTTTGTCAGTGGACAGCCTACATCTAGGATTGTTGCATACTTTTGTATTTTATTGATCACTACTATGTTCGGGCGATTATAATCCACAGTTTTATCAGTGACAATAGGCCTATCCCAGTAGAGTACTATTTCACTATTTTCTATAACCGGTGAAGGTGAATATTTGTAAAATGGTGGAGGGTTCTCAATTAGTCTATAATTTGATGCCAATTGTCTATGGATTATTTTGGCTACTTGATTGTGCTTCCCAAGATATGCAGTGTTGGCAAGAACTGGGCAACCTGCAATCACATGGTCGATGGTCTCATTTGGTTGATTACACATTCTACCGACGTCTTTTATACTGCTCTTCAGTATGTGTTTATCATAATTGCGTGTTTTTATTACCTCATCTTGAATTGCTATTATAAATCCTTTATTATTATTATTATTATTATAATTATTATTATTATTATTATTATTATTATTATTATTATTATTATTATTTACTCTCAGTCTCTCGCCTAGCGAGGTGCCATACAGCCAACACCGGGACCTTTGGAGAATCAAGGTTAGTTAGTTAGTTAATGCCTTATTTTACGTGGCGAGACTCGGGCCATCTGGCTCGCTCTTCCGACTAACCACGCAAATTTCGTTACGCTCCTTTCACCACCTAGCGGAGAAAGGAGGTATTATCTTGGCCGACGAAACAGGCGGATCTCAATTTTGCTCAGAGGCTTCTTTTAGGTTTGAGGATATTTTACATGCAGTAAATCTACTACATGGGACAGTCGGCTTTACTTCCCCTCCGAAGGAAGGCGTACGAAGGATTTTTTCGCACTTAAAAATCCACGGCTTCGATCGGGTTTGAACCCGCAAACTCGGGTACAACGGTACGATGACCGTTATACCACCGAATCCGCTGGTGCCTGTTTCGCTTGCAAATTCGGGCGGTCAGGTGAAGTCAGGTGAAGTTATTTCAATATAAACTTCATTATGCGTGCAGTACTCAGTAGAATAGCCTTTTGCATTGTTTGAATGTGCCAGTTCTTAAGGCCAAACCTTGCAGACGATGAAGTTTGTTCTTCAGAGACCTGTCCATTTGCAGAGATGACCACAGTAGTGACAGATACTAACCGCCACATGTCGCTCAGTTCAATAATCAAGACCTGATATTTTTACTTCTTCTCGGCAATGGAGGCTGCTATATTTCGGTCTAAAGGAATAGATATGTCGATTATAATGCCTTTCTGTGAAAACTTCTCGACCCAGTTATGTCAAATCTGTTGGCTTCGACCCTGCGATCAGTGGTGACTGCAACATTCTACAAGAGCTTACACCGTTTCGTCTCCAGAACTGAATCCGGCTTGAACTTGTAGTATGCGACCTCTTTCTCTACCATCCCTGACTTTGCAGCCAGGGTCTGATGGACAACCGCAGCAACGTCGTTGTGCCGTGCCGACTCAGGTATTTTGAGTGTGCCAATGCAGAACACCCACCCATTATGTGTTGGAGGATTTCGCCGGGTTGATTGCATAGGATATGAATTTTCTCTACATTCATATCCTCAATCACAATAAAGTCGTAGGAAGTTGAGTTTTGCATGTCTTGATATTCCATGGAATTCGTCAATTTCGAATGGATTGATCACACGTGTGTACTCGTTAAATATTTTTCTGAATAATTTTGATTGTAATATTCCACATATTTTGGTAGCATATTCTGTGTGCTCTTCATCATCAAATCTTCACTTATTAATTCCCTAAAATATGTTTAACTTCATTTATATTTTGTGCTGTCCATTTGTATTTTCTTTCTTCACAAACTTTTTGGAATTGCTTCTTCACACTATCTCTGTTTCTTTTGCTGTTTTTCGGCACTGCATATTTAATAAGAGATTCTAAATTCTATATAGTTTTAAACATTATACCAAACGACACATTTTAATATTATATATATGCTCACAAGCTATTATAGACCTCAAACAATTGCTATCTTTATCTTAAAAAGGAAAACAAAGTGATTACAGCGGAGTGCAAAAGGTATAGAAAATGATAATCATAAAGCGATAGACATCTAGGATTGGTTGAATTTTAATATATTCTTTCTCAGCATTGGTTACTTACGACACGTACAGGCATCAGTGAAATAGTCATGCATTAAACGTGCAAGTTTTCTTGAACAATTGCATGGAGAAATGTCGGGGTAGAGTGGGGGTATTAATTACGAAATTGGCCCCTAGATTTTCTGAAGTAATGTCAATCTCTGGAGAATCAGTCGTTCCTTCGCAACTTTCTTAATAAATTGAGTTCTAATTTTCCCAGGAGTTTGAGGTGTCTCCTGCGATGGTTCTGGATCTGCTTTGGCAATTACTTTAGATATTGTTTAGAAAAATATGACCAGGGGTTCTCGGTTTCAACAGTAAATAGAGTTTCTTACGCGCCAGTGTTTTTGGAGTGTTGTCATCAGTGGTCAATGCGATCTTTGGTCTTCAACTGTTTATTGCTCTAGGGAGGGGGAAGCACTGTCATCGTTCAAGAAACGTTGCGCGGGTAATAGATATTACCAATATTTTCGGCCACTTCAATCTTCGGATGTTGAGCGTTGCTTCCGCTCGTGTTACCGCGTAGTTCGAGGAGAGGAAAGGAAACTAGAGATTAACATTTATTTATTTATTTATTTTACGTCAAAAAAACAATTAAAACTGGTATGACGTGCTATGGGGAGAAGTGAATTCTGTGCACATTTTCAAAATTCTGTGATCCCTACACTAAGTCATATACTACTTGAATTTTGAATGAATGAATGAATGAATGAATGGAGAAAAAAAGCAAGCTCCCATGTAATAAAAAATCTATTTTCGAGGACAAATAAGCAATAAATTTTGGGCTCATCCATGTTGTCCTTCGGAATAATACGCCGCGACAACATGGAAACGAGAATTCGAATAACTATATTTCTCACTGAATTCTAGAAGACGTGCACAGATAATGAAGTTACATTTATGCCCAGAAGCAAAACAAGGGGCCATCTCAGCATTTGCTCAATGGATCAGGGAAACTGGACGAAAAACCTGATCGAGATGGGGGTCATTGACTCAGAAGCTGCGATACAATACTTGTTACATATTGTTTAGAGTTATACAGTCCAATGGTAAATAATACATTAAATATCACTGTTAAAATTAATGTTACTTGTGATGCTCAGAATAGTCTCTAATTGTATAGAAACAGTTATGCAGCAGAAACGATTTCCCTTTGAATTTAAACTTTTGTATCGAATTTAATCGTTTAATGTCATCTGGCAGAGTGTTGTAATAGAATGTATTGTATGTGAATTTTTTATAATGAGCTGTTGACACTGTCACCTGATGAATATGATTTCTACGTCGAGTGTTATAGTAATAGACATCGGCATTTTCTGAAAATATATTCCCGCCCTTAAGCAAGTCATTTTTGACAAAAACCACTGATTCGTAAATCAACAGACAAGGTAATGGTAAAATTCCTAGATTAATGAAGAGAGGCTTACAAGAATCACGTGAATGGGATTTGGTTATTATTCGTACAATTCATGATACAATTATGTCAAGGTTCAGAGATACGTAATAAAGGTTTATAATTTATACAATAGATTCAAAACTTTACCCTTTGGAAATGCAATATTAAAAGAAGGGATCCTACTCTGTGTCCACCGCCTGTAGCACACGCCATGCCTCCACACGCTAGCGTTATATCGTAATTTCACATGGCACCTCTTTAACCGTATATGGATGGTTACCATACCATGGTGCCTTGGCACATATCAATTTATTTAGAATATCTCATAGACTGAAAGTTGTTTTTGATGTTTTGATTATTAGTTCCAAGCTTGATGATGATGAAAAGAATGACCTCGAAACTGTCTTGATATTAAACAAATACAAAATTTATATATAGTTAAATTATTTATATAAATGTACCTCCAATAATTAATGGAGGTCTGTTCCAAATACAAAGTCCAAAATATAAACGTATAAGAATATATTTTAATAACACAACACAGTGTAACGCGTTTTCTGAAACCGCTAGACCTTGAAAAAGTTAGCGATAAGCAAAGGTATCCGGTATAATGTGTAATGTGGTTTTCTACGTGACCACATTCTCTGTGGTTAGCGATGAGTGCTGCTTCGCCAAGAGCAAGATTTAACATTTTTACTCACTTCTCTAATGTCAGTGATAGTAATACATTCGTGACCTCATATTATACAGGTCTACAAAATGAAACTTGTAATCATCAGAAATATAAGCAAATTTTTCAAAACCCGTTTTTGGCACGGATTACGGTTTTGCATTCAGATTTGCACCATCATCCACCGTTTACCTACAATAGCAAATCCATTTATTTCACAAATAGATCCAATAGATCCAATAGATCTTCAAATAAAAAAACAGAAATAAAAAAGTTGAATTGTGTAAATTGGGTGCTTTTTCTTTCTTGCTACGGAACAGAGGCAGAAAAATTCTTATTACAAGGCCCTGGTAACGAAGAAGTGAATAAATCCAGTTGATAAATTTATTAAAAAAATTCCATAACACGTGGCCAGAAACAATGTTTTGTTGGTCGTTGATGCCGAAAAATGACGGCATAATGTCTGAAAAATGCTAGCGGCTAAACCGTTAAGTTGATTTTCTCCAAAATTGATATTCACTTATCGATCTGGCTGATGTCGCAACACCTTGAAATTTAAAGCGATGTTTTAATTTTCGGGGGTACTTAACATGAAGTCCTTGGTACCTTTTCAAAATTTTCAAAAAGAATGGCTCCATCGTTCTTGATTAAATTTTGTTGCTGGATAGTGTGAAGGACGTTTAAGAAAATGGTGTACGTCTTATGTTCGTTGAAAACTGATTTTTGGAAAATTGCAAAAGTTCAAAATTTTTTGGAGTCTTCCTATAGCTAAAATATTAAAGATAGATATTTTCCCTTACTAAATCTCTTCCTTAAAGATAGACTTTGAAATGAGACTATATATAATTTTTCAAAAATTTGAGTTGCGTGAAAATACGGGCGAGAAAGTACGTACTATTTTAGCATCACTAGTTTCTTTCTGTGTTATTTTTTCTTTCTCAACAAATATATTAATTTTTCATAAATACCAAATAATTTGCATGTGTCTGGAGTATTTATATGCTTCTGAAATGCGAATGTTTGCATAGAAATTATTTTTTCAAATCATCTTTTGAGTGCTTATTGCAGCTCAACCATTTGGAATATTCAAGGAGTTCATTAGACAATATATGCTTCAAATTGTGTTAAAAGCTTATTTTCGAAGTTCCTCCCTGGACATCCTGTATATAGCAACAGGATTTATCCTCTTTTGTTACTAGGGCCCGACAATAAGAGATTTTCTGTCAAACATTCGCCGTTTTTCAGCAAAAAATTAGAAAACTTTCTCTTCTTATGGACAAGAAGTAAGGACGAAGTAAGGACGAGAAAGTAAAAATATACAATTCGGTCATAACAAGCAAGTAAGAAAACTGATAGGGGTTATTCTCCAGAAATCGGTAGTAGATCCGCAGAAGCAAACTTACTGTGCGTAGTTACCATGAAAGAACATTAAATTTATCCCGTATGGGAATTCCTATCTCCAATGTGGTGTCACAACATAATATCTCAGGACGATTAATCCCAGACATAATAAGCATTACAGGCGTTTACTTACGATGTTTGCTCTTTTTATCAAAGGTCGATCTTTTAGTGTGGGTGAGGTGCTGTTCTTTCTCAAGTAAACGGTCGAGACGTTTATTGAGTGTTGGTGTTTTGGAAACTGGGGTACAAACGGTGCATTAAAATAGCCTAGATCGACGGAGAATAGTTCCAAGCATGATGACCTAAGCTTTCGTAATTCCTACCCCACTTGTATTAGAACTTGGCATTCATAAGCTCGTGAATAATATTCGTGTACGTCAGGTTTGTGAATCCTGTGCGTTAGAGAAATCAGATGACTACGTTGTCCAAACACAGCCATAAAGTGCATAAATATTATTTCAGCACGTATTAAGTTGGAGTAATAGGTTGGAAAATATGAGGCACATTAATTGGAATAAAATATAATTTTGCCTTTATTTATATTAATTATTAGATATTGTTACTATCAAAAATTGATTCTTCAAAAGAGAATAACTGTTCGTAATATTAGTAATATGGTTGTTTATTACTACGCATTATTTTGTAGAGCCTACATGTACATTAGGTAAGGCGAATTTTCTGACAGTTTGGCTATGGCGATGAATTTGTAATGAATTGACTTATTTTTAAAACAATTTATTATTTATCTAAATTAGTGTTGTAAAAATTGTAGAGTACCTACCAGCTGACTATTCGGTGGACCTATCGAGCATACTAATCATAAATCATTTTTAAAGTGAAATTAGCTTCATCCTCGACTTCGAACAGAGAGCACCTTAACTGTGCGTTTCAGCATTATAAGCCCTACACTGTGAGTGGATACACATTAAAATATTGCCAAGAAGGGATTGAATTGCGCTGAAAAAGCACGTAATCACTTTAATTTTATGGTGTAAGATTACATATGTCTCAATTTCTTCAATTTATTTTTACATGGATTTCGAGTTTCCTGTTTGATCAGATCACCCACACTAATGTTACGGAGTGGTAATGCCCATAAGAGTAAATTTTTCAAAATTTAATTGAATTTACAACAAGGACTCGCTTTTTTTTTTTAATTATGACATAAGTTACATAAATTGTGATCTTTCAAGAACCCGAAGCAGTGGCTTCACGGGTCTAGGATGCTCGCTTCAGAGTTTGGTATGATGGTAAAGTGTGTTGCAGAGTAATGATTATAGCGTATTGCATGTATGTCTATCCTTTTCTCTGTATCGTAATTTGCAAACCTCTATATCTCAGGGACAATTTCCTTATCAAGCACACTTACTGGGGTATGAATCGATGGTTTCTTATAAGTAACGTAATCCTTCCATCTTTCTTTAGCATAATAGTATTGACGGATTGAAAACAGAATGATGACGGATTGATTACTTCGGGTTTCGAGGCGTGTCAAAGCCTACGATCATTAGTGGCGTAAGTGTAGTGCATGTTTTAACAAAGGAGATATCATTATCCTTCCCATGCTGAATTGAGATCCGATGTCGGGCGGGGCATCGCACCAGCGGGACAGCTCTATGCTTCCGGCATGTATCGCATCTAAATGTGTAGGAAGGGGTGAGGATAGGGCAAGAGAGAGGAAGGAGAGATTGCGCGCGGTCCGTTTCTTAGAATACTACCCCAGCATTCGCCTGGCATTGATCGGAGAAACCACGCTAAACTACCGATCAGACCAGACGGCCGTTAGAATTCTCTTCCAGACAGCAGTGACTTCGAGCTACAATAGCTTATCTAACTTGTGTCGAAAATGGTGCAACTCACGAGGCTCGAATTACATTCATATATTGCCTTATTTGCAATATTTACCACTCATAGTGATCTTTTAGGTTGAGACAATCTCCAAGATGACCTAAATCTCCTCATGTCTTGATTCAATGATTGGCAAATAAAAATAAATCACCAAATCTCAAGCTAAAATTTTCTCCTTAAAACGGATTCTTCCCACATATCCCTTAATAATTAATAACCATGCAGTTAAATGGCTTCCAAATGACACTCCTGTTAAATATCTTGGATTTCAAATAGATACTAAATTAACCTGGAAAACCACATAACATCAATAGCTAATAACACACATACAAAAATATTAAAATTGTATTCATTCATAAATAGAAAATCTAAATTATCAATAGACTCAGCATTAATAATATTTAAATACATTATACGACCTTCACTGACCTACGCCTGCCCAATTTGGGGTGATACCTCTAAAAGCAACCTTCAAAAACTGGAAGTACTGCAAAATAAATGTTTAAGAAATGTTTTAAAAGCTCCATGGTATATCAGAAATGATCAAATTTTAAAAGAATTATCTATAGAACCTCTGAAAACGTGGATTTTAAAACTTTCTTCTAATTTCTACTCTTCTCTTTCATCTTGCCCAGCCACTTCTTTGTACACTCTAGGTAAATAAGCCAATCTTTTTTCCACGATTAAAATCAAGAAATTCCAAAGACCTACTATATCCTCCTTAATTAGCTGTAAAGCAGGTTCCAACATTTCTAAATTCAATATTTATGTTTTTAATCCAAATATTGTATGTATCTTTTCTGAAGGACCCTTCCTGGGTATCCTTAATTTGTTATTGTCTTATATTGTAAATATTGTCTTCAAGCATTGTACATGTATGATGAAATGTACTTAAAACAAAATTGTATATACTATGTATCATAAAACCCTTGAAAGACATAATAATGTCGAACAAGGATAATAAAAAACTATTTTAAAAAACGAGGCTCGAACCTTAGAACCTTCCGATAAGAGACGCTTCAGTAACAGAAGTTGATGCTCTGAGCCACCTAAGCCGGTAAAAAAACAGCGACTGTAAAGATAAATGCTTCCTTATTTCAAACACTCCAAGGCTGCAAGGAGTGTGCTCCAGCCAGTCCCGGCGCTAGGTATGGGCAGACAGGGCGATCGCCCGTGGTCCCGCAAGTCAAAGGATCCGACGATGGGACTGATGGGGGAAAAATTAGTAAAAAATTGAAAAAGAAATTGCAACTCGAAAAAATCATTATCGTAATTTCATAATTCGCGGTACAGTAGTCTGATATTTCATAAAAATTTTAATTAATTTCTTACCTTAAATATTTAATTACAGTCATTACTTATAAGGTAGGAATCTATGAAACGAATCAAATGACGCTAATAAGATCTACTGAAATTCATATGTATTATCTCATACATGAAATAAATATATGTATTTAACAAGTGATTTTATTAAACACCAACTAAACAAATCACATTTTTTGAGCGTTTTAAGCTCACCATGGAAATTGTATTATTTGACTAAATACTTTTTCTTAAAATTATTATTTAAAATAGATTCCCAAAAACTTTTAAGCTTAATCGTATTTTTGTTATTTGTTGAAATTTTTTTTGAAAAATATTTGTTGAAACATTTTTAATTTTTTTTTTCGGGGAGAAGGGGGAATACGTTTCAGCATTGCCCCGCGCACCGCGTCCAGCACTGGCTTCAACCGAATATTAAAATTGTATCCATTCATAAATAAAAAATCAAAATTATCAATAGACTCAGCATTAATAATATTTAAATACATTATACGACCCTCACTGACCTACGTTTGCCCAATATTGGGAGGTTCCGCTACAATAATGAGGGTTGGACCTCCCTTATATCTATTTACATAAAGAATAACTGTATTTAATGAATGTTCCAATGTGATTGAAATGTATTTTACTGTTAGTTATTTACTTTTGTATGTTTGTGATTTGAATTATTATTTAAATGAAAACAATCTCTGTAAAGCAGTTTTGCTGGTCTGTTGAAATAAATGAATGGATGAATGAATGAATGAATGAATGAATGAATGAATGAATGAATGAATGAATGGATGGATGGATGGATGGATGGATGGATGGATGGAAAGATGAATGAATGGATGAATGAATGAATGAACGGATGAATGAATGAATGAACGGATGAACGAACGAACGAACGAATGAACCAACAAACGAACGAATGAACGAATGAATGAAAAAATAATAGTTGGGCGTGTGCGTGCGCATGCGCAGCCCGGGCTGTGGGAGCAGCCACCGCCCGCCCGCCCGCGCAGCTCGCTGAGCGGCTTCCCGGTGGACGCCCAGGCGGCCGGCCCCGCCAACGCGGAAGCGGAGCCCGGCGCGGGCGCGTCCACGGGCGGGGGGGCGGGGGCGGGGCCCGAGGGAGAACGCCCAGCGCTGAACGACGCCGCGGCCCCCGCCGCCCCCGCCCCCGCCGTCGCCACCTCCGCCGCCGCCGCCCCCGGCCCCTCCAACGACGCCGGCCCCGCCTAGCGCCTGCTTTTCACCTTTGTCTATTTGCTCTTGGATACTACGTGGTGCGGTGATGCCGAATACAATTGCTACACAAAGAACTATTCAAAATGCGTTTCACTTCTGCCTGCAAATGTTTTTGATTTTCCTCTGATAAGTTTTCAGTCGTCTTTCTCAAATGTTACAGTGTCAATCATTAACAGTATCAGTATCGCAAATTAACTGGTCCATATGGGATGATATGATCCGTTTCAAAATGTATTAAATATGCCCGTCATCTACTTAAGAAAACACTGCGACAAATTCTATTTGCATATTTAAAAATAGAGCATTTAGATTATAAATCTAACAGACTTATCAAATTCACCTTATGGACACAAATGAGGTTAGTTTAGTTTCGTGATCTTTGAAACGTAGTAAGAACAGGCATTTAGAAACATTGTAGTTTTATTTTGAAGTTTGGTATTTGCACATATCATTTAGGTTTTCCTAATAATACAGCTCGAAGTGGATTTCCGAAAATATACCGACAGTATTTTTTTCATTGTACGGTTGTGTTTGCAATAGTTTGTTTAACATTAATGCTAGGTTAATTGAAATTGTTACGGGAAATAAGCTTTCAAAAATTTCTAATAATAGGCAAATATGAACATTACCAATGGATGCTATGGAATTTTGCAAAGTGTGCCAATCCGTTCCATGAAGAACTAGAATACTACTAGGCAATTCGAGCGTCATGTTGAAAAACCCCGAAAACAGCTGACATACTGTTTATGCGTAACCTCTCTTCTTTTGTTTATGGCTTTCAAATGAACTTGTCTGGATTGTGAAGAGAAGTAAAAAAAATGTTTAGATGTAAATCAGGATCTTCAACATCTGGTGGATGGATCTGGTACATGGACTGATATGAACTTTCCGCAATAGATCGCAAACGAAATGCACGTTATCAAAGAGTGATAAATTAACATTGCGTGGTACTGTAGCATTAAACACTTCTAACTCATTTCCTTTTTTATGCAGACATGTATTATCTATTACGAATCATTTTCTGGTTTTTAATACTTTGAGCCATTCACTACAAGAACTTAAGGCAGGGGTCTCAATTGTTTTCTTCAATCGTGTCCTTTTAAAAGATTGATCTAACAGCTTAATTTTTTTGTATCACATACAGCATAAATTATAATAATATAAATAATAGCACTTACTACTAATGTTATAAAAATAAGACTAAGAATTTCTGTTTTATTGTTTCTTGCAAGTTATATTTATGTTTTACAAATATCAAGTTTTCAGAAACAAAATCACAGATTCTAATTGCTAATATGTTGGATTTTTGTTAATGAGAATGATGTTAAATTCCAAAATAAGGGCAAATATGTAGTTCATTGCTAGAGTTTAAGCTTTGTATTTGAAAACAGATCATTATCAACTCAAATATTTTTTTAATGAGTAGGATATTGATCTTTATTATGACTTTATTATACAGTCCATTCGACTGTCAATCCCTAATCGTTTATTATTAATTGATTTATTACAAATACCGTTTAAAATTTCAATGACACCCCAGGGTGTCGCTAACAACCCCATTGAGAACCCTTGGTTTAAGTTCTATCTTACTAAATGTTTCATTGACAAGAAGCACTGAAAAAGACAATTGTCATCTCCGGCATTTAATCTCTCTGAATTATTGTTTCCATATCTCTCCTTAAAGTATTTACCGACATTCTTTAGTAAATTATATTTCATCCTCAATAATTATCATCGAATTTCATACAATGTAATAGTTCGCAATAGTCTACTTCTCACACAGTCTCATTTGTCACACAGTGTCATTTGTCACACAGTCTACTTCTCACACAGTCTCATTTGTCACACAGCCTACTTTTCACACAGTCTCACAGTCTCAACCCATATGTTGTCTAATAGCATCCGTTACTGAAAATGCATGGCATAACATACATTTATTGATATAACAAACTGCTACTAATTAGAAAATAGCACGAATGATGTATGTCATTTTAAATATTGCCGAGCAATTTTATTGATATCTTACCTTATGAAGAAGACTTACTCAGCTGTCATCACGTGTCACTCTGTCAGTTTCAAAACGAACAGCAATGAATAATTGTCAGTGGCACAGAGCATGAGCTCTCACAGCAGACTGTGTGGCTCGTAGTTTGCGCAGACAGATCACGCTTCGAGTGCTGAGTCAGATTTCGCACTGGCGCACCAAGTGAACTCCAAGCAGACGCCGCCGGCTGCTCCCCAGCGCCTGTCCGCGTACTTCGGACAAGTTTAACCAACGCGCGATTTGCGCCCCATGGGCCGGCGACGTCGCTATTTTTGGCTGGCTTCCGCCAAACACTGTCCGCGAGGGTAGATTATTGTGAAAACGAAGTATTCAACAGCTTGGGAGGGGAGGGCCTTGCTCTGAGATCAAGTGAACACATAGTTCGGATTGAGTGAGAACGATGCTTTTAGGGTTGTTTATACTGGCCGTGTTTTGCGAAATATTTGGTGGTGGCCATTGACTTCCAGATAATTGGGTGATTTTTAAGTTTTCAACTCACAGTTAACACAGCTTGGATTTTTTTCATTATTTGCTGCTACATTGTAAATTATTATGGTTTAATGTTAATATAATGAACTAATTAATAAATAGATTCAAAGTAAAAAGTTCATTGGACATTAATATTATAAATGTAGATTAATATTAATTAATCAATGGTCTTTCACAATTTTAGAAGCGGTTACATTAGACAAATTTAATCCAAATGAAAAAATACTGAAGAATTGTGCTTAAATTCAGAAAATTTGCTCCCAATATGTAAAGAAAAGAACTCAATTATTTTTCTCTCAGAAGTGTTTCATAATGACTTACATTCTAAACAAAGAAAATAAGATCTTTCTATTACACGTGTGTGTGTATATATATATATATATATATATATATATATATATATATACATAATAATTTACAATGTAGCGGGAACACAAGTATATATATATATATATATATATATATATATACACGCTTGTGTTCCCGGCATTTTGACATTAAACGTTTATTTTCAAGAGAAAAAATGAAGTAAAAATAGTCACCTCGTTTTTAGCCGAACGAAGTCATTCAAATTTTGCTAGCCCTTCAGTTCGTCCACTTCAATGACATTGGCCAACGTGTCTCTACCTACCCCTGTAGGTCTTTCTGTCCTGCACGCTTTATGCATAAAGATTAATACCATAATAATATAATAATAACAACAACAACAACTTACACAACCTACATGATCTAATGTTCTGATTTTGTAACTTTGGCTTTGCATTGTTAATAATCACATGTTTATTTTTTATCCGTCAAAATATAAATATTTAATGTTTAATAATATTTCCATAAGAAAATGAATATGAGATAAATCATTCATCACATTATATGAAAAAATATTTAATGAAACTATATGAATCATCCAAAAAAATTATCAAATTAGTTTCGAGAAGTTTTCTTCTTTTTCAGCGGTTAATAGAAACTTATTATCAGATAATGTCAAAACATTAAAAAATAATGAAAAATTATAAATAGATACAAAAAAGCAGCCATCATTTCATCAGCTATCTAAAATTTTGTTGCTGTTGACTGCTGAAGATGCAGAAAACACCTGGTACAATTTGGTACTTTTCCAATGATTTATATAGTGGGAAGACTCGCACTAACATTCTGCACTTCGTAAATCATTATTTTAAAAGTGACAATAGAGTCATGCCGGAAATCAACACCAAATAACGGGATTCTGAACTGTTCAGCTCATTTTAGTTTATTTAATACGGGCATATCAGATTAGTTCACATTGGCCCGATATGTTCTTGGATAGATACTATTATTGCATCGCTAACCGTGTATTGACAAACAGAAATACCTTTTGTTACATCTGAATTATAAACTAGTACAGAATATCAAAAATTCATTCCAATGTGAAATAGCCAATTAAATTTAACGAATTATGAGATTCTGGTCGTTTCTTATTATCCGTGCTACGGAGTGGCGGTAAATTAAAAGATGAACTAAAACTCCCTCAATTAGTGTATTAAAAAAGTAATAAATGTAGCTTGGGGACTCCGAAACTCAGTTTTTGGAGCATAGAACGGACAAAATGATACATTATTGATTGATTACTGATTCCGGGTTCGTCTCTGCTGACATTAGTCTCGTAAGGGCAGTGATTTTTTTTCTTCTGGAAGTGGCGATAATTTTCCCGCTGGATGGTGAGATCCGGCACCAACTACTTGTCGGCTAGTGGGGTTTTTCCTCAACCAGGATCTCCCACCAGCGGAGCTCCGCCCCAACCGGGACACGCTCTAAGCTCCCGACCGGTCGCGGTATGCGTTGTAGTGTAGGGTATGTTAGTGTAAGTATTTGTAAGGGAAGAGGACAGGACAAGGAAGAGGAAGGAAAGATCGCGCGCGGTCCGTGGCTCGTTTCTTAGGGTACTGACCCGGCATTCGCCTGGTGTTGATTGGAGAAACCACGGAAAACTACCGATCAGAGCCACCGGCCGCTAAAATACTCCTCCAGACAGCGACTGAATTCGACCGAGCAGACTAGCTAGTGTCGAAAATTTTGCCACTGTCGTGATTCAAATCGTGATTCAAACTGTGAAGCCCTGCTGTGACAGTTAATGCTCTGAGCCACCTCTTTCGGTGTTATATGAGATGATAACGTATGGTATAGGATGAATTGTGCCTGCAGGATATTTTGAAAAGTCTAAAATATTCTACTTTCTAGAAACTAGTAATAGCAACTTATTCTACCAAGATAAAGATAATGTTCTTCAGAAATTTTAAAACTTTTTAACACCTAATCACAATAGGATTTTGCCTAAGCATCTGCGTAACATAAGACTGTTATACAAACCTATATTGCTTCACAAAAAAATTCAAGATGAGCCGTTTATAATTTTTATGCCGCGTACTCACAACTTTTAATATACAAAATCCAGTTTATTGTAATATTTTTAATAATGATACAGCCTGATGATGGAAGTAAAACTCAAACATCGCACAATATGTATTCTTCAAGAATAAAAATTATTAAGAAATATCAATGAGTTATTTATATTAACTAAATAGTTGTTGTCTGCCTGTCCTTAATAAAAAAAGCCCACATTTCTCTTTATAAATAAATTGTGCAAAAGCATAAACATCGACTTTCGTTTTACGTTATTCCTCATCTTTCTTCAAGAACTGCAGCGAAGTCGTAAAATTTGGAAGCGCTGTGCTTTAGCCGTCGCCAAATTCTTAACTCTAATAATAGCACTGGGGAGGTCATATATGCTCGTAAAAGAGGGTACTGTTTCCGAGAACAGTCAAATTCCTTCTCGTTGTAATAGCTCTGGAAATGTTGAGTTGTCGATTGTTTTACGTTCGACGAGGTGTGCGAACGGCACAAAGAACATTTGTATTCCAGTTTATTTTTACTCTTCTCATTTTCTCACTCTCATCGCTATTATCTTTGTAAAATTTCGTAAAGCTTAATTTTATGAGTACATTAGATTAAATAATATGGTTTCCTTCCATATTTGTATAAGTTTAAATCTGATGGTATTGATTTATGCGAGAATGTATGTATATACCTTTCCTCGGTTGTACAATAGAATACAGAGATATTGGTACTGGAATTGGCCCAAAAATTCGAGGTAGAGGTAGTGGTAGTAAAATAAATATTGGCGGACCCTGAGTCGAAGAACGTAGCTTTTGTTGGATTTCTGCATAGATGTGTATGTATGTGTGTGATGCAAAATTCTCTGGCAAACGAACTCTAAATTCGTCCACAAAAACGGCTAAGTTAATTTCAGCCAGCATTAACACTGAGTCTGGAGCGAATCTGACAGGAGTGGTAGTATACACAGTGCATGCAAGTGTGTATGTTTGTGCATGTGGAAGTGTGTGAGTGAAAAAGAGACTGTAAGGGGAGAGGACAGTACAAGGAAGAGAAAGACGAAGGAAAGATCGCACGTGGTCCGTGGCCCATTTGTTAGGGTATTGCTCCGGCATTCGCCTTGTGTTGAAGGGAGAAATCTCGAAAAACTACCAATCAGAGCAGTTATCGGCTAAAACATTCCTCCAGACAGAGGCTGAATTTGACCTAGCAATCTAATGTCGAAAATCCTGCCTCCGTCAGGATTCTCAACCTTCAGACTTCCTGGCAGAGTCGCAGCAGAGGTAACGGTAATGGTGATTCTGAACTAACGCAGCCAATCACCATCGTCATCATCTTCATCGTTCGGATCATCGTAGATAGAGGCACAATGTTACAGGCATATTATTGCATAAAACTCCAAATGGAGGAAATAATTTAAAGTTCTGAACCTTTGAAAAACACTCATTGGTGGAATACAAACAGAAGATTCCCCTCCCCTAGAGGGGGTGTAATAGGGGTTTTGATCACCAATGTGTGTTTTTGCAAAATTTCAAAGATTTTACGCCTTTTTCCTATGCCTGGACTATTTGTAGATTTATGAGACTTGATGGACTAACAGTGTTTTCCTTTTCTCTATGTTTAGTTGTTTTTTTTCTCAGTCTTAGTTTTTGGAGTCAACCTCCTGTTGAACATTTTGTGAAACATTTGAGATCAGCACACACAGAGTTGAGAAAAAAAGTATTTGTTCGTTTTTTATGACAGAAAAATTAATCAAACATCAATATGCATTTCTACCATAATACACCTTTATTTTACATTCGTCTTGTTCTAATCGTGTCGTTGTCCGGTTTTTTCTTTTATATTTCGGAGTATATTGCTTTTATTAACAGAAGTATTGTATCATCTTCTTTTTTCTCTTTTTCTTTATTTTACTTAATTAGTTGAAAATTTAAGTTTATATATTTTTTCAGTTGTGATTGCATAAAATAATATTAGATAAGTTTAAGTGAACATATCTAATCTGTTTTTAAGAAACCATTTCTGCTTCTATTTCGTAAAAAATCTAATAGAAATAGTATCAATCAGTCTCAATAACAATGTAGTACAACATATTTATATTAGCATTCAATCTTACGTTATTCTCATTTTAATACAAAATGATTGAAAATTGAAGTGTTGAGTTTTACAAGAACTTACTATGTTCAAAAACTTGGTTTCTCAGCTTAATAATTAAAATGGGTCTTAGATGGTTAATATTCAGATTTCAGATTATTTTCAGCGAAAATCATATTAGTATCAATAAATTCCAAAAATTATCCACCTTTTTACTCAATAGTTCATTGGTTCTGTCTCAAGTTCCAAAGCTCACAGATGACATCATATCAACTCATTTCACGCAGCACTATTAACGATTTGTTCACCAATAATATTTCGTTGAGTATTCTTTTGCGTACTCTCTTTACTACAGTCCCCTTAATGGCCAGTGCATGAACTTAACCCGACATGAAGTTACATTAGAACATATTATAATCTTTAAAGTAGAACAAATGAAATCGTTAGAGTCATTTAGAAATAAGAACTTATAAACATTTACATTCAAAAGAATTCAAACAAACAACTTGTACACCCATTGTATGTTCATTCACTTTGAGAAATGTTGTTGGTTGGAAAGGGTATCACATGATGGGACAATTAGAACAATCGCAACTGATGGGGGACTTCCTAAACGATTTACAGCCGATAGTACGACCCTCTCCCACTTACCGCTCCCAACTACAGTGAAGTTTCAATGCCTCAAATTTCAAGAGAATAAATCAAAAATTTATGAACTAGTATTAAGATTTCAGTTAGTGAACATAAGGAAGATAAAGAGCAATAAAATATTTAAAAAAATCGCCGTTTTCTGGCGCACGATTACATTCTTACGAAATCGTAAGGGGAGAAAGAAACAAAAAACAACAAAGACTTCACGCGACTTAGAAGCGAGTGCAAAGGTCGCCCGGTGTGGGTTCAGTTGAGGCGGGGTGGGGCGGAGGCGCGCCCCAGCCAGCCGGACAGCAGCCTGAGGAGGGGCGCTGGGGCGGCTGCGGGCGCCGCGACGGTATGGCCCCATGGCAGGAAGGGGGCGTCGTCGGGGGCGCGCGGGGGGGCGGGGGAGCGGAAGCTGGCGAAGGGCGGGGGCGGGCGCAGGCGGCGCGGGGGCGGGGGCCGCTGCGTGGGGAAGGGCGGGCGCAGGGCCGCGGTCGGCGGGCGCGGGGACGGCGGCGGATAGGGCGACGACGGAGGCGGTGCGGTTGCTTCCGACAGCAGGCAGATCTTGCGCGTGCACCACGAGAAGCTGCGGAACGCGTTGCACTGGCAGCGGTTGCAGCCGTCGCTGCCCAGGTACAGCTGGTTCTCCACGCACTCGTTGATCGTGTAGTTCCCTGCAGAACAACGCAACACGTTAGACGCTGCTTACAAATGAACCCTTTGGCAGCATCATGATCATTTGATTCAAATTAATACAACGTTCTGTATGGAGGAGGGTGAATAGGAAATAATTCTGAATGTGAGCACTCATGGAATTAATTTTTCGTTCAATTTCTTTAAACGTACGTTTCATTTGAGGTTTGATATGAGAGACCCAAACATTTTGTTACCTTTACGATAGCCAATTGCACAACGTTCGTTTTCGAAGTAGCTGTGCGTCTAGTTGTTTATTTGAAGTGGAAATCTGCATTAAAACTTTTTTCTTTATTTTCTTTTTATTTATCTATTCTTGTAAAAGCAATTTAAACAACTGATATTGTGTTTGTATTACTTACTGTTTCTCTTTTAAAAAAGAATATTCAGACAATCTGAGAACAGTACTGTTTTTTCGTTTGGAATTGACGGGGACAGGGCCTAAAATCGAACCCTGCGGAACCTCCATGTTCAATTGGCAATGCTTCGGAAAGATGCATAAATTATGTCCCTTCATTCAAGTTTGGTATTTCCACTCTCCAAAATCTATGTTTAAGGCACAATGTTATGATGAGTCTAGAGCATTAGCGAATTCCATCCGGCGGGAATTTTGAACACAAAAGGTTCTAAAAATTTTCGAATAGGTGTTTTATTTGAATCGATTGATGAAACGATATACTAAAGTGTCGCTCTATGGCTGATTCCATTGATTTATATTTTCTAAACCCATGCTAGCAATGTGAAAATTATTCGCATTGTCATGGTTTCTATAAATACACATAATCATTTTTCCCTTTCTTTACAAATATAAATAAAATTACTTTTATAAGATTAAATTCTTGCCTTCCTAATATGGGTTGTGATATACCATTCTAACAAATTTATACATAGTGAGTTCGCGAAATCGATCCTACACAGGAAATCGTGAATAATATTCCCATTACTTCAGGAAGATGTATATATTTTAATTATTCCCTATCATTTAGGTTGTTGCTATCTAATAATAATAACTCCATGGAATCTCAGTCATAAAACCGTATAAGAATACCGAATTGTTTATTCCTTGCTCTAGTTGACTAATAATATTAAGCGAATTCTACCTCGCTTATGACGACATCAAAACACATGTGCATACATAAAAAAACATAAAGTACCCTTTTACAAATGAACTACAATCTAATATTTAACAATATATCTTTGCTTCCAACATCCACACAATTAAATATTACCAACATTCACTTGAGTACACTCTGCCAGTTTAAATAATTGGAAAAATGGTCATGTCTTTTCTCTAGGATCTTTAAACTAACAGTCTTGGCCTTACTATAATTTTTTTGTTGATGGAAAACAAAAATATAATGTTTTTAAACTTCCCTTTTTGCTGCACGACGATTGGCGGCCATTGCTGTCCACATTCCACCATTTCAAATATGAAATCATAACATCCAGCAAAGAATATGCACTCCATGACTGTCTCACGTATTTTATAAGTCTTTAGATATTGTTCGCCAATGCAAATGTTCAACGTCTTCAAATTAATTCCATAAAAAAATTAAAACTTCGAAACTAAAACACGAAATTATATAAAATGTTCACCACGGTATTACAGTCTCATCTCATGAAGTGTTTGATTCTACAATCAAAATAACACGCGATGCGTTTACTACGGCAACTCAAGATCATCTCACAAAGTGAACATTCGTACAACAAAAATAAGACGATGCGCTCGCCACGGCATCTCAATCACATCTCATCTAAAAAACATAGTTGTTCTGATCCACTATACCGCGTAGTTTTAAACAAAAGAAAACTCTTCTCCGACAATACTACTGTTTCTTTACGACTTTTTTTATATTATATTGTCTTCAATAGCTTTTTAGCGTTGCCATAAATTCCTAAATATATTCCAAGATAATTTATAATATTCGTAACCCTTTTTCTAATCACTTGTATGTATTAATTTACTTTAATTATTTGAACATATTATCAGTAATCGTTCGTCACGCTTGTGAGAACATTCGACTGTCTCATTCCTAATATAAAAAATTAATTTATTTTCACGGAAATCTTTTTATTTACGAAATACTATATGATTGCGACGTATCATTATTTGTAAATATGTCCTGTTTTTATTTATTGACATTCTCACAGTCTATTTTGCGGACAGTTTTCTTAGAATATTATTAAACTCGAGAAAACAGCTTTACTCATGCACTTTCACATGTTTTTGTTCTTATTGAAATACGAAATTAATGTGTTTTTAGTCATAATTCAATGTTTCTGTATTTATTTTAGACGCGTCTGAATAGACCGTCACAGTATGTACTGTTAAACGTTTTCATTCGTAATCCCTAATATTTTTGGAGAGGGAATCTGACAAAAGAGAAATTAGCTCATAATTTTGAATTTCATTTTTGTTTCCTTTTTTGACAGCGGTTTAGTTTTAGCTGTTTTTGAAAATTCGGAAGTATTCTGATGCATAAGGGTGCGTTCAGTATGAGAATTAACGGGTGTGTAATGGCAGGCTCACCTGCATTTGACAAACAATTCCCATATTTATCTAAATAGGCCGATAATTATTTTTAAGTGTACCGATTATTTTAATTTATTCCGATATTTTATTCATTAGAAGAAATTTAAAAATCATATATCTTATCCAAATTATATACTCTGGAACGTCGGTCAACCGGAATATATATTTTTCTTCTAGAATTGACTAGTGTCTGTTAATTTCTCGCTTTGTTAATAACATACAAGATTTTCATTTATCTTCAAAACAGTAAACATAATTCAAGTTCAAAAGTAATTCTCAATTTGCTTTAAAATTAATTACGAATGTGAACAATCGTATGCAATATATTTTATTATTATTTGCATCAATAAAGAAACTCCAAAATGTGGACGCAATTTGCAGTTCTGAAATTCGATGTGGTATATTTATGAAAATATTTTATTGTTACGTAATAAATTCGATGTATTACTCGCATGATTTAAGTAGATCAGCCTCCACACATTACCTCTAAACACTCTCATAACATAATATTTGAAGACACATAATATACACACACAACATAATATCTGATAACAATTTCACTTTGTCACTTATTTTTGAAACTGTACTACTAATATCAGTTGAAAATAAACATTTGGAAACTCAAAGAACAGTGATATGTATTTTGCGATGAAAACTCCAAGAAAACAGGTGGAGACGTTGGTGATAAAATATTCTTATAGTGTTGTTTGAGAAATATTCTTAATTCATCAGAAACGTTGCAAATTAAAATATCGTCAGTTTACAATATTCTTAAGAGCACTTTGTATTATTTGAACGATAATTAAAAACCTATGGAGATGGTCTTGAGATAATTTTGTCAATTTCCAATTTTATTCAGATGAATGAACATTTTTTTGATAAATGGAAAAGATTTTCCTTATCAGGTACCCCCAAAGATGCATATTCCAGTAAAAGGAGAGTGGATATCTTGACGATTACGTAACTTTCTCTCACTACACCAGAAAGTAAATTCTACTTCTCCGATATTAGAGGCCATGAAAACATGCATTTCTTATGAAGCCTGGATACTGATATTTTACAGGATGTAAGAAGTAAATGCATTATTTACAACATATAACAACATTAGAATTCCTTTTGTATTTATGTAATTGATTGTTAAATTGACTGTTCATAGTCTGCAAATCCTTTAAACTCTCAGAATATTTAATGTTAATTAACACGTAAAGTGGTGAAATATTAATTCTGAAATAAAATCCGCCATAAAAGATTTCCTGCGCTCTTTGAGTTTTATAGAATCTTATGAAATTAGGAATTCGTTGGTACCCCCTTCAACTAGTTTCGTTGGTCAAGTTGTACTTAGATGGTAAAATAATACAAGTCACATTGTCGTGTCATGAGACACAAAATTACATAAGTCACTCTTGTTTGTTAACATTTAGAAGTAGGCAAATGGTGCATTTCTCTTGTAGTTAATGAAAAATCAATGGCGGCAAATTGTGATTAGACAAAAGCCACAGAGTAATTTTTCATGATATCTTGATGCTTTAAATTTCATGACACACTTTTAAAAAGTGACTTATAACATTTTGCCATCTTAGCACAGGTTTGTAATATATAAATAAGTTCCTGTGAGTCAGAGCGAACGCCTGGGAATGGTGAAATATTCGCCATAAAATAATATTTCTTGTGCTCTTCTGTAAAACTATAGTTTTGTAGAATCTTTTTATGAACTTTAGCTTTCCTCTTCTACCATGTTCGTTGGCAAAGTTTGTAATATAGAAACAAGTTCCTGTGAGCTTGAGCCAATGCATGTGAATGGTGAAATATCCGCCATAAAATAATGTTTCTTGTGCTCTTTTGGTTTTAAAGAATCTCATGAACTTTAGCACTTCTACCATGTTCGTTGGCGAAGTCTGTAGCACAGAAATAAGTTGTCGTGTGTCCGAGCACAAGCCTGGGAAGGAGAGAGAGTGCGATTCCGCGGCGTTGACGCCCGTGACGTGTCGGAGCCCGGCCCGGCCCGGCGCTCTCCGCCCGATTGGTTTCGTCTGGACGGCGGCGCTCGGCGCTCGGATCTCTCCTGCTCAGCGGAGCTTCTCTCCCACCCGCACGGCGCCACACTCCGCCGCAAAAAGCTACCCGAACGACTCATTCCGACACTGCATGCCGACTAGTCATCCAAAACACTGGATATAAATACGGGCGCGCCGTCTGGTTGAGTCGTCAGTCGACCAGTTCGCCTCCGCCGCTCCGTCGTCTACCGACAGCCAGTGGCCGCGATGACGCCGATACAGTGGCGCCCCTGGCGCCTGCTGGCCCTACTAGGGCTCTTGGTGGCCCTGCAGGCCACCCTTTGCGAAGCGCGCACCGTCAACCTCCTCAAGGGGGACGACGGCCTCGAGGAGGAGGGCGCGGTCTTCGAGGTGGCTGCCGTCGCTGTTGACGAGGGCGCTGACGACCTGACGGCCGCCGCTAGTCATCATCACCACGGCCACGGTGGGCACGGCGGCGGACACGGCGGTCACCACGAGCACGGCGGTGGCCACCACCACCACGGTCACCATCACCACCACCACGGCCACGAGGGCCACAAGGGCCACAAGGGCCACCACCACTTCGACAAGGGAGACCACGGCCACTACGGCAAGGAACATCACGAAGGGCACCACCACGAGCACGGCGGCCACCACAAGCACCACCACGACGAGCACGGCCATCACGGACACCACCACAAGGGCCACAAGGGCCACGAGGGAGGCCACCACGAGCACCACGGCGGCCACAAGAAGGGCCACAAGACCCACGGTTTCCACCACAAGAAGCATAAGGACGAGTTCCACAAGGACACCGACTTCTACGACCAGCATCACCACGACGGACACCACGAGAAGCACGGCCACCACCACCATCACCACGGAAAGCACGGAGGCGGTCACCACAAGGGAGGACACCACAAGTCTGGCCACCATCACGACGGTTACGATAAGCACGGCCATCACGACAAGGGTCACCACGACGAACACCATCACGGCCACCACGGTCACCATGGACACGACCACCACCATGATCACCATGAGGGCCATGGAGATCACGGCAAGCACCACCACCATAAGCACCACGAATTCCATCACGGACACGGTCATGGTGGACACGGTCATGGCGGACACGGCCATGGACACGGCCATCATGGTCATCACCATCATCACTAAATACACCCAGTTCCTCCACGTCACCATCATATCTTTGTATTCAGTGTGCGCTGTCCAGTTGCTGAAAAATCTCAAAATGGAGATACGAAACTTTAAGTGGTTCGACATCCATGCAATGGATGTCAGAGTTTATTTAAGTTTCTAAGTCATTGAATCCTGTTAACAGCGCACTCTGTAATTTATTTATTGATTTGTTTACTAACGAAGATTTGATGAGATGTTATGTTGTTGTCTGTTTTATGTCTACACACTATTTTTTTATTGTTATAGAGGCCTGAAGTGCCTGTTGTTACGTTTTTGCGTCAGAATAAAATTACTGCAAAGGATGACGAGTTCTAATAATTTCCCTCTCATTTCCCCTGCAAATAGTAATATATCAAAGCATGCACGGTCACCACCATCATCAGCTCCTCTTATCAAACCTGATTTTATGTGATGGCAGGATATCAAATGATAATTATAATAATCATTAATGTAAATCAGATCGTTAATTTCCAATTAACTGCGATTTATAAAATGTTATCATTCCTATATCATATATTACTTCCTTCTTAATGATGTCCTTCTCAACTTTCAAACCCCATAGTAACTGAATGTGGAGTCGCCAACGATGTAAACTGTTTTAAAAGTATATTTTTATGTTGAAAATTTCTAAATGTTATGCACAGCTTTGTTCAAATTAGTTCTTACAGTCTCTGGTTATTGGACATACCAATAAATGGCAGAAACTGATAATGTTCTACTCCCGTTCAAAAATTCCCAACAATCAATTGCCTTGTATGTTACCTCTATACGGGATATGACCTGGCAATACTGCAAATTGTAATTGCCGTAAAATACCAGTGGATGATACAAATAGTTAGAATTTACAGCTACATTTCATACGCTACATTTTTTTATAATAAGCTCAAAAATGATCACATGTAAGCTGTTTTTCAGCGTTATTCTCTAATAAGATCATTCTCAATTTGTTTCGAAAATTTTTACGCAAAATCTTCAACAACTTCATTTGAGTCTGTGAATTTGCTGAACAGTCATATTTTTGACCCCTAATTTTTGAAGAGATTAAAACTTCAGACTCGGGCTAATTTGTGTTCACTTCTACTTCCGGAAATGCTCTATTAATCGTTTTGTAGGCGAATCTATATAAACAGTATAAGACGACTGCTTTGTTTATGTGATTTAGGTGTTGGTTAAATTTAATAAGAATAAGTTGTTAGTCACATTCATTTGAAAATCTGTATCTGCACGTAAGAAGGTAAATGTGAAAAGTCGAACGTAAGAACATAAAGGTATTTCATTCTCTAATATTACTCCCTGTTTGGTTTTCTCCGTATTCACTCAAAGTTCATCAAAATAAGTTCCAAGACAATATTGTTCGTAGGTGTTTTGCAAATTTATTTGTATAAATATGATAATACAAATGAAAATGAAATGAAATCTCCCGCGCGATTCTTTCGTTTAACTTAGAAATGGCAACAATAAGTGTTGGCATCCTCGTCAAAGAAAACTATGGCGTTGTAAGAGCGACCAAATTGCCACTAGGTACAGGGGCTTAATCAACGCCACCTACATAAATCTATTTAGGTGGCGTTGGTTTAATTCCATATCTATGCATTAAGATCGCAGCGCCAAATCATACAAAAACACGTCTTGGGAAATTTCTTAAAATCTTCTAGGTGGATCCGAAAACACATTATCAGTTCCCCATCAGAAGACCGAGACGCGTCGAATGACACCTCGTATGTCCCGATAGGTGCACGGGAAGTGGTTAAACCATAAGTATCGGAACCTCACACACACACACACACACACATACACATGCACACGGGCACACTCGCTGTTACTCAAATACTGTATAGGGATCTGTTTATAAGTAAGATGTTTTTAGAGATATACTCCTTCGGCTTCCTGCTATATGAAGATTAAAAGATGGAAGCGTATTCACTCGAAAACAAACTGAAATGGTTGTGTCATAGAATTTAACAGATTTGATGTGATAATTATATTTTGTCCAAGAATAAAAAAATAGCGTAGTTGTGATACAATGTTATCACAAAATATTGTTTTACTGTATTTTCGTAAATGCTATCCCTAATCTATAAGGGCGGCATTGATGGGGCCGTGGGGGGATGACTCGGGTTGGAGCCTACCGGGAGAGGTGGCTTAGGACATCAACTGATGTCACTGCAGTGCCTCTGACCGGGAGGTCCTAAGTTCGAGTCTCCACAGTGACAAGATTTTCGACACTATTTTGTCAGCTAGGTCAATTCAATCGCTGTCTGGAGGAGAATTCTAGAGGTCGGCTGCTCTCATCGGTAGTTTCCCGTAGTTTCTCCGATCAGTACTAGGCGAATGCCAGGGCAATACCCTAACAAATGGGCCACGGAGAGCGCGCGATCTTTCCTTCCTATTCCTTGCCCTATCCTTCCCCTTACTTACACACACATTAACATGCACTACACGACCACACATGCCGACAGACCGGTCGGGAGCTTAGAGCTTGTCCCGCCTAGGGTGGTGCCCCGCTGCTGGTGGGAGATACTCGTACCTGGTTTGGAGAAACCCCGCTAGCCGACGGTAGGTCTGCGCCGGATCTGGTCTTCCAATGGGAGAAGATCACCGCCATCTCCCGATGAAAAACATGCCCTACCCTTACAGGACTAACGACCTCAGTAGTTGACGTGCCCGGAATCACTAACAACCAACCAACCGCGACGGAGCCTAGTGGGACGGCCGGCGCGGGCGAAGCGGAAGAAGAGCAAGGACCGGACGGAGCAGAATGGAGGAAGAGGAGGAAGGGCCGCGCGGTAACGTTATCGAATGATTATTGCGATAAAGGTTATTGAGAACTTACAGAAGTGTTTGGTTCCACGCGAAGTTTCGTAGAGGCGATATTGACACCATTACATTTTATGTTGAAGCATGACGTCCATAACAATATTAAAGTAATGTGTGGCACGACACAAACCAAAATTTTCTTTCATCGTTCATCGAGTGGCGAATTTTGTTCATGAAAGTTTGTTTTACTTTTCATACGGGAGAATGGGATTGGAGGATATGCAAATCGCCTACAATTTATAAAATAAGAAAGAACTTGAGTTAAAATGTATGAGGGCATGCTGAAAAGGAATCCGGTCAAATTTTCAATTACAAAATGAGGATAGATATTTTATAAAAGAAAGATAATAAAGATTCTACAACTTTATTAGTTTTTCACATTTATATTACTAATCAAATTAGAAGGTGGTTCGCAGTTCGTGGTGAAGTGGATACGCCAGTTCCTTAACCCAAGCAACAACATATCAGGAGCCATTTGCACAGTGTGGTTACCTTTTACGAAACAAATAAATCGCATGCAACGAAGGTTGTAGATTATCACCTGCGCGTCATTACAAGTATTGAAAGCAGATCCACAGTGAGATTGTTAAAATACATTGCGTGAGTGAGAATTGTGAGTAGTCTGTGCATATCGAATATCAGACGTGGTAGTTACCTCGTGACCTTGCGGAGCGCATAGTATCGCTCACGCACGTTTTCTTGAGCCCCGGAATACCTACCCCCACTCCTTTACTAACTTTAGTTGAATTCGTAGTAAATGATGGCAACAAGCTCTGTTGACAAATTCTGATAACCATAAATGTTTCCTACCGGATAATAGAAACTATTTTGCATCGAAAAACAAGCAACAGATGTCATATAAAAGTCCTGTCGATAAAATAATCAAGCCTCCCACTCCCCTCGCAACTAGCGAAACGAGGGCTCAAGAAAACGTGCGAGGATAGTACGTGATAACATCCTCTCCCTCTCCTCCCAACATCAACCACCTTCTAATTTTATTTATGTCTTCGTTCTTTCACATCATCGCCCTTCCGGCTTAAGTGGATAAGGGCATCAACTGATGTCACTGCAGTGCCTCTGACCTGGAGGCCCTTGGTTCGAGTCTTATTTTTATTTATTTTACGTCAAAAAACAGTTAAAACTGCGTATGACGTGCTATGGGGAAAAGTGAATTGTGGACACATTTTCAAAATTCTGTGATCCCTACACTAAGTCATATACTACTTAAATTTTGAAAAGAAAAAAAAGAAAAAAAAACTCCCATGCAATAAAATCTATTTTCAACGATAAATAAGTAATAAATTTTGGCTCTTATCCATGTTGTCGAAGGCGGCAGGATTTTCGGCACAAGCTAAATAGCTGGGTCGAGTCCAGCTGCTCTCTGGAGGAGATTTCTAGTGTCCAGCTGCTATGATCGGTAGTTTTCCGTGGTTTCTCCGATCAATACCAGGCAAATGTTGGGAGCAAACGAGCTGCATATCACGCGCGTTTCCCATCCTCTTCCTTGTCTTTTTCTCACTCATATCATTTACATGCACTGCCCTACTATCATACTTGTCGGTAGATCAGTCGAGAGCTTACAGCATCTCCCGGCTAGGGCGGCGCAGGATCTCGCCATGTTCCGACGTGTAGGTCGACACCGGATCTTGCCATCCAGCGTGGGAAGGACACTGTCACCTCCCTCGATAAAAAAACATACACTACATTTACTAATGACCGTTGACGCGCTCGTAAACAAAATAATCAATCAACCAGCGCCCTGACTATGAATTGCTTGAGGCTCAGCCATTTGGAATATCCAATGAATTTATTAAACATAATATACTTAAAATTGTCTTAAGAGCTTATTTTCGCAGTTTCGGCGTTTCCTCCCTGGACATCGTATATAAGCAACCTGTATATCATTCAACACACGAGTATTATAAATTGTATCATTGAAATGAGTATTTCATTCTGCATATTGAATTATTTATTTTCTAATAAAATATGTCTTGTTGAATGGAATGGAAAGGAAAGGCGACCCACTAATGAGGTTGACTCCCTCTCTCGTTTTAGCTTGAGAATGCCTATGATTTCAGTTGAAGTTATTTTGCAAGAAGCATGACATCAATTGTACTCGCCGCTCTTTCTAAGCGACAGTCCCCAGTGAAAAGAAAGTTAAGTAATAGTGGTGCGGGTGCTCCGTACCAGGCTCCGGGCAGGCATTGCGGGAGCAGAACGTCATGCGGCCGTCCACCACGCAAAGACAGGTGCTGCAGCCATCGGGCGCCACGAACGCTACGAAGTTCGGGCATTGGCCGCCAGGAGCGCCTGCAAACAAACAAGCTGTTACTTCTCCTCGCTAGCTGAGGGCGCTCTCGGATGGACGGCGCCTTCGGGCATGTAATATTCTATGCTCGAAGGTCGACGTCACCCAATCGGGAACAGATATGAGAAAAATGTCCTGTTTTTTAGCAATTAGTGCGAAGTTAATGTTTCGCGAAGTACGTGTATTCAACAGATAATATAGCGCGCCAGGAAAGTCACTCTGCAGTGGTATTTTGCTGGTGAGAGAGCTTGTGGCAGAAATTATGTTGGTACCACGAGCTGCAGCTTCAAAACGTAAATTCAGTACTCACTACAATCATAATAGTTGTTGGAAGTGTTGTCCCCTTCACTTGTTTTCATGTGATCTCATTGCTACCAACATAAATGCCATGCCTGCTTACCAACATAAATTTTTAGTAGGAGGTTTAAATTAGGCTCAATGCGAGAGACTTTCCTGGCACACTGTGGTGCACATACTGGTAAATTAAATTGTGAGGGAAAGGGGGAGGAAACATTTACTTTTCCAGCTCAAATTCCGGAATAGGGAACTCCATTAGTAATAAATTTTCGGTAGTCTCGTATTGAAATTTTCAATTTTTTTTATTTCGAAGCTTATGATTCACATTCTCGCGCTTCATAAGGAGAGAAAGTATAGTTATTGTGCACTGAAACACGGTGTATTTTCGACAGAAAAACTTTTATTGCCGGACCCTGGTAACGAAAACGATGATAACTCTTGTTCTTATATTCAGTGAATTACTTCCTCTAATACGATGTACAGTACGAATCTATGTTTGTGGATCCTTAATACCGAAAAATCGATTCTCGCCCAAATGTCTGTTAGCCCGTCACTCCGTCCGAATGTCCGTGATCAACTCAAATGCCTAAAGCCCTACCTAGGGAATTTTCTTCCAAATTGATATTGCCTGATAGACTTAAATGAAAACTAGGATCTCTGAATTTGAATAAGATATTTTCACTTTATGAAGCCTCAACATTTTCAAATTTTTTCTCAAAAATGGCTCCGAACTTTTTTTATTAAACTGTGTCCTCAGCAAAAAGGATGCTTGAGAGAATGATCCAGGTCTCAGTTTTCTTGAAAGTCGAATTTTTGAAAAGCTCACAATTTTTTGGCCCCTACCTACAACTACAATATTGAAATTATAATTTTTCAGTAATCAAATCTGTTCTTTAAAATCAGGCTTTGAAATAAGGTCGTGTACAATATTTTCGAAAAGATGAGTAGTTTTCGTGTGATCTTGTGTGCAATAAAGGCAATTTTTAACTTTTTAGAATAATTTTTTGTCAAAAATAGTACTGGATATGGCATGTTCGTGTCAACAGGGCACTGTCCATCTATCGGGAACCCAATGCAAAGACTGACGGCGGCAGGATTTTCGACACTAGCTTTTCAGCTAGGTCGAATTCAGCTGCTGTCTGGAGGAGAATTCTAGCGGCCGGCTGCTCTGATCGGTAGTTTTCCGTGGTTTCTCCGATCAACACCAGGCGAATGGCGGAGCAGTACCCTACCAAACGGGCCACGGACCGCGCGCGATCTGCCCTTTCTCTTCCTTGTCCTATCCTCTCCCCTTACACACACACTTACACTAACATGCACTACACTACCACATATTCCGTGAGATCGTTCGGGAGCTTAGAGCGTGTCCCGGCTGGGGCGGTGCCCCGCTTGTGGGAGAGTCCTGGTTAGGGGGAAACCCCACTAGACGACGGTAGGTCGGCGCCGCCGGATCTCACCATCCAGCGGGGAAAGATCATCGCCATCTCCCGCGAAAAAAACATGCACTACACTAATGGGACTAATGACCAAAGCAGTTGACGCGCCCGGAAACACGAAAAAATCAATCAATGAATCAACCGATGCAAAGAGGGAATTGAAAAAGCAGGCCGAAAGTTAATCTTGACATGAACATGGTACGAAGTTCGGGGGACGTTCTGAGGGCTATAAAATAGTGAAAATTTCTAAGTGTTGTGCAGGCAGAATTTCTCTTCTCGTTACAGAGTCAGTAAGATGGATCAAAATTTTGAAAATGTATTAATAGAAATACTTTGCAGTCAGCAATAATTGCAATAGATGCTTCATGTAGCATTATAGTTCAGGAAATTAAGAAGATGATTATATGCGTAATTATTGGTAAAGTAAGAAGTACGTCATAATTTAGAAGTTTTATAGTAGTATTCCCACATTCAACATAACAGCGGGATGAAAATTGTGATACAAAATTGAATATATTAAAAACATTATTCCCTTAACAAAGATAGTAGTTGTGCTAACACCGTTCTTTCTCGCACTATTTGTGGCGGGTACGCAATATTGTGATACTACCTGAATATATATGTTTGTGTAATGTTCGATAAATTAAATGATTACATGAAAATAACCTTTTTTCCATTGTTAAGTGCATTTAGGTCTATCCTTTAAAAATATTTAAAAAAATTTAGAGCCAGTTTTCAGAAAATATTGTTTTTATATTTTTCTTACTTCACGTAAAATACGTCAAAACAACTCATTTTTTTAAACAAAAATTGTACAAGACCTTATTTAAAGATCTAATTTTGAAGAATAGAGTGCATTAAAAATTATCTCTATCATCAGTACTGTAGTGGTAGGAGGAAAAATATTTACCGGAATTACCCCAAAAAATTAAGTTTGCCAATTTTCAAAATAAAAGTTTCAAATTCAAGGGGCCGCGAAACCGGTCAAGTAAATCGGGAAATAGCAATTTTGATTAAAATTCTACGTGTAGTTTAGCCGATACTGCTGTAAATAGACAGACAGGCAGGTGGACAGACTTTTCGCCGTAAAGCAATATTTCGTAATTAAGGCCCTACAAAACGGCTATTCAAACTACAGAACAGGAAATAAATTACTATATATAAGAACAATCATTATCCATTTTTTCGGTAAGGGCGAATTACAATACGATTTTTATCAGCCAAAAAATCGCAGTTTCTCGCTGCAGCATTACGTAACTTTCTGTATACTACTTATGTAGTATCCAAGAAAGTAAAAATTCTCAGAAAATTGCTAGCTCGACTTTTAATTTTCTTTTCCGTTCCTGTTCTGTTCGTCAATGCGAACGGTGGGAGCGATGGTGAAAAGGATAGTTCGTGGTAATGTGTAGTGCCCCAGGGTTGGAAATTTTAATACTTTACTATTACTATTTGTTACTGAAAAGCAGCATATATTGATTTTATTTTATTTATTGACAGGTTGTATAAATATACAATAGTTAACAAGATTTACATGTGTCGCTTCTTCGCGAGGTAATAAACCTGTATGCGAAACCTGAATACAATTAAATAGTGACATCAGACCATTAAACTCATGCCCAGATATTTTGAACCAACTATAATAATGTTATAAAAACTTGTTTTGACGTTATTAAGAATTTTTTTAAAAAAAACTAGCTTTTCAGCTAGGTTCAATTCAGTCGCTATCGGGAGGAGAATTCTAGTGGCTGGCTGCTCTGATCGGCAGTTTTCCGTGGTTTCTCCGATCAACACCAGGCGCATACCGGGGCACACCCTAACAAAGGGGCCACGGACCGCGCGCGATCTTTCCTTCTTCTTCTTCCCTGTCCTATCGTCTTCCCTTATACACACACACGCACATTAACCCCTACATGCGCTACACTACCGCATATTCCGGGAGACAGGTCGGAAGCTTAGAGCTTGTCCCGGCTGGGGCGGTGCCCCGCTGGTGGGAGAGTCCTGGTTAGGGGGAAACCCCATTAACCGACGGTAGGTCGGCGCCGGATCTCGCCATCCAGCGGGGGAAGATTACCGCCATTTCCCATGAGAAAAACATGCACTACACTTACGGAACCAAATTATTTGACGCGCCCGGAAACACGAAAAAATCAATCAATCTATCTATTCTTTAAAATTCGTATTAGCATCAATTTATATTCAGAAACACAGTTATCCAAAACCAAAGACAGTTCACATAAATAAAACATCAGACAGTTAACGTTCCCTTTTATATTTTCAAGAATATTATTCGTGCAGGAATGAAATCCTAATACAAACATAAAATTATCCTTTTGATTTCAGTTTCTATTTGTGCTACGTATTAATGATATGTTTTTCTATGGTACGTAATTTTTAACGCTCAACATTCAAAATACTCAAACGTTGTTCATTGAACAGATATTTAGGCACGTCGTTCGGAGGCGGATTGTGCAAGGGAAAGCCCATCGATTCATAAATCAATTTCCTTCGGCAACCTGCTCTCTTTCTTTTCTTTGATCTGATACACTAATGAATAATTTTGGTTTGCGGTTGTCGATGTTTTTGTGGTATAATGTCCATTTCAACCCACATGCCACATGTTAGATCCTGATAAACAAGCAGCTCTTCAAGATGAATCACATGTTATGCAAGCCAATTGGGCGGCCGAGATCGCTAATACCGTGGCTTAGTGATCTCGCACCGAAGGATCGCGAGTTCGAGTCCTTCCTCGGGCATCGTTGTGTTTGTGTTCGCCCTTTGACCCCTTATCAACACCATATCGTTTAATCTTCATAGTTACTATACCGTTAACTGCAATAAGGGTCGCTAATGATCTAGATGTTAATGCGACTTTAAATAACAAAACAAATGATATGCAAAGAACTTTGAGAAAATTCTCCGAATCCTCTTAACTTCCGCTTTTTTACTTCGTAAGAAGAGAAAGAATTGTAATCGTGCGCTGTATACGTATATATTGAAATAATATTATTGTTTTTTTTCGAAAACGTGATAATTTTCGCTTAAAATATTAAGCGGATTAAATATTAGTAAATTTATATGTTTTCTAACACGTTTTCACAACAGCGCTCCTATTTTCTCTTTAAATTTTCATATTTTCGGAAAATTGTACATGACCTTATTTCTTGATATGTTTTTGAATAACGAATTTTATTACGAAAACTATCTACCGCCAATATTGTAGTTGTAGGAAGGCACTGAAAAAATTTGAACTTTTGCAACTTTCTAAAGATAAGATTTTTCAACAAAAATGGGAATTGCGCAATTATTTATATCCTTTACGCCATTTGAGTACAAAGTTTAATATAAAAAATTTGGAGCTATTTTTGATAATGTTTTCAAAACGATTTTGAGGTAACGGCTATGTAAATTATAATACTGCAATTACTGTCCATTTTAACTCTTCTCAGCCCTCACCTGTAATACCATCTGTAATACACCTCCATTACCAATCATACCGTATTAGGCATGAAAACTTAATTCATTTAATAATTCTTAATTCTTACTAAAACTTAATTCTAATACATCAATACAAATTCAATAATCATCGGAAGAACCGGGAGCGGTAGCTCAGTGCATCAACTGATGTCGCTGCAGCGCCTCTGACCGGGAGGTCCTAGGTTCGAGTCCTGACGGCGGCAGATTTTGGACACTAGCTTTTCAGCTAGGTCGAATTCAGTCGCTCTCTGGAGGAGAATTCTAGCGGCCGGCTGCTCTGATTGGTAGTTTTCCTTGGTTTCTCCGATCAATTCCAGGCGAATGCCGGAGCAGTACCCTAACAAACGAGCCACGGACCGCGAGCGATCTTTCCTTCCTCTTCCTTGTCCTATCCTCTCCCCTTACACTAACAAGCACTACACTACCACATATTCCGGGAGACCGGTCGGGAGCTTAGAGCTTGTCCCGGCTGAGGCGGTGCCCGGCTGGTGGGAGAGTCCGGATTAGGGGGAAACCCCATTAGCCGACGGTAGGTCGGCGCCGGATCTCACCATCCAGTGGGGGAAGATCACCGCCATCTCCCGAGAGAAAAAGCATGCACTATACTAACGAGACTAATGACCAAAGGAGTTGACGCGCCCAGAAACACGAAAAAATCAATCAATCGGAAGAGGTGGCTCAGAGCATCAACTGATGTCACTGCAGTGCTTCTCACCGGAAGGTCCTAGGTTCGAGTCCCGATTGCGCGGCGCGGCAGGATTTTCATCAGCTTGTCCGCTAGGTCGAATTCTGTCGCTGTCTTCGGGAGAATTCTAGCGGCCAGATGCTCGAATCGGTAGTTTTCTGTTGTTTCTCCCGATCTACACACGGCGAATGCCGGAGCCGAAGATGTTGTTATAGAATTAAACTAGACACACAGTGAGCGCTGCTGCCGCGGAATAATTTCACAGTCGCCATTGTAGTGGAAACGTACGTACCTCATAGACAACGTTGATACGCGATTGTGATAGTGTTAGTGGTTTAGAATAACGATGCGTGTATTATTGATTTTTTTTTTCATTTTATATTTTTATTTCTCATACACTCAGACAAAAACGAAGACATTAATGAAAAATATCCCAGTTGCAGAGTCATATTTTAAACCCGCACACAAATCATTCAATGTAATGGCAGTCTCGGCACCCTTCAATTTATCCTGTGTCCTAAACTGTCTGTCCACAGGGGTTCAGTTCGGAACAGTACCGTAACAAACAAGCCTCTGGTCACCCGCGATCTTTCCTTTCTCTTCCTTGTCCTATTCTCACCCCTTACTTACACACACACACACACTAACATGCACTACACTACCCCACATGCCGGGAGAGTGGTCAGGAGCTTAGAGCTTAGTCCCGATTGATTGATTTTTCGTGTTTCCGGGCGCGTCAACTGCTTTTGTCATTAGTCCCGTTATTGTAGTGCATGTTTTCCCCCGGAAGATGGCGGTGATTTCCCCCCACTGAATGGCGAGATCCGGGGCCGACCTATCGTCGGCTAGTGGGGTTCCCCCTCACCAGGACTCTCCCACCAGCCCACTCTCCCACAGCGGGACAAGGTCTGAGCTCCCGACCAGTCTCCCGGAATATGTGGTAGTGTAGTGCATGTTAGTGTAAAGTGAGTGTAAGGGGATAGGATAGGACAAGGAAGAGGAAGGACAGATCGCGCGCGGTCCGTTTGTTAGGGTACTGCTCCGGCATTCGCCTGGTGTTGATCGGAGAAACCTCGGAAAACTATCTATCAGAGCAGCCGGCCGCTAGAATTCTCCTCCAGACAGCGACTGAATTCGACCTAGCTGAAAAGCTAGTATCAAAAATCATACCGCCGTCAGGACTCGAACCTAGGACCTCCCGGTCAGAAGCGCTGCAATGACGTCAGTTGATGCACTGAGCTACCGCTACCAGCCTTAGTCCCACTGGGGAGGTGCCCCGCTGGTGGGAGATACCTCTTTGGGGAAACCCCTGCTACCCGACAGTAGGTCGGCGCCGTCCAGCGGGGTAAGATCACCGCTACCTCTCACGATAAAAATATGCACTACATTAACGGCACTAGTTGCCCTAGCAGTTGACGCGTCCGGAATCACTAATCAATCAATCAAAATTCGATATGCCAAAACTGCGATCCATACACCCAGAAACACCTCCCAACATGAGTTTTTCTGAGAATTTCACGTATAGATGTGTAATGACGTTGCCAATGCTGCATTTTTACCTGATAACTCCTGAAATGTTGTAGCATAAGAAGTGTAGAAAATTCGAATTTTCAATTCTGAAAACATGCAAAAATTACTCGAACGTCATTTTTTAAATTTACATTTGAAGATATATTTTTGATGTTTTGGTTTGCGATGTAAATTTGTTGCAATTTTCTAAAATAGGTTCACGACAACAGAGCCTGCGCCACTTTTATTACCGTTGTTTGTTCTATTTCTGAAAAAAAATTGGAGCAGTTTTGAGAAAATAGTTTTTTCAAAGAATTTGCTTGGCCTCAATTAAAAATCTTTTTTTAAAAACAGATTACAATAAGTAAAGGTGACTTACCGAATTGTCGAGTAAGTCTCATGTTTTACGATTCATATTGTTGCGTTTCTAATTCTTAAAGAACAAAGAAATATTTTCTGAAGCGATGAGTAGCTTATTAAAACTAGAGGTGATACAATAGTGCATACTTTAAGGCATTATTGAAAATAGTTTCGTTATATTGAAATATTGTAATTTTTGCCAAACTAAAACCTCAGTTATAATGTGAAAAAGTCTAGATAGCCTGTGCCAGGAAAAGTTGTAACTTCTAACTTTTACAAATGAAACAAATAAGAATAAATTTAACTACAAACATTACAGTATTTGCAGCACATACAGAAAAGAAAGATTAATATTCCACACAATTTTTCCTTTAATATGTTGAAGGAAGCTAACAATTTCTGGATACCATAATTTTAGCGATGAAAATTTATTAAAGTAAAATAAATACATTTGTTAGTTTTACATTAAATATATTACCTTCCGTAAAACAATTCCATAAGAATGTCATCTACATCGTACGATTAACACGACCGGCAACTATCACAGAAATCCTAAGAATTTCCGAGTTGCTCTTTTGCGACCGACATTTGACAACGCGTCAAATGAAACGCGGGAATTATTTTTCTAATTTTCGAAAACACAGAGAGTGCGCCGACCTAGCCACTTTACCTGGATACACAGCTTTGGGTGAAATTTTCGTACAAAAGAACGATTGCTATTTCTATCAGTTTTCATGTCAGACCGAGGTGGTCGAATTATATTTATACACAGCCTTTCATTGCAATCAAGAATCACTGTTCTCTAGCATTTTATAAAATTCGAAACCATTATCAGTCTCAACGTAGAAACAACACGAATGACCAACGCTCAGATCGTAAATGGAACAGCCGGTGCCTACCATACTGATTGCAAACTGTATACTGCAATAGCACTGAATGCGTTTAAAGGGTATCAGTTAAATAGCACACCAGCTAATTGCACTGGCCTTGACAAAACGGCTGGAAATATTGTCTGAATCCCCTCACTGAAGCTGCATCAACACAGTCTGAGGCATGGTGGAAATAACACAAAATGTTATTTACACCATGGTCTGAGGGTTTTCCGCCGAACCCAGCAGTGACATGCATGATATGAATCTGGACAACGATTTTCAAGGAGCGCTGTACTATTTATAGAGAAAATTAGAGGCGAATGTCTGACGTAGTGCAATATGTGTCCCCAAAATAATATTATAGCTAATGGTGCTAGAAATACCAAAGGAGAGAATATCAACAGGAATTGAATTCCATATTTACATACGATGATGTTCAGACTATTTTATTGTATTATGATTATTCAAAATGCAAACTTATACAATCAAAGAAAACAAATATACACGGGGATAGTCCTTGATTGATGAAGACTGAAAATGATTTTACATTATATACAACTACCTGCTATAACTGACCATTTGTTATGCTTGTAATAAAAAATTAAGTCAGTATATTCTTCCGCTATTTCAAGAGAGTGTTCCACATGCTTCATAGTCTGCACTTCCTTGAGCATGTGATGTCGTAACCTATCAAACTGGTTCCACTGGTATCTCGTCTTGTACGTCACGGCATGGAGGAATTAGTTCAAATAAATTTCACAAAATTTCAATAAAGACTCTCATTTAGACCAAATTATTTGATTGCGAATTAATGTCAACAATTTCAAAATAATATTTATTATGATTATTATTACAAACTCCATTTATACCCAACATTTACTAAAGTATCATTTTTTATTTGAATGAGAAGCTAATATATACAGACCGCTTTGAATAGATAAGCGACAAACTGAAAATGCAAAAACTTAGTGGAAAAAAAACTTTGTTTCGTAGATAATGAATATGAAATTGAGATGTATTCGGTAAATCAATGTTTCCGTTCACTGCAAAGACTATATTTGAATATAGAAGACTATAGAAGAAGACTACATAGAGCTACTACAAAATTAAATTAGAGAAGTAAAGGCTAGTTGTAATTCCTTTGCTTCCAGACTGTAACAAGTTGACATTACCAAGTATTCTTCCAAATTATAAATATATTTTAAAATAAGTTTATTAATCACAATAAATACACAGAAGAGAAAGAAGTAGATTATGATTTTTATTTGAAAAGACATTTCTTTCCACAGAGACAGAGAGAGAGAGAGAGAGAGAGAGAGAGAGAGAGAGAGAGAGAGAGAGAGATGAAAAGAAGAATATGTGAGGCGCAAGATGAAAGGAATGAGCAGAATGTGGAATGACTTCTGAACACAACTCGCTGATGGATTCGTATATCATGTTAGGAAACTGCGGGCTGGCTTTATCGTATAGTAACATCGGTCTGTTCGTATACATAGTATAGAGAATATTGTAACGCTGCGGCGAAAAATAGGATTTTTCAACACTCGTTGAGTGAGTGTCTGATACTGAAAAAGTTAATTTTTCTTTCTGCAAAATGTAGTAAAAAAAACATTTTCAAATACATAGTGTAGACAGAATCCATGTTTTTCATGTCTTTGATGCGGAAAATATGATTTTCGACTAAATGACAATCTATACGTCTGTGAACTACGCCACCGTCTAGACTGTTCTCAGAATTATCATCAAAATTTGCATTCTCTGATGGATCTAGCTGATGTCGCAGTTCCTGGAATTTGAAATAGATATTTTAATTTCTGCATTTTACTTGAACCCCCATCTATATCTTTCAGATTTTTTTCAAAAATAGCTCCAATTCTTTTCTTTAAGCTTCTATTACAATAGAACGTATGAACACTCTTACGTCAATAGAATGGGTCCGGTTTCGATTTGAATTTCTGTATTTTCAAAAATAAAAGTTGAAACTTCTTGGTCTCCACACTTACAGTACTACTATGAAAATAGTAGCTTTCGCACCCGAAAACACTAAATAGTTAATCAAATAATTCGAAACCAATTGTCTAACTTTCTATAAGACATAGGGAAGGTAGAACAATCAGTTTACAAGTATAAAAATTGTTTTAATTACTAAGAAAATAAATTTGTCACCCTCTATGAGGTTATATTTTTACATACAATATTTGCACTAACTTCTACAGATCGAGTGAAAGTCTCCTATGTTATTTCAGTAGTACACACACCTTTGATGGCTCTCACACGCAACCAGTCTTTATAAATGAGGACCTAATGAAAGAGAATTTCACTGAGACGTAACGAATTGCACTTTGATTTTAAAAATATGAAGGATTTGTTTAAAAAACGCATCTAAATATTCATGTTAAATGCAATCTGCAACACTCGGCCATATTTTTGAATCTATATCGCCAAATAACTCCTAAACAACGCATTTTAGCGTGTTAAAACTTAAATTTTGAAGCCAAAGACCTCAAAAAACATTCCTCACACCCCAGTCTTCAGGATGAGATCTTTCTGAACATTCTATTAAATTTTTACTAGTTGGACGCGTCTAGATTATACTTCATCTATTCAGAGCCTGTAGAATCTGCAACTGTATGAGAAATTAAATTAATTACTTGATATTCTACGTGATTGAATTGCACGGGTGTACCTTTATTGTTGATCTGTGCTCGGTAATAACGTTAAATAGAAATAGTACTGACAAGGGTGTATTTCATTGTTACCAATTACAAGGTGGAAATATAGAACAAGTAACGGAGGATAAGAGAGTCTTGAAGAAAAATATATATTAAATGTGGAAATTTATATATATATATATATATATATATATATATATATATATATATATATATATATTGCTTGTGGAAATTATTATGTGGAAATGGGAAAATTGGGAAGAGGGTGGGGTTCAACATGCGAGAGTTCTCGCACGGGTACGCTACTAGTATTTTAAATCTTTAAAATTGTTTGTCATGTTGAATAATATAAAGTTATAAAGGACTTCATTATAATAAAATAAGATTCATCACTTCAGGCAAACGAAGACAGTGTTATTTGCAGGCCAAGAATTTAACCATTATGCATTACATATACTTGAAACATAGGTCTGACTTTGAGTATCCAGAGGTTGGCATTGCTTCGAAAATTTTAGTTGCCAATTTTGTAACTAATACCTGCATTCTACCCGCATTCAACGTTCATTCATCCTCTTTAGTTTGAACTGTTTTTAATTAATATATGTCTATCTAGTTGGGAGCCTTCGATAATAAAGGATCACGCAACTACTGATTGTGAGAGCGGAGTTTGTATACACGAAAGAGACAAACGTAATAATCATGGAAATATCGGTCCCGATAACGAGACAAGGAAAGCGTGGAGACATGGATCATAAATAAATCAGAATATACACAACTGAGTGCGAACTAAAAATATAAACACTTCTTCGACTTGACAGTAGTTAAGTGTTGAGCTAATGATCAGCATTCTGTCTGAAACTGTTTTTAGGCAGCTCAGAAACAAAATTGTTCTAGTTGATTGTTGCGGATATGGTTATGAGTAATTTTGCATGTTATTCTTGGTTATTTAGGGCTTTTCCACTATACAGTGGTTTTCCTCAACCCAACATCAATTATTTTTATGGAAATACAATTGATTGCAGATTAAAAATTTCCCTCCACTCATCTCTGTTAACATTATTTCCATCATGTAATGCTCTTCTTATTAAAGTTTGGTATGCAGCATCCATGTATGAAAAGGTCTTTTCCTCTTCCATTTGGGATTCCATTCCAATACCGTCTTTGGCAAACATTTCTAAATTCAATATTTATGTTTTTAATCAAAATATTGTATGTATTTTTCTGAAGGACCCGGCCTGGGTATCTTTAGTTGTTAGTTATTGTCTTATATTGTCAATATTATTGTCTTCAAACATTGTACATGTATGATGATATGTAGTTAAAGAAAATATTGTATATACTATTTAATCCTTGAACGACATAAATACCCTTGAATGACATAATATTGTCAAACAAGGATAATAAAAACTATTAAAAAACCGCCTTTGGGATTATTCCTTTTGGCTGTCTTTTGATGTGCTCCAATCAACATAATCTTCTCTTTGAACAAGCGGACATAACAAGAATCCGAATGGGATACTCAAAATTAAGTCACCTCCACCTACTACAAAAGAATCCCCCCCGAACTTGTGATGTGTGTAGCTGTAATCTAACTTTGGACCACATCATTAGGGAATTTTACCGCCACGCGTAATGTAGCGACGTTATGCACTAACAGTCACGTGACGTTCCTTGAAGTCATAACGTCTTACCTTAGGCCTAAGGTACGACCTTATACCTTCATAAATAGTGCACGTCTACAGGAGTCTCTACGGTCACCTTACAAGCGGCAAAATGGCCACGTAAAAACAAGAAATGTTGGAGATTTTTCCATCTCTGACAAAACGATTCTCATTTGTGAGTCAGTTACAACTATTTCTTACTACCTCTACAACGTTGGCAAGAATTAACGGTAAATGTTGGAGAAGTGACAGGAAAGAAATTGCGAAAAAGAAGTTGAAATCACATCTTTGGGATAGGTTATGTCTTACTCTCATAACGAACGCTGTTTGAAACAATTTCCTACATTCTCAAGAACAGTCGATTCAAAATTCCAGACTGCATACTCATCGCAGAGGCCCACAAAATCTAAAACTCCAAAAAAACACAAAGTACAATTAGTGGTTTAAAAGTCTCGCCGCTAGCCTAGACTCTCTGATATATTATGCAACTCCTTTGGTCAACATTTGAAACGTTTCTTTTGTTATAATGCATAACGCAATATTGCAATTGCTAAAACTCTTCTGAACGTTGTTCATTATGACCGTATAAAGTCGTTAGTCACGTGATCAATAGTGTTTAAGGATGCCTCCTTACGCCTGGCGCTAAAACTCCCTATTGTGTCATGCCCCAAGTTCTCCTTAGAGCGGAAAAACCTCTTGCGGGGACTGAACGTTGGCGCACTGTTACATGCCCCGGACTCTCAAAATCAAATGGTTAAACTTTGTAAAGTTATCGGTATTATGTCGGAAATCTGAAATCAAAACAACATGCTACTTATTGTAAACAGTGATATATTGTACTAATGTAACCGGGAGCGGTAGCTCAGTGCACCAACTGATGTCACTGCAGCGCCTCTGACCGGGAGGCTCTAGATTCGAGTCCTAGTGATGGCAGGATTTTTGACATTAGCTTTTCAGCTAGGTCGAATTCAGTCGCTGTCTGGAGGAGAGTTTTAGTGGCCGGCTGCTCTGATCGGTAGTTTTCCGAAGTTTCTCCGATCAAAACCAGGCGAATGCCGGAGCAGTACCCTAACAAACGGGCCACGGACCGCGCGCGATATTTCCTTCCTCTTCCTTGTCCTATCCTCTTCCCTTACACACTTACACTAACATGCACTACACTACCACATATTCCGGGAGACCGGTCGGGAGCTTAGAGTTTGTCCCGGGTGGGGCGGTGCTCCGCTGGTGGGAGAGTTCTGGTTAGGGGGAAATCCCACTACAGGTAGTCGACGGATCTCGCCATCCAGCGGGGAAAGATCAACGCCATCTCCCGAGAAAAACATTCACTACACTTACGGGACTAATAACCAAATTAGTTGATGTGCCCGGAAACACGAAAAAATCACTCAATTAATCAATGTACTAATGTAGAATTCTGGTATTAAAACAATGTAATTTCGTATTGGAAATCTAAATGTATACTGTATATTAGATATTGTAATTGGTGCGGTCGCTAATGACCTTGTAGTTGATGCGACCATAAATAAACTAAAAAAAATCTTTCTTCTCGCCCTTCTCAACGTCATATTTCACACATTTCTACATGTAGCTTAAATGTAATTATCAACCAAAATAGCCAACAGTTTTCCAAGGTTCACCCGTGCGTAAATGGTTGATGGATAAAATCATATTGGCTTGTAACTATTTTTTTAATATAAATTTAGAGGTTTCGAATATCCTAAGCCACATTCCATCCAATTACATATGGAGTTCTTTCCAGGACAATAGGAAGTTTCAGACATCTAATTGAGAACAGTCTGGTTACTTTGAAAGTCATGTTAAATCTCAATATCTTCAATATCTTGTTGAATTATTGACGTCTAGCGCTGTCGTACTGCGGAATACCACTCGGTATTCACTACAGAAAAGTCCTTAAAAAAGGGGCCGGAATATCTCACTTATGTATATATGCTCTCTCAGTTCTTGAAACTGTGAGGTGAGCAGACACTGAATCATGTTCAATCTCAAACATGACCGAGAGTGATTAATGAAGACAGGCCTCACTATAAATTGAGGATTAGAGCCTGACTACTTAATGCGGCGAGAGCCACATTCTCATGAGTCCATTACTGCTTAATGAGAAACAATATCCCTCGATAGATAATATTATCTCTCATGCTTATGAATTCTGCCCCATGGAATATGGCTTGGAAGATAAAAAGGTGCTAAAGTAAATCTGTGCTTTGAGCGTCATGAACGCTATTTTAATTTAATCACCTTCGTATAGCTCCCTACGACATTCCAAAATCGCGAAGAACATTTGAAAATGCCAGGTGTCACAATCCCGAGACCGCGGTTCACATTACTATGCAGAGTCGAGCCAACGAACCAGCTTCGTGAATACTTCGATTTATTTAAATCCCTCAAACCAGTCCAAATGCTGATTCTGCTCTCGCTGTGGGCGAGATTCCACACTCTGTGGTCCCAGGAATGTTACATTCCAATGTCAACTGTTCCATTCTGGAAATTAAGAGCATGTTTTGCCGTAAGTATAATTCTCTAGTGATTCAGTAATGCTAACACGTGGCATGAAGATCGCATGGACGCCACCGTTTGTACTTCCTATGAACTATTGTTATCTGGCATCGCTCTCTGAATATATCCATTGTTTCTGAGTATTTTTAGTCACGAAATTTAATATTATAAACTAATTTCAAAAAATACAATTTACAATTATTTTAAATTATCCATTTCCGGTTTCATAAGATATATCAATTAACAGTTTCCAAAATATAAAATCTCCTTAAAATGCCCTATAAATTGATACAATTATTTAAGTAATAGGAAACTTAATGAAGAATAAAATCTACAAAACTCAAATAGTGAGTAAACGTGGCTACTTGGCAGTAACATTTAATCCATGAGAAAGATTGGTAAATAAGTACCTTGTTCTCCAAGTCTTGAAGGAGAACCTTGAAGTTTCGTTCCCACGCCTGAAAGAAAGAAATGCGTATTACAAAGTAGAAAACCTTCATAACAATGTCATAAATGAATTATTAAAAAACCAATTTGTTGGTGTGTAGAAATTTCCTTATTACAATAAACAAAGTAACGCATCAAAGTCGCCTGAGTTGTAGTATATTTGTCTTCTAAAGTGACATCTAATGACACTAGTGATAAACCTTTGCATACATAAGTTCTCGTTTGGAAAGAATAATGAATACAAGAAATACGGGTATAATTAGCACACTTCTTTTGTTTACACTGGTTTGCCCTGACCACTTTAGGCAAGTGCTAGAATGTTATTTCCGTGTTCGTGAGACCGGTGCCAAGACTTGATTTATTAACAATATTTATTAATAAGTTAAGTATATTAATTATAAAAGTTATATTTTATGCCAAATTCTATGCGTACGTTTTGTTGTATGTTTGTATGTTGTCATTAGACTGAAAAGTGAGTAAACTAAATAAATAAACAAGTCGATATGTAAGTCAATGAGCAACAATGATGATTCTCCAAGGGTATATTGGTGCGCCAGGACATTCGATTTTCGTCTAATGGGGACTTGATAGATGGATTTCAACGCAACAATCTTATTGCATTGGGATGTAAATTTTCGTGATTAACTATTAGATAGAATGAAATAAGCGTAATTACAAACTTCGAATTTTTCTTTTTGCAACAATAGTGGACGTACGTGGATTGCCTCCTGCGCCTGACTTATGAATAAGGAACTTAATCATTGGAATCGTTATTGAATGTTGCAAAAAATTAATAAATAAAATTTCAGTTGTGAATAAATTAATAATTATAAGTGGCTAATACCACAAATCTATAGTATTTAACGACGAAAATATCCTTCGTTGTAAAAAGATACATCATAAATTGCGAATATTTAGTTTTACTGCCCCCTTTGCCCGTTATCTAGCAAAAAGGTTCTGAACAGCATGTTTAGAATATTTAAAAATCTGAAACATTCAGAAGTTTCATGAATAGTTCTTGCTTTACATAGTACATTTAGTGGCATAAATGTTAACGAATGTCAAAAAATTTGTTCATTTTGCATCAAGTGAATTTTCTCGGAATATTTTTTTCAATTCAAAATCAATTACATTTTGGAATTTTTAATAAAATTTAAACTTAATATTTAATTTGGCTATCATTCACACATTAAAAATTTTTATTATTTCAAGAAGCAAGTAAATTAAACATAAATAAAAAAAATACTATTTCGGGATTTCCAAAACCTCTATTTCCATTGAAATTTCGAAATCTATTTCCTGCAGCATAACATAACTTTCTCTATACTACGTATATTACTCCGTGTATCGTATGTATACAACAAAGTAAAATGAATGTACACAGCGTATAGTTGCTTAATTAACTACTCTCAATGTACAAAATAATAAGAGAATATATCTCTGACAAAACATCTGTTGGATGTTCAAGTAAGTCGTACGTGAATGACAATGCGCAGGAGCGTGTTAGTGGCATGGTGCCGATCGCTGTCCCATCACCTGATATAGCTGGCTCTGCGACGGCGCCGTCCATCATCACCCAGACGGCGAGGGCCAGCGCGCTGCAGCGGACCATGGTGGCGGCGGCGGCGGTGGCCACTGCGTAACTGCAGCCGCTCCTTCTCAAGGCGGCCTGCACCGCCACCGCCGCCGCCCGCGCCGTCCTCTCGCCCGGCCAGGCAACCGGTCGCTTTCGCGCGATGCCGTTTTTCATGCGGCTCCGAGCGGCGGCGGGGGCGGCGGGGGCGGCGGCGGCGTATCCTAGACCGCGCCCTTCTTTCGATTGCGCCCGCCAACGGCTTGCAAGGCTCAGGGGCGGCGCGGCCGGCGCCTGTGCAACATCGCTGACAGGGGGCGCCGTTCGAGTCGTGAACCATTTTTTCGAAAAAAAATCGGCTGCCGTGTAACTATAATTGTATGACTGTAAAACGTTGCAACATTCCATCATTTATCTACTTTCAGTGTTTTATGTTTTCCTGCACTTGTGTCTTATTGTTAGTGACATACCACTACGACCTCTCTAAACGTTTGGTACCTCCGAATAAACATATTGTAACGTATTGTTTAACAAGCAGGAAGACCGGCGCCTTGCAGGCACCGCGTCGCAGGATTAGGGCGCCAGAGAATACCGGATAGAAAAAGGAAGTAGAATGAATAGACGGTAACTGGGGGCGGAGGCACCCCGAGGTATTTTGATAACTTCCAGAAATCCATTAGAAGGGATGCCCAAAATGCGTGACGGCGTGACAGTCACGTGCCCCGCGAAAGCGAGATGACATAGCGTGTCACGTGGTCTGGGAGGTATATAAGCAAGAGCGCAAAGCGCGGGGGTGGGTTTTGAGCTGAGTAAAACCTCGTGTGAACGCACAAAACTTGCACTCAGGGCGGTGCGGAGACGAAGTATGCTCGTGGGGAAACCCATGTGTTGGGACGCCGCTGTGGAACATTTTTTCCACGGGTGACTGCGGTCGCCGGGGCTCCACGCTGTGCGCGTAAGCTCGCCGAGGAGTGGCGAGGGCCACGAGTCAGGCATATTTGCATCTTTTAACGATCGCTCCTGCGATCGGGGTATAGGGTGTATCAGAGCTGTACATAACGGATCAAACTATTTATTTGTAAATACTTATTAATAAATATGTAAATATCTGATCGTGTCTGTGATTGCTGTTGTGTTCCCACGGGGTCACAAAATACTACATAACCTCCCTCTTGTTTTGAACTTTTACCTTTCTTTTTTGTTTCTGAAAATGCAATAATATTTGTCAATTCCACACAATGCTTGTCAAGATCTTTGAATATTACTGTGTCTTTGGTTGACAGCTTTCGAATAGTCCATGTTTCAATTTTAATAGACATTTCCCTTGCTCTAAGTTGTATATTATGCCTGTCAGATTCCGAGATTTTGCTAAGATTTGGTGATTTTGTTTTCCGAGGGAGGACATGAGAGCTCATCACCTCATCCCCGTACATGAGGACAAAGGGATTCAATTGTACTTTTCAAAAAGAGCTTTCTATAGTCTATATAAGTCAGAATCTCAAATTTGAAGTATGAATTTTAAATTTTCTCCGTAAGTGACGAGCAGTATTTGAATACGCGCTTCCTTGCCATACGATGGTTGATTTCGCTGCACACTGAAGAGAAGAGCTGAAAGTTGTATCTGTCTTGAGTCAATTCCAAAAATATAAAAGAAATTGGACCCAACATCTATTTAGAAGGGACGAGCATCACCTTCCTTAAATGGAAATATCGACCCCTTAGGAAACTAGATTCCGAGAGACCCACAAAAGAGTGGATCATCGAACCGGCCGTTAGGCCTAGACCATGAAAATGACGATGATGATGATGATGATGATACTGTTCTAAAAATGTTTAATTATATGAATCCCTCGTGATGGTCCAATAGAGACACTAAACTATGACAGTAATTATATAATTATCTATTTCGTCGACATAAATCCCAGAATCCACTCCCTTAATAATAATAATAATAATAATAATAATAATAATAATAATAATAATAATAATAATAATAATAATTTATGTATTTATTTTTTCTGTCTATAATTCTTCAATATATTGAGATATACAAATTTTCTCCACATTAATATCTTGCAAAGATCTTAGCGTCCGGCTTGCTGGGTCAATGGGTCACGATAAATTATAATCCTTATTACCTTTTTAATGGATTATTGGATCCGCTGACTATACAGCGCAGCTGGGAATCTGAAATAGAATGATTCTATTCCTAGTCCATTACTGTTTGGATTGACTAAATGAAAGATCACTTTCTTTTCTAAAGAACAAAATTTAACAAAGTTTATTGTTACCTTTTTAGCAAACAATTTAGTGAATTTAATAAACGATTTGATGTTAGGCCTTTGATCAAGTTATCTTTGAATTTACATTTTTATACCGCGGTTAACTTATCTATTCTTCGTTGATGTCCCTCGCAGACTTCTCAGTCGAAATATCTTGCGAGCTTGCCGTAGTCCAAAGTTCCAAGAAATCCTCTTCTGCCCCTATCCAAGCTGGTCTCAAACTATCAAAATTATCAGTCCCGATTACGTCCTATGACATAGTCCCGAAATCTATAACTCGATTACCACTCCCGACAAAGTCCCAATTTATGCATCAATATTACTTCCACATGCAATATCTGCAATATCATTTACTGTCCTTAAAATTTCACGATCTGATAACCCGACTCTGACTATCTGCACTACCCTCGCTCCCTCTCACGAACCTACGATCAGTTCAGACACGCGATGCCGGTCAGAATGAATCTTCCTGCTTGATTCCTCCTCGAAGACATATCTTCTTTTTTTTCATAACATTTGACCGTCCTTCTCTCACCCAGCCAATCCATACGTTCGTTACATTTTGGTGTAGCTGACCTTTCGATCGTCTAAACTTCTTCGCCCAATCCCAAATTCTCTACTTTCGGCATGCAGACACCTCCTAATGCATTTACAAAAAACAAAAACTACATTGTTTATTCACGGTCGTTGCTAAGCCCATGCTCTCGTGATATTTCCTAATGCATATTCCACCATATAGTCTACAAATAAATGTTAGTTTATTTTCATGTGACATGTCGGTATGTCACAATATTGTTTTTGGTCTTTGATTAAAGACAACATTTTTCAGTGTAATTGCTTCTTATTAATATATAGTATTACAGGATACATACAGCACAACGTTTCTGAAAGTAGTTGTTTCCATCATCAGTCTTGATTGACAAAGTAAATAAATATAATATTTTAAGAATGGTCAGATAGTCAGATATAAACATAAGAATATATTATTAATGTGCATAAGTCACACCAAATTCTATACTTATAATTTACGATGAGTTTTAGAGATATGGAAATTCAATAATTACCCTTCAAAATTCATAGAAAAAATTATATCTAAAAGACTAAAATGTATGAAATATGAAAAATCTTGCAGTAATACTACTACACAGTTTCGAGGTTAAGAATTTATGAATAATTTGATATGTTTACCTTATAATCCCCCAAAAAATCACAATCTTAAAAAAGAACTTTTAACGAAATTAAAATTTAAACTAGTAAATAGAGTGATAAATAGGTGTCATATAGTCAAAAACATGAAAGATACTGGAGGGAAATTAGACAATATCAATATAGTTTATCAAATCAATTGTGCAGATACTATTAAATCATACATTGGTCAAACTAAACGTAAGTTGAGCTCAAGACTTCTTGAACACAAAATAAACATAAAAGACCTGGCATGTAGTCAAAATACTCTAACGAGACATCGAGTTACAACTAACTATAACGTAAATTTCCAGGATACACAAATTTTAGCCCGGGAAAAATTCTTGTTTCCTAGATTAATATTAGAAACGTTATATAACAAAACATCTTTTTGTTTGAATACACAGGTGGAATCTAATAAACTTACTAGTTTATATGATGAATTATTAAGTATTTTTTTTCTCAAAATTAAGATATTTCTCTTAGTAACTATTAACTTCTTTCTAACTTCATTTTGTAATGTACCTCTCAACCTCTCTCTACTTCATTTCATACAGTAATATATTATACTGAGATACTCAAAAGATTTTATCAAGGTGCGTTTTGGCGTGACTTGTGTACATTAATAATATATTCTTCTGTTAATATCTGACTATCTTTTCCATTCTTAAAATATTATGTTTATTTATTTTGTCAATCAAACCTGATGATGGAAACAAATACTTTCCGAAACGTTGCACTGCATGTATCATGTAATGTGTATTAATATTAGCCTAACCGTGCGAGAAAACTCTCGCATATTAAACCCCACCCTCTTTCCTATTTTTCCATTTTCATACTAAGCATGTAATATATCTTTTTTCTTCAAGACCCTCTTATCCTCCATCACTTCTTTTGTATGTCTCTCTTGTAATTTATAATAAAATATACCCTTGTCAATACAAGCTATTGTTATTTATCGTTATTACCGAGCAAAGAGGTACACCCGAGTAATTCAAACACGTTGAATATCAAATAATTAGTTTAATTTCATATACATTTGTAGATTCTACAGCCTTTGAGTAGGTGGGATAGAATTGAGCAGCGTCGAACCAGCAAAATTTTGTCAAGAATGTTCAAGAAGATCTCATCCAATATAAAAGTATAAAAAACGATGTTCTTTTTTATTTTTAAGGCTCTAAAATGCTTTGTTTAAGAGTTATTTAACGATATGTAGTAAAAAATGTGGTCGAGTGCTGCCGGTTGCATTCGACATGAATATTTACATCGTTTTTTAAAACAAAACCTTCATATTTTTAAGGTCAAAGTACAGGTCGTCACGTCTCCATCAAATTCTTTTTCATGAAAGACCTCATTTATAAAGATTGGTTGCGTGTGGGAGCCGCAAACGGCATGTACACTACTGAAATAATTTAGGAGACGATAAAGCAATTGCAGTAAAAAATGTTCTGTCTTCAATGAAACAAAAAAAACATTATTATATATGGAATAATAATAATAAATCATTTTTAAGGACATCGAATTTGAAAGATTATTATTTATTCTTTGGACATCACGAGAGCACGTTTCGCAAATTATTTGCATCATCAGGTATAGAAAAAATACAATCTTTCACAAAAGAATTTTTGATTGATTTTTTCGTGTTTCCGGGCGCGTCAACTGCTTTGGCCATTAGTCTCGCAGAGTGTAGTGCATGTTTTTTTCGCGGGAGATGGTGATGACCTTTCCCCGCTGGATGGCGAGATCCGGCGTCGCCAACCTACCGTCGGCTAGTGGGGTTTCCCCCTAACCAGGACTCTCCCACAAGCGGGGAACCGCCTCAGCCGGGACAAGCTCTAAGCTCCAGACCGATCTCCCGGAATATGTGGTAGTGTAGTGCATGTTAGTGTAAGTGTGTGTGTAAGGGGAGAGGATAGGACAAGGAAGAGGAAGGACAGATCGCGCGCGGTCCGTGACCCGTTTCGTAGAATACTGCTCCGGCATTCGCCTGGTGTTGATCGGAGAAACCACGAAAACCTCAGAGCAGCCGGCCGCTAGAATTCTCCTCCAGACAGCGACTGAATTCGGCCTAGCTGAAGAGCTAGTGTAGAAAATCCTGCCGCCGTCAGGACTCGAACCTAGGACCTCCCGATTAGAGGCGCTGCAGTGACATCAGTTGATGCACTGAGCTACCGCTCCCGGTCTCATTTTTGAAAGAAGGTTAAAAAAGAGGTTATATAATTGAAGGTTGTATTAGTTCTCATAGGTTATATAGAACAAATACATCGTAACAAGTATAACATAATCAAAAATGATGAAACGGATAAAAATTACATTAAGGAATCGGCATTCAAATTAAATTAGTGCATATTCAAGCACAGATACAACTTACTATTCTTCATAATTTTTATTTTGATAATGCAAATACATCATACAAATATAATGAAGTTAGAAAGTATCCAAGACTTATATCGGAATATCTGAACATAAAAAGGTTTAGTACGGTTAATTTTAATACAGAGACCCTCATAGTTACAAATTCTTAAAAGATAATGTAATTGCACAGTTTAGGCATCCTATGTAATTCTCTGCACGTATTGCCTTTTGTTTCGTAATGACTGCATACCCCTCATTCACAGATTTTGTTTTCTTTGTTTTTCCTTTTCTTCTTTGTTTTCTTTCTTTTCATTTTCCCTTCTATTAAATCCGTTCCCTCTCCGCTCTCCCCACTCCTCTCCTTTACCCCGACACCCCTTCGCCTTCCCCCTTCCCCCTCTCGAGGAAAGTTTGACTTAGTCAACCGTTGCTTTTATCCCATTGACTCATTCTTAGTTGAAGGGTACATCCAAATCTGGACGGTTCTTACTGAGATAATTTACATAATGTCCACTTGTGGCGCATTATCTTGACTCAGAAGTATTCTTAAAGCTTTCACTGGGTGAGTTTGATTGATTAGTGACTCCGGACGCGTAACTGCTAAGGTCATTAGTGCTGTAACTGCAACGCATAGTTTAATCGCGAAAGAAGACGGAGATCTTCCCCCGTGAACTGCCGAGATCCGGCGCCAACCTACGTCGGCTTGTTGGGATTTTCCTCAACCAGGCATCTCCCACCGGCGGGGCACCGCCCCAGCCTGGACAAGCACCAAGCTCCCGACTTGTGAGGTAGTGGATGTAACAAAAAATGTGTGTAAATAAGGGGTTTGGGTTTGGATGAGGATAGCAGAAGGAAGAGGAAGGAAAGATCGCGCGCGCTCGGTGGCCTGTTTGTTAGGATACTGCTCCGGCATTCACCTGGCGTTGATCGGAGAAACCACGGAAAAATACCCATCAAAGCAGCCAGAAGCAGCTAGAAATCTCCTCCAGACAGCGGCTGCGATCGAGCTAATCTTTAAAGGGTGAGTACTATTGGATACTAGAACTGTTTTTCTTTAATTTTGAAAGCTGTTTTGGTGTTTTATTTTGAATATTTTATTGTTTTTTAATTTTGTAATTTTTGTTTGAACATTGTTTATCATATTTAAGTTATTACAATGTAAGTTTTTGAACTGTTTTCTTTTATTCTCTCGTTTTTATAATCTTGTTTCAAAAATACGTTTTTAAAAAAGTTTGTATTTTGTAGCATATGACGAGCAAACAATCTATTTTCGAAACGTTGTGTTCTCGACACATTCAATAAATAAATTAAATAAATAAATAAATAAATAAATAAATAAATAAATAAATAAATAAATAAATAAATAAATAAATAAATAAATAAATAAATAAATAAATAAATAAATAAATAAATAAATAAATAAATAAATAAATAAATAAATAAATAAATAAATAAATAAATAAATAAATAAATAAATAAATAAATAAATAAATAAATAAATAAATAAATAAATAAATAAATAAATAAATAAATAAATAAACGTTTAAAGTTTGATTGTTAAAAATAAAGAGTATCTTTCCATTACAATTTAAGATTAATTCGGTAAGTATTTGGATTTCTCCACGTTTTTGCATAATAATAATAATAATAATAATAATAATAATAATAATAATAATAATAATAATATAAATTATGAGTTTATTGATATACATGGTGATATAACTACAGGATAAGCAGTGAAATCCGTAAGCTACATCTGATTTCCGTAAAAATAAATGAAACGGGGTGTTGGCCCTGCCGGCCCTCCCTCGCCCTGGTGCGCCTTCTGGGCTGCACTTGCGTGGAGGCCGTTCACGCTGCGAGCGGCGCCTCCAGAGTTGGCGCTGAGCCCCACGGCGCCGCTCGTCCTTCGCGAGACTCGCGGGACGGCTCAGTGGAGCGGGCACGGTCACTGCCTCGTCAATAAATGCCCATTCACTTCCCTTCGTTACAAATTATGACTACGAAAGAAATCGCGTTTGCGCAAACATCCCTTGCAACAATTGCCTGCTTAGACCAGGAAACCTACACAAATTTATATCATGTACGTATCAGCCCTTTCTTTATGAACTTGATAGTATAAAATAGCACATATGCACAATTTTCTTTACATTGTCATTTCAACTTAAACACACTAAACACAAATAAAATACAAAATAAGATAGAAAATGAAATTACAATGTAATTTATGTCTATTTTTCTGTACCTTGTAGACTGATGATAGCGGCAAAGCCGTGGAAAGTCGGCTATCTGAATAAAAATGCTATGTTGACGAAGATGACCTCTTTTATTTCTTCGCATAAGAACGTCAACAACACCGAATCAGAATTCCCACAATTCAACTATCAATTACCTAAGAAGCATCCTTCTTTATGCGCGGGTGACTTCACCAACCAATCTCATTAACCATCCCATATATTTCACCTCTCAAATAGTTAATAATGTTATCTCTCAAGTCATGGCAATATTAGTTCTGCAGCTTAAATCTTTAATAATTTCAATAATCTCTTCTCCTCATTATTACCCAATGACTCAAAATAAGTTAAGCAGTTTAACACTTCTCAATTGGAACTGCAATTAAATTGATAAAGCTTGATTACTTCTCGCATTTCTTGCGTTCAAATAAGATCGATATTGCCTACCTAACCGAAACGCATCTCCACCTCTCCTCAAAATGCAAGCTAAAAACCTCGGGATACGTATCCTACAGAAATGACCGGCTATGTGACAAATCTGCCGGTAGAGTAGTAATTATAATCCACAGACGAATTGTGCATTGCAGCTGAAACACTCGCTCATCAGAAAATCTAGAAATAATAGGAATCAAATTAATACAGACTAATCAACTTGACGTTCACATAATTCCCAACGGACAAATTCCAACTGACCTTTTAAAAGAGCTACTTTCTCTCAAAATTTCAATAATAATTAGTGGTGACCTCAACGCAAAACATAAAATGCGACGTTGTAATACCATCTTGCCCTAAGGCAAAATGCTCCCCCAAATCGCAACAGAAAAGACCTGTACTGTAAATGCACCTACATCACCCTCCTTTTATCCAACACACACTAACGTTAAACCTGGCATTCTGGATCTAACTTTAACAAAATATATCAACCTCCCGATAATACAAACTCTTCAGCCAGAATTAAACTCCGATCACACACTGGTAATAATAACTTTCAACATGAATAAAATAGCCGTTACACAAAGACCACGCATCGTCGCAGGCACAATAAATTGTCAAAAATTCCTATAATACTTGTCCCTCCAACTGTTACTACCAAAAGATCTAACTAATAACATTATAAGAAACCGAAATAGAACACTTTACCTCACTCATCCACAATGCAATTAAGGAAACGCGAACACCAATCCCAAGAACAAGCTTCAATAAACTCAATATCCCAAAGAAACTTTTGAAAATGATTGCCACCAAATACCAACTAAGACGCGAATGACAGAGGCTCAGACTACCTCACTTAAAAAAATCACATAAATAACTTACGTCATCGAATAAACAAAAAACTCTAAAAAGTTAGATCCACATTTCAGAAATCTATTAGTCAAATAACGCCAGCTTCACACGACCAGTGGTCAATAATAAGGCATTTAACTAAAGAAAAAACTAACATCCCAACAAGATGTTTTCCTTCACCCCTAATACAAGACTTAATATAAATCAGCTAGCATGAGGAAATCCACATCTCCCATCCACAAGACCAATCCCAATGTTGTAAATAATAGTAGTTGTAAATAAAAGTAATTGTAAGAACCAGTGTTATTATTTCTATTTCTTTTGTATTGTAAATTATTAAATTATATTATATTGTGTTTCCTTTGTTATGTTATTTGTTAGATTCATTAGGAAAGTGTGTCTATAATACGTAGAACATGTCAAAAAAAACGTAAAGCAGTAACCAGCTGCTGATCTTATTGGAAAATAAATTTTAAAAAAAGTTATGAAATAACTGTACCAAAGAAGATGAAACCTAGCCATGATGAGATATTATTGTCGATTTTTACATCAGAAAGACGATACACCACACAAACTGAAGAGCGCTCACGAGTGGATCTTTTGAAATATTGTTGTAATTCACTTGTACCTCTTCATTTCATTTTTTACTTTAAATTGTCAATTACAAATTTAATTGTGATAATTTCATATATATTTTTGTTCTACCTTCATTCTAAATTTGTACACAGGTATATTAATATTATGAATACATTATAATGTATACATTATACAAAAATCACTCGTATACGACAGTTATTTAATAATTAATTATAGGGATCGCATATTAAACGATAAAAAATAAAGTTTAAGATAGCAAATGTACGTAATGATTGCTTTTTGAGCTCATATCTGAAATCACCGGTCTCGAATCAGTAAAAAATAGTCACTTTTATTTATATTACCGAAAAAAGTTATAATTTGTTCTACCTGGCTGTTTTTCAAGGTTTTTTTTGTAGTTACGTAGTTTCACTGAACAAAATGTGTAAGCCTCTCCAGCACATCACATTTGCCTAATTATTATAGCTTTACTCAATCAGCAATACATTTTATATTATTTTATTAATTTCTGATCTCTTGAACAACTACTGTATTATTAACGCCAAAATTAAACTTTGCTGCGATCGATGACCTTAAAGCTAGCTGACACACTATGGCAGAAAACTAGCTCGTAATTTTAGGCTAATTATAAGCTAATTAAATTGCCCTATCCCCTAGTTTTAGGCTCTCGATGTTTTCTCAAAAATCAATGTCCAACCAGTTTTAGAATAAATCCAGCTAACACAAAATCAAATATTAAAGTTGGAACAAAACTACTTACACACGAATTATAGGCTAACTATGGGCTCACAAATTAACTAATATTATTAATAATCATTAATATTTATTATTGTAAAATAATCACAAATTGCAAATCTCAGAAGCGACAAACAATTCAACTCGCAACATTTTTTTAAACGAACGAGCAGAACACAGTTTATTTTTAACATACTAATTATATCATTACACACTATTTGTTTATGAAATAAGTGTCACCTCAACTTCAACTAAAAATTCCCACAATACAACTCAAGCGCTCAAGTACGCTGTGCGGCAGACTATTCAAATCGTAATACATAACTTTTACACTAGCGAGCACACCACAGTTTCCATTCAACGTTTTCTGCATATAATTATGTACTATGTGTTGATATATCCCTTGAATTAAGTTATATTATTAGTTACATTATATATATAGATTATACTATATTATATTATATTATTAGTCATATTATATGGGGGAGTCCATCAACGACCAATAATATGACCCTCCCTCACTTACTGCTCTCGACTACAATGAAGTCTTAGTGCCTCGGATTTCAAGGGAATAAATCAAAAATTTGTGAACTAGTTTTAAAATTTCAGTTAGTGAACATAGGAAGGATGAAGAGCAATAAAACAAAAACTTCGCCGTTTTCCGTGTGCGTTCAGTTGAGGCGGTGCGGGGCGGAGGCGCGCCTCAGTCAGCCGGGCAGCAGCCTGAGGAGGGGCCCTGGGGGGGGGTGTAGAGATGGGCTTAACAGCTTTTCTTCAATAACTGTCATCGCAATAACAGTGGATTCGTAATAACTGTTATTAATAACAGTTGAAACATAACAAGTCCGTGATCACCAACCTAACATGGCCGACTGCTAACGGTGAAATCAGTTGTGGTGACTGCCACAACTAATTCTGCGAGTTAAATCATGCAAAACGAATATTGTTGGTAGCATCGTAAAGCTTACGGCGCGCCGTAAATCGCGCCGTAAATCGCCGCGGCGCTTGCTGGCACTACTTTCCCCAAACATATTTAACAGAGAAGCAGCTGATATGAACGAGACTGGATAAACTGCCAAGGAAGAATAATAATTTATATAATGAGTAGCAAATGTATATAGAATATTACAAAAATAAAAAGTGATTCGTGATTCGGGTTCAGATTGCAAATATACTTTCGAATATGCAACTTGTGCATAGTGAAGTGACGAGTGCCAAAAATAATGAAGAGAAACTGTGCTTTTGATTTCCTACAGCTAAAGTGATAGTTAAATATTAAATATAATGCGAGTTATTTGACCGTAACTCATTATATTTTACCGGACTTAGGGAAATATCGGTGGATCTCACTTAAGCAGCAATGGGACAGAAATAAATGAACAAACATATTGGACAGATTTAATTTAAAAGATAAACTTCTTCTTGAAGTGTATACAATAAAACATAAAAATATTGTGGCACATCGTGTGTAATAATGACGAATTATTTACTAATTAATCTATAATTTGAGCTCTTGCTAATCACGATTGATTAGCTGCAGTGAAGCTGTTATCGTACAGAATGGTTACCAAAAAAGCTTGAAGTAGTTCGGATTTGACCCAGCAGATTACAGTTCTATGAATTTCAACCGAAAAGAGTCAATAATAGGATAAACGAAATAACTGTTATTTCGCGTAACAGTTACGAACAGTTAACTGTTAAGAAATAACAGTTCAGCTGTTAGGGTGCATCCCTACGGGGTGGCCCCATGGCAGGAAGGGGGCGTCGTCGGGGGCGCGAGGGGGGGCGGGGGAGCGGAAGCTTGCGAAGGGCGGGGGCGGGCGCAGGCGGCGCGGGGGAGGGGGCCGCTGCGTGGGGAAGGGCGGGCGCAGGGCCGCGGTCGGCGGGCGCGGGGACGGCGGCGGATAGGGCGACGACGGAGGCGGTGCGGTTGCTTCCGACAGCAGGCAGATCTTGCGCGTGCACCACGAGAAGCTGCGGAACGCGTTGCACTGGCAGCGGTTGCAGCCGTCGCTGCCCAGGTACAGCTGGTTCTCCACGCACTCGTTGATCGTGTAGTTCCCTGCAGAACAACACAAAATGTTAGACGCTGCTTACAAATGAACCCTTTGGCAGAACCACAATTGAATCGTAGACAGGGCATTCTCCACGCCCTCGTTGATCGTGTAGTTCCCTGCAGAACAACGCAACACGTTAGACGCTGCTTACAAATGATCCCTTTGGCAGAATCACAATTGAATCGTAGACAGGGCATTCTCCACGCACTCGTTGATCGTGTAGTTCCCTGCAGAACAACGCAACACGTTAGACGCTGCTTACAAATGAACCCTTTGGCAGAATCACAATTAAATCGTAGACAGGACATTCTCCACGCACTCGTTGATCGTGTAGTTCCCTGCAGAACAACGCAAACGTTAGACGCTGCTTACAAATGATCCCTTTACAAATGAACCGTAGACAGGGCATTCTCCACGCCCTCGTTGATCGTGTAGTTCCCTGCAAGAACAACACAAAATATTAGACGCTGCTTACAAATGATCCCTTTGGCGGAATCACAATTGAATCGTAGACAGGGCATTCTCCACGAATTTGCTGATCGGTTAGTTCCCTGCGTAACCACCAAAAATTAAGCTAGTGGTGCTAAAACAGCACGTACTTTCTCGTCCGTACTTTCACGCTAAATTACGCGAAAAGTATCCAAAATTTCTAAAAATTGTGCGTGACCTTATTGCAAAATCTATCGTATAGAAACGGATTTCGTTAAGGGGTAAAATCTCTATCTTTAATATTTTAGTTGTAGGAAGATTTGCAATTTTTGTAAATTTAAGGAACACTAGACCTGCACCATTCTCTTAAACGTTCTTTACACTACCCGACAAAAATTTAATCAGAAACGTTGGAGACATTTCTTTGAAAGGTTTTAAAATGTCCCAGGGGCTTCATGTAACGTTCACCCCAAAATAAAATATCGGTTTCAAATTTAAGAAGCCGCGGCATCATTCAGATCGATAGGGGAGTGTCAGTTTTGGAGAAACTCGGCTGAACGGTTTAGCCGCTAGCGTTGTTTACAGAGGGGCGGACGGCCGGACAGTAATAACTTTATATTTTATGATGTCGCTTCTTTCTTTCGTCCTTACTTTATAAGAAAAGAAAGAATGTAAACAAGAGCCGGAAAACGGCGAATTTCCGTCAAAAAAAACCACATTGTCAGGTTTTGATAACGAAAAAGTTCATATCTTTTTCCTAAATATAGTAAATTCTTCTTCTAACACATTGGGTTGTAAGACTCCATATTTTGCGGGGCCGTGATAATGAAAAATCAACTGGCGGCCAGTCGTCTGTACGTAATCAATGCAATCGCCTAAACCGCCGAGGTGTACGTATCCTTGCGAGTTTCAAACGAACGTTTTGCAAATTTTCTCAAAAATGGCTCAAAATTTCTGCACTAAACTTTGTTCTTAGATTGTCAAAAAGATACAAAATAAGGCCATAGTGGTCAGTTATAGACCTACTAGCATTATATAGATCTAAAAAATGGGTTCTTAAAATCAAATGCAGCAAAAGAACAATACTGACAGAAAAATTCTTAAAAAAATAATTAGTATTTACTAGAAGGTAAAGATTTCTAATGAAACTTTTTAGATCAAAACAAAATTAGATCTCCCTTTATAGGATTGTGGTTCTCTCCGAAACCTCATCCTGTACGGTCGTTTTTGCTTAGCTACGCCAAATTATTTCCAACTTTATTGCTAATTTCGCATTGGAGAGTCTGCTTGAATGTAATACGATTCTTGCAAATAGTTTGATCGCATTAATTCTTAGAAATTTAGCTGCTGGGCCATGCATGTGGTCGTCGTCGCAACCAAAATGCAAACAGGCACTGTCGTGGAGTGTTTGTTTGAGCATTTGGTCGAGATGTGATTTTTCGTGTTTTAAGTTTCCGGTGATTGTCGAGAACAGAGTTTGTTTCTTATTTATTATTGTTTATTGTGATGTTTTTAGTATTACAATATATTTGATAATAAAATATTCAATTTTTACTTCAGTAAGGTTAATTTATATTTGCAAGGGTGTAGAAAAAATGAATAGTTTCCCGGATTTTTAATAAAATCGTAAAATCTTCGTATTTTTAGAATTGTGCAGGAATTGTGAAGTGAGGATATAAGAGAAGAACTGATAATTACCAGCTTACAAGAAATGATAAAAACCTATAGAAGAACAGGATAGACCACTTATAAAGAATGAATAATGAGAGATCGCCCATCACGCCTATTACAATTTCCCGAAAAGGCAAAAGAGAAGTAAGAAGATCAAAGGAGAAATGTTCTTCGACAGAACATGTTTGATTGACCTAGTCCATGGTCATGATGAAATTTAAAAGGCACGCAATTTTGATAATCCAAATTCCCTTTAAGTCAGAAGGAACGCAAAATTTGATGATTTAGAAATGTCTCGAGAATGTATTGGTGCGTCAAATGGAAATGGCTATGTGAGCTGTGTTTACCTGGGTCGGAGCAGGTGCTGCGGGTGCAGTCGGTCATGCGCGCGTCCACGGAGCAAGAGCAGCTGCTGCAGCCGTCGGGCGCCGTGAACACTACGAAGGTCGCGCACTGGCCGCCGGACACTCCTGCAAACACACAGCCAGTGAGTGAGTACTACAGTCGACTCCGGTTGTAGTGAACTCTGATATAGTGAACCCTCTGTTATAGTGAACTTCAGTGAAGTCATTGGTCCCGTTTCACTTACATTACCAATAGTATACAGGAGAAGACTGGGTTACAGTGAACCTGAACCTCGGCTAAAGTGAACCTGAACCTCGGCTAAAGTTGATAATGCATCCTAGAAATTAATTCCCTCTTGGAAAAGAATATATCGCTTCAGTGCCACAAATTCAAACACCACAAAACATCGTCAGCCAAAAATGGAAGAAGTATCCCCTGAGGTGAAGGCAGCAGACCTGGAATGGAGACGTTACTTGCGTGGGCAAAGGCAAGCGTTGCAAAGGCCGTGTCTTGCGTGTGCTACAAATGGCGGCGGCAACGCGCGATTGCTTGCCTCAGTTTTTTTGTTTTGTTTTTAATTTGTTGCGTCTACTTCGACGCAACGCGTCTCCAAGCCCCCTGGGGGGCGTTGAGCGCTTTGCACTTCTCGGAGTAATCCTCCTATTACTGCGCTTGTTTTATGGAGTAATCCTCCGTTAACATTGTCTGTCGCGTCTCGTCGTAGTCTGTTGTCAAGAGGACCGCCAGGTAGCATCTCCGCGTACGCGCCTCCTACCGCGCGCTCCTGCGTCACTACCCAGCGGCCAGAATTAGGAAGGAATGAGGATAGGGGTAGGGTTTAGGACACTTCACAGGGGTTGGACTAGCCCTTGTGAAGCAGCTGAACTCGTTTTGTTGGAACAAATTTCACATGAGATTCGACGGGAATCGAACCTGGATCTCAGTGGTGAAAGGCTTGCGACTTTGCAATGAGCCACGAGTTCAGTTTCAAGTTTAGTGATCTATTCCGCAGGACAAATGCGCGTTGTGTGCGACGTAGGCGACAGGAAGCACGCGACTGCCACAGTCTGGCGACACAACCCGCGCCGCGCGGAAAAGCGAGGTTTCATTAGCCGCTTATGTCATGGTTGATATATATGTATATATATATATATATATATATATATATATATATATATATATATATATATCCCCGCAACCCCTTCTAAATATGCCTTCCTGAAATTACACAAATAAATACGTAATTATTTACCCATGGGTTGCGAAGCACCATTCTAACAAATTTCCTTGAAGTGGGTACGCGAATCGACCCTATACAGAGAATCGAAAATAATAGTATTACTGCTTTGGGGAGGGGTATGAATTCAAATTTATTCGTATTTTTTTTAATAATACCGTCTGAAATAATAACTCATAAGTTTTCTAATCAAAATCAAATAATTTCATTCTGAATTTATTCTGAATTTTCTTTCTTTTTTTTCTGAAAGGTTGTCGAGTATCTTCTCGCTACTTGTAATTAATTTAACAAATAACAACAGACAAAATACATGTAAAACTCTTTTCACAATATCCTAACAATAATATTACAATTAACTTTCTTTACTTTCACCAATCGAAATTTTCATCATTAAGCAAGTGCACCTTGTCATTTTATTACAACAATTAATTTAATCCTTAATAAATTTATGCATAGACATGTTCTCTCAATACCTTAAAATAAAATGACATTCTTGGCCTTGTTATAATCTGGAAATAATAGAATAATAAATGTTTGTTACACTTCCCTTTGCTGTGGTTCTGCGACCTATCGATCTCCATCATCCATATCCTAATCCACACTAATTGTAAAGAGGAACATACTCCATTTTCCGCTGCATTTCAACGTTCGAAATCCAACACACTTCCATCGTCCGCGGTTTAAACACCGATCCACCTCGTAACTCGGCTCGACTGCGTCTCTAGAAGTTGTAACTTCTGACTACGTTGTTTTTAAAATCAAAGGATGACTTGTTCATTGCGATGTTCTTTCGTTTTTCTACTTTTATTTATGTTACTCACTCGATAAACCTCGCGGTATTGCACAATTTCCACAAAATGTTCCCAATTAATGATATTGTCCGTGGTTCATTTTAAAAATACTGGTTTCCATTTATTTAATAAATAAATATAGTTCTGTTCGTCACCTTTTTATAACATCTGACGGTCTTCTCACAATGTATAATATTTCTTGTCATTACGAATTCTATTTCCTATTCAACGGAACAACTTGGTGATATGTTTTTATCGTCAAAAATTGTCATAATTTTATTTGTTGCTGTCCCCATAGTCTATTTTAATCTTAGTTTTTGATGTGAATAATTGCGATTTATTACATTTTACCAATGCACCGTCTTTTTCTAATAAAAAAGATAAACATTGGACGCGTCTTAATACTCATCACACTTGTGCCATCCCGCTACCGCTCTCGTATGTTATGAGGCGAGTAGAGGCCTTCGAAGAGTGGGACGGTGTTCCAACAGTGGAAGAGTCACTGAAGGATGTCAAGACTGCATTACGATAGAAGCATGCATTAGAAAGAGAGGACAATGCCGTATCAAGTATGGAGAGAGCACGAACTCTGTAGAACTATCTAGAGAAATTACTAATGAAAAATGTACGAAGCAAACAATTGAAAATAATTGATTTTTAAGGACAAATAAAGACAAATAATGGTTATAATTGTTAGAGCTGTTAATGTATTACTCTGTATTACTTATTCTTTTCACTGTACCTCTATATTAATAAAATCAATAGTTGTAGAGAAATTCAATTTAATTACTAATTGCCGCCGGCAGTTACTTAGTGTGTCGCATTTCATATTTTCGGAACACCGTTTTCATATCTCTCTCCCCTTCTCCCTCTTTCTCCCTACCTGACTCTTGATCTCTCTATCTCTTTCTTTCTTTCTTTTTATCTTTCACTTTCTCTTTTACTCTCTATCATTCCCTTTATATCACGTTTATCTCTCTTTCTCTCTCATATTCTATCTTTCTCTCTTTCTCTATTTTTCTCTTTATCTCTCTTTCACTCTCTTTCTCTCTCTTTTTCTCTATATTTATCTTTCACTCTTTTTCTCTATATTTATCTTTGTCTCTATTTCTCTCGCTCTCCCACCTCACTCTCGCTCTCCTCCCTCGCTCTGATCTCTCGGTCTTTCTCCCTTGCTCTTCTCTCCTCTTTCGCTCTCTCACTCTCTCTCACTCTCTCTCACTCTCTCTCACTCTCTCTCTCACTCTCTCTCACTCTCTCTCTCTCACTCTCTCACTCTCTCTCACTCTCTCTCACTCTCTCTCACTCTCTCTCACTCTCTCTCCTTCTCTCTCTCTCCTCTCTCTGACTCTCTTTCTCTGATTCTTCAAGGTCACTGTTTCATTATTATTATTATTATTATTATTATTATTATTATTATTATTATTATTATTATTATTATTTCTGATATTATTCTAGTATAATTAATTTATCCCCGTACCTTTTTCCCCTATCCTGTATCACAACCAGCAACAGTGCTTTGAAAAAGTACCTTTCCTAATATTTGATGCGAATGAATTATTGGTTTGTTAAGCACGGAACAGTTGTGGATAAACTTTACATGGTTTTTATAAGGGAGAAAGACAAAACTTTTCACACGAAACGATTGAAATGAAAGATTCATAGGAAGTGTCACGAATCCGTTTGAAGAAGTGTCGAATCAATAAACAATATGCTTCAGCTGCAACCATCTCAAGGATCTTTACTACATCAACAAAAAATATACATTAATGCTAACAGATGCTTCCATACGTATTTATATTACACAATTTGATAAGCAATTCACTTTACATTCTTTCCAATTATAAAAGGAATAATTTATTTCAATGCTGACGTTATTTCTTGAAATAGGTAAATATGTAACAGCAAAAATGGGTACGAGCAAATGAGAGCTCTGTAATAAATTGATGTTAATATAATAATAATAATAATAATAATAATAATAATAATAATAATAATAATAATAATAATAATAATAATAAATAATATTCCCCATGAGGTACGAAAACACACGACAAGAAAACTGGTGAGGACTGGGACGTGTACATTATTGGACGACCAATAAACCATACTTATCGTACGAAAGAAGCAAACAAAGCGAATATTATTATTTAGATTTGTAGTTGTTTTTTTTGTATTAGGTTGTCAGGCCTTAACCAAAGAGGCAGAGAAACATCTTAAATACAAAATTCGGAAATTGGGAAAGGCAGTATGTGGTGCGTAAAATAGGTTTAATGAATAGTTATTGGCGCTCTGAGATTCGTTCCACAATATTCATGTAAGAACTTGTCAATACTCCCAGGTAATTCAAAAGACTGGTAAGTACAAGACATCGCGTAATTGGTAACAGTCAATATTTTGCCTTTAGGAAGCTGGTTGCAATCAGAAGTCGATTTTCTACTTAACCCTTGGACTTTCTTGGGGTCTTTTTTGACCCCAGGGACAAATAATGTATTCTAACCCTCTGAAAATTATTCATGTGACATTCTTCTTTTAGATGTGCTATTTATGTTTTACGTGTGTTGTAAACTTTTCGTTCTTTTTAAGTTGGTTTATTTCATTGGAAATAATTCGATTTTCATGCGGTTGGGGTAAGAAATGCCATATTTGTCGTCTAAATTACAAGAGAAAATTTCTTAAAACGTGTCTATTTGCGTTTTTTAGTATTACGTTGCGGTTTCTGAGTGATAATTTGCAGTACTTTTCTATTACGATTTGGTAGGTCTCTTTCAAACATTTTGATGCTTGTAAGATTGATGCATATGTATAGTTATGATATGCGAAAATGGATTTCTGGAAACAGCATTATTCTTTGTTATTTAGTACGATATAGTAAATAAAACGAGTAAAAACTATTACTGGTGCAACAGTGCATTGTCCATCTACCGGGAGTCCGCTGCAAAGAGGGAATTGAAAAATCAGACCAAAAGTTATTGATGATATGAACATGGCATGAAGTTTGGGAGAACTGAGGGTTATAAAATACAAAGTCAAAACTTCTAAGTGTTTTGTAGGCAGAATTTCTCTTCTCGATGTGGAGATACTACGATGGATCAAAATTTTGAATATGCATTAATATAATACTTAACAGTGAGCAAATATTGCAATAGATGCTTCATGCAGCATAATAGTTTTGAAACTTAAGAAAATGATTACATGCGTAATTGCTGTTGAAGTAAGAAATACATCTTAATTTAGAATTATAGTAGCATTCCCTCTTTCAATATTATAGTGGGATGAAAATTGATAAAAAATTTAATATTTTAATAACATTATTCCCTTAAAAAAGGATATAGTTGTGCTAACACCGTTCTTTCTCGCATTATTTGTGACTGGGTCACAATATTGTGATTCGAGCTGAGCATACGTTTGTGTAATTTTCGAAAAATTAATTATTAAAATAAATTAAACATAAAAATAACCTTTGTCCTTTTATTACGTGCATTTAGGTCTGTCCTTTCAACATATTAAAAAATAATTTAGAACCATTTTCCAGAAAATATTGTTTTTAAATTTTTCTTTACTTCAATCTAAAATACGCCAAAACTACTCATATTTTAAAAAGTAATTAAAACAAGACCTTATTTAAAGATCGAATTTTTAAGAATAGATTACATTAAGCAAAACAGATTCGTATCATCAAAACAGTGGTGATAGGAAGAAAAATATTTACCAAAATTACCCAGAACACAAGAATATTTGAAACCCTTTAATCAGGGAGGTTACAATAAATTTCTTTCTTTTTTAAAATCACTTTGTATAAGAATTTCATTTCGTTTACCAGACTCTTTTCTATTTTCTCCTGTAAAGCTTGGGCAATTATTAAAGCATTAGATCTCTTTGTACAAAAAACAAATCGTCAGATTTGTTTATCTTTACAGATTCCTTATCAGTCGTATCTGCTATTCAAAATAAATTATGAAAAAATCATTTTATTCAAGAAATCCAAGAACGTCTCCTATCCTTTTCCCAAAATAATTTTAATGTCAACATTTCCACCGAGAAATAACGGGAATGGAAGATGCTGACTACTCAGCAAAGAAGGCTTCTAAACTTCTTTACCCAATAACTCCATTTCTCTTTTCTCTTGAAGATATTAAAAACTCCTTTTGAAGATATTAAAGACTTCTTCTATTACAAACATTACGACTATGGGATTTGAAATGGAAATCAAAATATTCAAAATTACATCAAGTTAGGAATTCAGTATTAGATTATTCTCTTCTCCTCCTCAACTTCTAAAGATAACATCACGTTATTTTATCAAAACATCGAATTGACCATTTTAATTTGAGTCACAGTTATTTATTTAAAAAGGCAAATCCAGATTCATTTCCAAATTGTGGTGAAATGTTTTCTACATCCCATTTATTAGTCGAATGTCCTTTCACAAGTGATCTTAGAAAAAACTTAAAATTTGATTCTCATATCCATCCTTTATTAACTTCGACGTCGCAATGTGACCACATTCTTCAATTTCTATGAGTTACAAAATTAGAAAAATGTATAAAGAATTTCCAAAAAGTCACATGCTTGTAATATTAAATGTATCTAGTTGTAAATGCTTTAAATTGTTAAAAGACAATACCATGAAATATTGTTCTGTAATCAAATATGTATTACATTTTTATATAATGTAAAATTGTAAACGAGTTTATGATCGCTTAAAATGTAGTTGCATAGCGATCCAAAATAAATTAAAAACTAAAATTTTCCAATTTTGAAAATTCAGAAATTTCAACAAAAAATCGAATCTGCGCCATTTTTCTAAGCGTAATTTACCCTATCTGGAAGAAAATTTTTTAAAAATTTAGTCATTTTTGAGAAAAAAATTGAAAATGTCTTTGGGGTGTCACCTGAAGTCCCTTCAATAACTAAACTATAAGATTCAAATTCAAGAGCCGCAAAACCGGTCAAATAAATGGGGAAATATCTGTTTGGTGAAAATCCTACGTGCGGTTTAGCCACTACTGCTGTTAACAGATGGAGAGCAGGTAGACAGACTTCTTGCAGAAAAAAAAGCAATTTTTGGAATTAAGGTCCTATAAAACGTGTATTCAAAGTATTCGACAGTAAGTAAATTAGTACTTAGAAGAACAATCATTATCCACTTTTTCGGTAAGGGCAAATTACAATTACATTTTACAAATTAAATTTTTATCTGCCGAAAAATTGCAGCTTTTTTCCGCGGCATTATATAACATTCTCTGTACTACGTGTGTGGTATTCAAGAAAGTAAAACTTCACAAAAAATTACTAGCTCGGCTTTTAATTTTCTTTTACGTTCCTGTTCTGTTCGTCAATGAAAACAGTGGGTGTGATAGTGAAAAGGATAGTTCGTGGTAAAGTGTACTGCCTCAGGGTTGGAAATTTTAATACTTTACTATTACTATTTTGAACTAAAAAGCTACATAGTAATATCAAACAATTAAACTCATGCTCAGATAGTTTGTACTTACTACAATAATGTGTCATAAAAAACTTGTTTTGGCATTGTGAAGAAACATTTATCAAAACTATGAAACATCATGTTTTAATGTATTTTCATGAAAATGATTGGTATTAACAGTAAGCTATAATAAGATAACAGGGTTTAACCTATTCATTAAGATTCGTATTAACATCAATTTAAACTCAGAAAAACAGTTATCCAACACAAAAGAGAAGCCACATTAATAAAACATCAGACAGATAATATTCCATATTTTCAAGAATATTATCCGTGCAGGAATGAAATTCTAACACAAGCATAAAATTATCCTTCTGATTTCAGTTTCTATTTGTGCTACGTATTAATGATATGTTTTTCTATGGTATGTAGTTTTTAACGCTCAACATTCAAAATACTCAAACGTTGTTCATTGAAGGAATATTTAGGCACGTCGTTCGTAGGCGGATTGTGCAGGGGAAAGTCCCGTTGTATCAGTTCTTTGATCTGATACACTCTAATGAATAATTTTGTTGCGCGGTTGTCGATGTTTTGAGGTGTAATGTCCATTTCAAACCACATGCAACATGTTACATTCTGATAAACAAGCAACTTTCCAAGATGTTTCAAATGTTATGCAAGTACCTTCCAGAGAATTCACAGAATTCACTTAACTTCCATTGTGGAAAAATTTTAATTATTTTAGACGGTAATAAATAATTAAAATTAAAACTATGTTATTGCAGTTACAAGCTTTTTTCTCACCTTACTGCGTAAAAAGAGAAAGAATTGTAATTGTGCGCTGGAAAACGGCGAATTTGCAGCATAAAAACTCTTATTGCCGAGCGCTGGTAACGAAAATGTTGACAAATTTTATTTCTGTAAATAGTAAATTACTTTCCCTAATGCGAGGTGTAGTCTGAATGCAAGATTTGTGTGTCCTTGATACCGGAATAACATCTATTTCTCCTTCCGTCTGTCTGTGCTTCTGCCAGTCTGTGTATACGGTCAACTCTAGTGCGCCAAAACCATTCAAACGATTTTCCCAAAACTGATATTCTCTGATCGATGTAAACGTATATATTCAAATAAGATTATAATTTTTTCGAAAATGTAAGAATTTTCGTGTAAAATATTGGGCGGGTAAAATATTGGTAAATTTGTATTTTTTGAAACAATTATTTTCTCAAAAAGGTTCCTTTATTCTCTTTAAATCCTCATACTTTCGAAAATGTGTACATTTCTTTATTTCTTGATCTGTCTTTGAAAACGAGTTGCTCTGTTTTGAAAAAAAAATTAAAAAGTTGGAGCGGTTTTTTGGAAAAATAAATTTTCAAATATTGCCTGTATTACTTGTAGCCAAATTACTCAGAAAACACTAGATTTTTGAAAAATGGTACATGGCCTTACAACCTTGCAAAACAGCTTTCATTAAGAACAAAGTCTAAAAGTAGGAAGATGGTAAAAAAAATGTTGAACTTTTGCAAGTTTCAAAAACTCAGTAGATTAAAAAAATGAGACATTCCCCTCTTTATAGTTTTTTTTTCGATATAAAATTTTAAAAAAGTAATTCGCAGCCTTTTTGAGAACATTTTGAAAACGTCAAGGCTTCATGTAAAGAATCCCCAAAAATCAAACTATCTATTTCAAATCGAAGAGACCACGACAATAACCAGATCGATGGGGCAATATCAATTTTGGTAAAAATCCTGCCTGTGGTATTCCCTCAAACGTTGTTTACACACTGATGGACGGACAGACGAACAGATAGTTTTTCTGTAAAACAATTTGTCGCTATCAGATACCCAGAAAACATGGAATCCGACAACACAAGTGTTAGAGGAAACATTTATAACATATTGAAACAGAATTTATCCACGTTCTCTGTCAGGACTCATAATAAGAGATTTCTGGCGAACAGTCGTCGTTTTACCGCAGCTTTACAATAGTTTCTCTATACTATATAAGTAGAAAATTAAAAATATAAAATCAACTGTGAATAAAACAAGTAAGAAAATAGTGGTAGTGCAAAATGACAGACGTTCTCGTACTACTTAGTTTCTGCATCTTCTTAGTCTGGGTAGGCTTTATGGCTTTGCCTCAACCTCTTCTCAGCTGCCTTTCGGCGTCTAAATGAAATTTTTCCAATTTTCTCAATTTTTCGGTCCACTAATATGAGAATAGAACTTGTGATTCTATAACATTGCTCTTGTGCATTACTACAATTACTCTTGTGTATTATTACTAACTTGTGCAATTTCGAAAATTCAGAATTCTACGAAAACGTAACCTTCGTCGGTTTATGTCTTGCTCTATCCGAGATAAAAATGTAAATTTGGAGCTGTTTTTGGAGGTTTTTAAAGGAGCTGTAGTTTAGATATATTATTAAGCAGAGGGAGCCATGCTTTTTCCAATGGGGTCGTACATATCTTTCGTGACGTTCTATTGATTGATTTTTTCTTCTTTCCGGGCGCGTCAACTGCTTTGGTCATTAGTCCCGTTAGTGTAGTGCATGTTTTTTTCTCGGGGAAATGGCGGTGATCCTTTCCCTCTGGATGGCGAGATCCGGCGCCGACCTTCCGTCGGCTAGTGGGGTTTCCCCCTAACCAGGACTCTCCCACCAGCGGGGCACCGCCCCACCCGGGACAAGCTCTAAGCTCCCGACCGGTCTCCCGGAATATGTGGTAGTGTAGTGCATGTTAGTGTCAGTGTGTGTAAGGGGAAGGTATAGGACAAGGAAGAGGAATGACAGATTGCGCGCGGTCCGTGGCCCGTTTGGTAGGGTACTGCTCCGGCATTCGCCCGGTGTTGATCGGAGAAACCACGGAAAACTACTTATCAGAGCAGCCGGCTGCCAGAATTCTCCTGAATTCCGCTGAATTCGACCTAGCTGAAAAGCTAGTGTCGAAAATCCTGCCGCCGTCAAGATTCGAACCTAGGACCTCCCTGTCAGAGGCGGTGCAATGACATCAGTTGATGCACTGAGTTACCGCTCCCGGTTCGTGATGTTCTAGGTCTTTTAAGATGGCTGAAGTAGGTGATAGTGAGTGGGCGTACTAGATACTGTTAGATTTTAAGCAGGTCTGGTCAACCAGCGCCATGTGAGTCACATGAGGCCTGCCACGTTAAATCTCGTGCTTATGAATTCTGCCCCATGGAATAAGGTTTGGAAGATAAAAAAGTGCTAAAGTAAATCGGTGCTTTGGGCGTCAAGAACGCTATTTTCATTTAATCGCCTTCGTATTGTTCCCTACGACATTCGAAAATCGCGAAGAACATTTGAAAATGCCAGGTGTCGCAGTCCCGAGCCCACGGTCACATTACTATGCAGAGTCGAGCCAACGAACCAGCTTCGTGAATACTTCGATTTATTTCAATCTCTCAAACCAGTCTAAATGCTGATTCTGCTCCCGCTGTGGGCGAGATACCACACTCTGTGGTCCCAGGAATGTTACATTCCAATGTCAACTGTTCCATTCTGGAAATTAAGAGCATGTTTTGCCGTAAGCATAATTCTCTAGTGATTCAGTAATGCTAACACGTGGCATAAAGATCGCATGGACGCCACCTTTTGAACTTCCTATGAACTATGGTTCTTTGACTTCGCTCTCAGAATATATCCATTGTTTCTGAGTATTTTTAGTCACGAAATTTAATATTATAAACTAATTTCAAATAATACAATTCACGTTTATTTTAAATTAGCCATTCGCCGGTTTCATAAAATATATTAATTAACACATCCAAAAATATAAAATCTCCGTAAAATACCCTATAAAATGATATAGTTATTTCAATCATAGGAAACTTAATGTAGAATAAGTTCTGCAGAATTAAAACAGTGAGACCACGTGGCTACTTGACAGTAACACTTAGTCCATGAGAAAAATTGGTAAATAAGTACCTTTGTCTCCAAGTCTTGAAGGAGGACCTGGAAGTTGCGTTCTCACGCCTGAAAGAGAAAGAAATGCGTGTTTCAAAGCAGAAAACCTTCATAACAATGTCGTAAATCAAAGATTCAAAAATCAATTTGTTAGTGTGTAGAAATTCCCCTATTAAAATAATTAAAATAACGCATCAAAACTGAGTTGTAGTATATTTGTCTTCTAAAGTGACATCTAATGACACTAGTGATAAACCTTTGCATACTTAAGGTCTCGTTTGGAAAGAATAATGAATACAAGAAATACAAGTATAATTAGCACACTTCATTTGTTTTCTCTGGTTTGCCGTGACCTCTTCAGGCAAATGCTAGAACGTTATTTTCGCATTCGTGAGACCGGTGCCAAGACAAGTTATTTACAATATTTATTAATAAGTTAAGTATATTAATTTTGTAAACTATATTTTATATCAATTTCTATGCGTACGTTTTGTTGTATTTTGTCATGAGACTGAAGAGTGACCTAACTAAATAAATAAGCAAATCGAAATGTAGCTAAATATGCAATAATGATGATTCTCCATGGATACATCGGGTGGGCTAGGACAGTCGATTTTCGTCTAATGGCGAATTGATTGAAGAATATTCAGGGCCTCAATGTTATTGCACTGGGATGTAAATTTTCACGATTATCTATTAGATAAAATTAAATAATTGTCATTACAAACTTTAGATTTTTGAGGGATTGAATTATGAATAAGGGACTCGTTCATTTGAATCGTTATTGAATGTTGCAAAAAATGTATAAATAAAATTTCAGTTGTAAATAAATTCTTAATTATTACTGTCTAATCCCACAAATATATAGCGTTCAAACCGGGAGCGGTAGCTCAGTGCATCAACTGATGTCACTGCAGTGCCTCTGACCGGGAGGTCCTAGGTTCGAGTCCTGACGGCGGCAGGTTTTTCGACTCTAGCTTTTCAGCTAGGTCGAATTCAGTCGCTGTCTGGAGGAGAATTCTAGCGGCCGGTTGCTCTAATCGGTAGTTTTCCGTGGTTTCTCCGATCAACACCAGGCGAATGCCGGAGCAGTACCCTACCAAACGGGCCACGGACCACAGACCGCGCGCGATCTGTCCTTCCCATTCCTTGTCCTATCCTCTCCCCCTGACACACACACACTTACACTAACATGCACTACACTACCACATATCCCGGGAGACTGGTCGAGAGCTTAGAGCCTGTCCCGGCTGATGCGGTGCCCCGCTGGTGGGAGAGTCAGGGGGAAACCCCACTAGCCAACGGTAGGTCGGCGCCGGATCTCGCCATCCAGCGGGGCAAAGATTACCGCCATCTCCCGAAACAAAAACATGCACTACACTAACGGGACTAATGACCAGAGCAGTTGACGCGCCCGGAAACACGAAAAAATGAATCAATAGTGTTCAATAGTGTTCAACGACGAGGAAATCCTTCGTTGTAAAAAGATGCATCCCAAATTTCGGATATTTAGAAGTATTGCTCCCCTTTTCCCAAAGCAAAAAGGTTCTGAAAAGCAAGTTTAGAATAGTTATAAAGTCTGAAACTTTCAGAATTTCATGAATAGTTCTTATTTTGCGGATTAAATTTAGTGACATAAATGTTAAAGCATTAAAACTCTTTTATATTGCATCAAATGAATTTTCTCGGAATATTTTTTTCAATTCAAAATCAATTACATTGTACTATTTTAATAAAATCAAAACTTAGTATTTAATTTCGTAACTATTCATACGTCCAAAATTCTTATTACCCCAAGAAGCAAGTAAATTAAACACAAATTTAAAAAGACACTTTTTCGGTATCAGGTGTACCCGAAACCTGTATTTCCATTGAAATTTCGAAATCTATTTTCCGCAGCATAACATAACTTTCTCTATACTACGTATATTGCTCCGTGCATACGTATGTATGAAACAAAGTAAAATGAATCCACACACAGTAAAGTTGCTTAATGAATTGCTTCCAATGCATCAACGAATATGAGAATATATCTCTGGCAAAAGATCTGTTGGATGTTCAAGTAAGTCGTACGTGAATGACAATGCGCAGGAGCGTGTTAGTGGCATGGTGCCGATCGCTGCCCCATCACCTGATATAGCTGGCTCTGCGACGGCGCCGTCCATCATCACCCAGACGGCGAGGGCCAGCGCGCTGCAGCGGACCATGGTGGCGGCGGCGGCGGTGGCCACTGCGTAACTGCAGCCGCTCCTTCTCAAGGCGGCCTGCACCGCCACCGCCACCGCCCGCGCCGTCCTCTCGCCCGGCCAGGCAACCGGTCGCTTTCGCGCGATGCCGTTTTTCATGCGGCTCCGAGCGGCGGCGGGGGCGGCGGGGGCGGCGGGGGCGGCGGCGGCGAATGCACGACCGCGCCCTTCTTTCGATTGTGCCGCCAACGGCCTGGAAGGTTCAGGGACAGCACGGCCGGCGCCTGTGCAGCGTCGCTTACCGTTCGAGTCGCGAACTACTGTACGGGTCGGACCACACTCGAGTCGCGAACCACCGTCGGGGTCGGATCACCATTCCAGTCGCAAACCACCGTTCGGGTCGCACCACCGTTCGGGTCGGACCACCGTTCGAGTCGCGAACCACCGATCGGGTCGTATCACTATTCGAATTGCGAACCACCGTTCGGGTCGGACCATCGTTTGAGTCGCGAACCACCGATCGTGTTGGAACACTGTTCGAGTCGCGAAACACCGTTTAGGTCGGACCACCGTTCGAGTCGCGAAACATCGTTTGGGTCGGACCACCGTTCGAGTCGCGAAACACCGTTTAGGTTGGACCACCGTTCGAGTCGCGAACCACAGCTCGGGTCGGATCACCATTCGAGTCGCGAACGTGGTGAATTTTCAACTCTAGTTAGTCCGTCGAATTCAACCATTGTCTGGAGATAATTCTTGTGGCTGGCTGCTCTGATCGGTAGTTTCTCCAGTTTTCTTCGATCATTACCAGACGAATGCCGGAGCAGCACTTTAGAAACGGGCTACGGACTGCGCGCAGCCTTGCATTCTTCATCGTTGTCCAGTCTTCTCTCTGCACAAACATACTTAACACTTCCACATATGTCGGGAGACCAGTATATAGCTCAAAGCTAGTCCCAGTTGGAGAAATGATACTGAAGCTTCAGGGGGAGTAGTACATTTATTTCTGTGTCTAGTGTTAAGTGTTGTAGGTGCTTCTGAATTTTACTACTTTGCCTGTACGTTGCGGCATAGGAACAATATTTTGGATGCGATAAAGAACAAAAATATATTCAATTTAATGTAACAATCATTATCATAATTGAAATATGCTGGAAGTGTGACCACGGAACAGAATGTCTCGTAATTATTCCGACAAAAACCACAGACACTCCTATCGTTATCTGAGGTTTCATTATTTCGTGTTTGATGATTGATTGTTTGCGGCACGTCAACTACTGTGGCCATTATTCCCGTAGGTGTAGTGCACGTTTTTTCACAGTAGGTGTAGGTGTTCTTTCTTCGATACCACCAGCGCGGCATAGCAGCTCCCGAGCTCTAGGCTCCCCACTGATCTCCCGAGATGTATGGTAAGTGTGTGTAAGTAAAGGTGAGGATACAGTAAGGAACAGAGAGGAAAAATCGCGCGTGATCCTTGGCCCGTTTGGTAGGATACTGATCCGGGGAATTCCCCTGATATTGATCGGAGAAACCACGAATAACTACCGATCAGAGCAGCCGGCCGCTAAAATTCTCAAAATAGCAGGGGAATTCGACTTAGCTATCTAACTAGTATCTAAAATTCTGCCATTGTCGGAAATATAACCCTAAGACCTTCCGATCAGAGACACCGCAGTGCCATCAGATGATATCCTGAGCCACTTCAGTCAGTGTTTTCTGAAGAAGTAATTTCGAGAAAACTAGGTGTTTTTTTGCTCCTTCAAATCAGTTTTTGAGCATCGTTATATCAAGAAAACTTGAATTCCTTATTAAAGGGGAACACCATCGGCATTGGACCCCCAACTTAATGAAATATAATGAACAGTGTGGATGAAAGCAGTTTACATTCGTCTGCTATTATGACATCAGAAACAAATATCCACCTTCGCCATTGCAAGAAATAGGTAGAATGGCGATTCGGAAGAGAGTAAAGTAGTTGGGCGTGTTTTGCTGCGGGTACTTTAAATCATCTAATTTTTCGTGTCAATAGCTAAGCGAATAGTCAGAGTAGTTCTTAAGTGCATTCTTCACATCGATTACAGTTCCTTAGACGAGTACAGTTCGTTAGATGACCATGCAGACCACTATCCTCATTCTTCAACCTAAGGTGATATTTCTTGGATGTGAGAGCACGCGAAGTATCCCTTTTCTCAAATCCGAATTACTGAATTGCTAGGAAAAATTTTCGAACCAACTGTACTGGGAGAGGTGGCACAGTGGATCTACTGATGTCATTGCACTGCCTCTTACCGGAAGGTCCTAGGTTCGAGTCCCGACGGTGGCAGGGTTTTCGACACTAGCTTGTCAGCTAGGTCGAATTCTGTCACTGTCTGGATGAGAATTCTGGAAGAGCTGGCTGCTTTGATCGGTAGTTTTCCGTGGTTTCTACTACCAACAACAGATGAATGCCGGCGCATTATCCTAAGACACGGGCCACGGACCGCACGCGATCTTTCCTACCTCTTCCTTGTCCTCTCCTCTCCCCTTACACTAACATGCACTACACTATCACATATTCCGGGAGACCGGTCGGGAGCTTAGAGCTTGTCCCGGCTGGGGCGGTGCCCCGCTGGTTGGAGATACATGGTAGGGGAAAACCCCGCTAGCCGACGGCAGGTCGGCGCCGAATCTCGCCATACAGAAGGGGAGGACTACCTCCCAAACAAAACAAAACACTCACCACACTTATGGGGCCAGTGACCATAGTAGTTGACGCGCCCAGAATCCCTAATAACCAATCGACGAACCAACTGAAACTGTGGCCAATGCATTGAGTGGATTTGCAGCAACAGGAATTTGGCTCCGCGCGCGTGGGTGTTTCAGGAAGCTCCCGTTTGAAAAAAAAGAGACTATTTTGAATTTCATGAAGATTACCTAAATCAATCTTCCGGAAAAAATTCTCTTGAAAACAAATTGAGTTTTAATGTTACGTCCGGGCGTAAAATTCAATCCGACTTGCGCGTAACTACAATTCTATGATTGTAAGATGTTGCAACGTTCCATTATTTATCGTCTCCCAGTATTTCACAGCATTTCTGTACTGTAGTCGTATTACCAATGATACACCACTACGACCTCTCTAATCTTTTGGTACTCCGAATAATGATAATGATATAATGACAGTAATATATGATATGATGTCAATTTTGATGTAATGACATATTTCATCGACATGAACCCAAGAATCCATTCCATCAACAATAATAATATTATTAAATTGTAATGAGAAGGCATCCTTTTTAAAGACAAATGAACTTAAAACTTTTTTATTCATTCATGGGACATGATTTATTCATTCATTAGTGATCAAATGCCTCAAAATCACTGCATTTTAAGGCATTTGATGTGCCATATTATTTTTACAGAGAGAAGAATAATTTCACACCACTGATTCCCCGAATTTAATGTAGACGAGAAACAGTAAAGTCCGACAGCAAATCTTGACAAAAGGGTAATTTTATATCTACTACTTTTGTAGAACTGTCCCACACGACCATCGCGGGAAAATTATAGTTAGCCTATAATTCGTGTGTAAGTAGTTTTTTTCCAAGTTTCATTTTTTATTTTGTGTCAGCAGGATTTATTCTAAAGCTGTCTGAACATTGATTTATGAGAAGACGTCGAAAGCCTAAAATTTAGAGCAATTTAATTAGCTTATAATTAGCCTAAAATTATGAGCTAGTTTTCTTTGTGTTTTGCTATTGAGTGTCAGCCAGATTTATGGACCTCTGCAATTAAACTTCTTCTGTGCCTTTCTGTTAGCTCTAATTTGCTTCAAAAAGGGAACATTTATTTCAGCACAGAGTGTGATTGCGAATGAAAACTTAGGTTTTTTGTTTTTGTGCGTATTTTCGTTGAACAACGTGTGTAAGCCTCTCAAGCATTAAATTCAATCGCATGTGTCAAACTATAAGGGTTTCACTTAATCGACATTACATATTGCTTTATTTTTATCGACTTCTGGTTTCTTGAACAACTACCATATTATTATCGCCGAAATAAAAATTGTTGCAATCAAACTACTTCTGTACCTTCCTGTTAGCATCAATGTGTTTCAGCTAAACAATATGTCTGCTTCAACTTAGGGAGTGATAGCGAACGAAAAGATGAGATTGCAACTGAATCTTCTAATAAAGTGATGTTCTTGATTCAAGTCCTGACAACAAAGTATTTTCAACCTAGACAGGAAGATGTGTCGGGCCGTACCGCTAATTGGCTGAGAATTGTAGCAATCGACATTGTTAATCAATTGTCGCCTTGCTTTTCTCTGATGAATTCCGGAGGAGTATTTTAAAGAACGGGTTGAAGACCACATGTGATCGTCCATCCCCATTTTCTCCCAATTAAGTACTTAGGATGGTAGGAAGAATGCCCGTTTCCTTATGACGTATCCCCAATCCCATATTTCCAGGGTCGGCCATAAGTTTGAAGTCCGAGTAGGTAGTCGACGCGGGTGAGGGTCCCTCTCCCCCCTCCATCATCCACCGAAAAAGTACGTGAAGCGAAAAATATAAAACATATTTTTTCCAAAATTTATGTTTATCATTAAATTGTCACATTTATATAATATAACTTCATCAGAGAATTTTTGCAGTAAAAAAACAGCTCTGCACTTTGTATTTTTTGTTATAACTCATTTAACATTTTTTGCAAATCGATTTTGTCGGTCATGTCGCTATAAACATGTAAAATCGCAATATTGTTGAGCCTACCTTGCAACATAGTTGGGGGTATATACGTTTTATGTCGACGCAATAGAAAGAAACTTTATTTCTGGAATTTTATGCTCACCCCAAATTCTGTGTGGGTATTTTACCCACTCGGAATATTTCGTATGGGTATAGCTACCACGATACCCACATTATCTGCCGGACCTGTATCGTTCTTGAAATTCTGACAGTACTGCGTTCATATAAATGACAGATAAGACTCGCTTAAGCTAAAGAGTCGCAGGTGATTTCTTTAAACCATTCAAAATATATTTGCAAGAAACATAGTCCTTTGTAGTAAACGTCTCGTCAAATACGATTCAAAATCATTAATCCATATGACTTAAGAGAAAAAACTTCGACCCGTTCAATTTATATTTGTTCATCAGAAGAAGTGATCATGAGATGAGCGGTGTCTTTTTTGTCTAGTCCCAGCTTCCAGGTGGTGGTGACTTTCACACTTTCTCTAAAGCAAAAAACTCTACCGACCCTCAGCATGACTACTCTTTTTGTAAAGACGCGATGGCCAATTGCACAGGCTCCAAGAGAACGTCCTTGCAGAACTCCTCTCATTTAAACAGCGACGCACAATAATTATTTGGCTAAAATTTTACGTTCTAATAATTTAAAATTAGATTTTCTCCAAAGTTTTAAGAGCTGTTATTTAATTTTTTCTCTTCAAAAATATTAAAACTGTGAAGGAAGGCTACTAACTATTCTCCTATGTTTTTCATTCAAGTAACTGTAAACTATTTATTAATTATTTTAAAAGTATTACAAAAAACATTTCCAGAACTTTTTGGGTTGCAGAGCTCTTTTTTAAAAGATATTAAAAAACCCTTGACCCCTCACAGTTATTAATTTAATTAACTAAATTAATAAAGTTATATAGTACTCAATAACAAATATTTAACTTCATTACAAAAATTAACTTTTATTCATTAAGTTAACTTTTATTAAGTCAATAAATCGTTTACAAACATGGATATTGTTACTTCAAATGATATTATCATTTGCAGCAGTTAATAAAGAAGTCTATTGTGGCGAAATTTAAAACATTATAACACGAGAAGTTCTTATATTTATGTAATAAATTGCAAATAAAAGTAAGTTTGCAAATTAAAATGAGTCTGCAAATTACAATCTCATTATTAATAATAAAAATTAATAAAAAATAAATAAAAATAACAATGTATTCACAGATGTGAAATTTGCTCTTCACGTTGTTTCGTACAAGAATATGAAATTCATTCGTGGGATTTATTGATGGCATTGACCAGGTTAAAAACTGTTTTAATTAATTTGATACTAAGTATTGAAATAGTAAATTGGTAGTGGTGGTGGTAATGGTATGGTGGGGGTGATGGTAATGGTAAAGGTAATGGTGATGGTGGTAGTGGTGGTGGTAATGATATGGTGGTGGTGATGGTAATGGTAAAGGTAATGGTGGTGATGGTGGTAGTAGTAGCGGTAGTCGTCGTCAACCCCACATTTTTTATTGAGACTATCGACCTCAGCGTAGCAATAAACAGCACTTTGGGAATGGTTGCTTAAATTAAACAAAATTAAAAATATAAAATGTACACGTGTTGAGTACATTGAATGTCCAGGAGTCCAAATTTTTGGAGGAATTTTCCCACCGCTAACATATAGGATATAGTTCATTTTTCATACAACATACATTTAGTAAAAATAGAAAACAACTTTTGGTCAGTTAAAGAAGACTGTGGGATGTTATTTATGACTTAATCAGTGTTCTAAGTCCCAGGAATGGAAAAGCGCCATCTGTTCAAAAAAAATCATTAAGTAACAAGAGACAACTGATAATTCAAAATATTTATTATTTTTTTCATATTTATAATACAATCACTCAGTGTGACAAACTATTCTATGACATTATTTGGTGAGAACTTTAATATTTTTTTATCTTAAATAAGTTCTACTTGTTCAGGAATTCAATCCATCTGTTAGGTTCAGCATCTCTGATCAGCTACAGAAAGAGTTGTCTTACCCATTATTACCGCATTATAATCACGTAAGAGTACAATAAACTGTGAGTATTTTCTGATATAACTTAAAAAATTATTTAATATTACTGCATATTTCTGTAATCGAATTATTAAAGAATGTCTAAGAAAAAACTATTAAAATTACTAATGTAGACAAAAATGTTGTGGATTATTATTTTTGTAATAATTTAATTTATCATATTTACTTTCTATCCTAAAGCCAAAGTTGAAAGTGTTATATCAGGTTCCATCATTTCGAACTTAAAGTTAATAACTAATTACAGGTATTAAAATATATTAATTGTTTATTTACAATATATACATAATTCACTATTTGAAAACTGCAAAGAAATGAAGATTTTTTTTCCTACCATTTCATTTCATGACTTTGCAGTCTCATTCATTTCAAAAATTCAGCTTGGTGCCCTCACTTTCAAATATAGCCTATAACAATTATCTCCCAATAGCATCTTCTAAACTGTTGGTCGGACAAAAGTTTGTCTTTTCAAGCACTATCACCGTCATTTGGCTGGTTACATTTTTGTTTACTCTTTCAGTGTCACAAAAAGAATATGTTTAATTTTGTCTCTATATTAAAACTAATTAAAATACTTTATACGTATACCTTATATAGTATATTTTGAATATTCAATTCATATTTTTCCTTTAGTATTACCACTAAAGTTTACGCCAAAATCAAACATATTTCTTGGAAGTATTGTTTCTTTCAACATTTTTATACATGTAGGCCCTTTACCCCTTATCTACGGTTTAAAATAAAAATTTGATCCATTTGAGACTTCCAAGTCACTGGTCCCATCACACGTCAAAAAGAGCTTCAAATTAATTATTTTTATATATTTTGTTTATACTTAGTTTGTAAAATTGTGGTGAAAAAGCTCGTTTTAGTTTCTGGTTAAATAAAATATCTTGTTTTCTTCACGTACAAAAAGAGGTCTTTTAAATATACGATACAATATCGACCTCGATTAATGTGTCGGTCGACAATCTCCCGTTTAAAGAGCATCTTTTCTGCACCTTTTTACGTAAATAATCATTCCTCGTATTTTTCAATACGTATAAAAAATGTTCCCTGCAGCTTCTACTATCCTAGCATTCCATTTTTATTAAAAATTGATTGCACTTTTTTATATTGTTACGTCAACATAATTTGAAAGAAATTGAATATTTACACTTCTAACTCTCTTTCATATATTGACCCTTTGTTTACTTTAGACTGTCTTCATTAGCGTTGATGTGCGAAAAAGTAAAGAGGAACGTGTACTTAGGATGCCCCTTATTTTCCATCTTCAAATTTTGTTCGAATGACCTTAAAACATGCCTACACAAAATTTTGTTGAGATTGGAGCATTCTAACCCGTGCCGACTTGAGCGCGAACTCACATTTCGGACATGTCCAAACCTACCACCCACCGTTGAGTCAGCCCCGAGGCTAACAGTAAAAGAATTTTAAACTTTGTCTCATCTGTTTGCAGGTCACTAATCTAACATAATGTCAAATCTTAGTACCGAGGAACGTGTGTTTTGAATAGGAGATAATATTAATTATTAATATAAAACACCAAATAGTAACTGAATACAATTTACCATCAAATAAACAAGTGCTTGAAGTTTTATTTTATAAGATACGGGAAGTAAAATTAACATTTAGTGCAAGTGCTAAACTTTTGGTTCGCGGCATTGCATGATATTTTGGGAGAAAGCAAGAAAATTCCGACAAGAGCTACTCAGCATTGTTCGCAAAAAACTTATTAACTTGTATTCGGGGTGGAGAAAATTACAGAAAAAAGCAAACAAGTGTGAAGCTCTTTCTAATCATCGTGAAGAGGAGTTTAGAAATAATCTGAGCAATCTATTTGATATTGGTTTAGTGGTGAGTTGTAGTTGACATTTACATAATCGAAATGATTGAAGGCGTTGTCATTGTCAACAATATTATTTATTTCAATCTATTTGATATTGCACATCCGAATACTTTACAAATGATTACACAGGAGGAAGACAGAATGTTTTTACTTCGACCGAGAAAGTAAGGTCGTAAAAGCTATCTTACACGAGTAGACCAAAATCTCACAGATAAAGAAGAAAAGGCGAGACTAAGAGCATTACAAGAAGAGGAAAGGAAAGAAAAACACAGTGTGAAGCGTTTACATCTTCTGCTGTACCCCCTTCATTGTTTGAAGATTCAGATAACGAACTTCTAAGTTCAGATGAAACCAACGTTCGTGAATTTTCGAGAGTACATCAATACAGAAAGCTGCAAGGTATAACACAAAAAATTTCATTACGTACGCCTAAACTAATGGTTTAGATAGATGTCATATGATAAGAGATTCTGTATACATCCTTCAGCAGAGGAACTTGACCACAATATCCGAAGAACTCTATTAATAAATCTTCTATTCTTCGAATCAGTCACAATAAGAGAAGAGAACGTTAAGAAACAATTAAAACGACTTTTAAGAGTAATTTATCTGAAATTATTACTGTTCACTGAGATGGTAAACTGTTGTCTACATGAAATGTCAGGGAACCAAAAGAAAAAAGTTTTCAATTGTTGTTACATTTGGGGACAGTCTGCAGCTCATCGGGTTTCCAAAATCGAAGAATTCTTCTGGAAAAGAGTACACTAACGCTATTTGGAATGTATTAACGCACTAGAGTATCAAAGACAATGTACAGATTTTTTCGGTGGCATAACTGCATCAAACACTTGACGTTTTAAGGAGCATGAGTCTTTCTTGAAGAAAATTTCGACTGGCAATTGTTCTTTCCGTGCCGTCATCACATATACGAACTTATTTTACAATGTGTGTTTAAATGTAAAATACGTGACGTAATACTTAAAATTTCTTTCTGTTGATTGTAAATGTTTATGTCAATCCGTGGTTTCATTGCACTGCAGCTGTGAAAGCTCCTTATCAAGATATCTGCTTTGAAAAGTTCTAAAATGACATAGAAGGATAGATTTCACTATTTCAAAAGCAGCTCTAAAAAATTAGACACCGTATGTGGTATTTATTAGAAGAATTGCATGTCGTATCACTCTTTGGTGATGAAGTAGACGTACAAATCAAAATCCAAATGGTAGCAAATTTAGCCAAAGATATTCTACACATAGGAGAGTGATATATTCCTTTTTGTGGAGAATTAGATGGAGAATAAGATGGTAAGCGCAATTGTATGCCAATGACCGTTCTTTAATTATTAATTCGTTAATATACAATGCATCTTCTAATTCAATTTAATCTTCAATTTATTGAAAACAATAGACGACTTTGTGTCAACAAAAAGCAGGTTTATTCAAGAATGGTTTTCGACCTGGAAAAGCAACTCTTAATATTTATAAGCTCAAAGGTTATTTATAAAGTTGAAAGCTGAGAATGACTGCGCTGAAAGAGCTGTTAAATTAATGCAATATTTTCATGCACTATTGACTGTAAACCAGGAGCGAAAGCAATTTGTGTTGTGTTGTTCAAGAACATTGTTCACAGTACCCGTATTGTAAGAAAGAAACACTCAAAAAAAGTACCCATAAGAAAAGTAACGACCATAATACAGCCTAAAGAGTGAATATGAATTAAATTGTAATATAAAAATATATGTTAAACACGTATCAGTAGTTTTCCACAGACTTAACACAACAAAACCAATTATCCATAACATTCAAATTTCGCACTCAAGTCGGCACAGGTTAATATAGGCCTTTTTAAATGAAATTTTATTTTTGAGTAAATTTGACCCAATATTTAGGGGGTGAGTCCGAAAAAAATGTTTTTGCAATATAAGGAACACCCTAGTATACATTTATCAACTACAATTATATTGTGATAAATAACGAACATATATATAAGAGACATATGACCTAACATTTATTCTGCGATAAATCGATATGGCTGTTTGATATGGATTTCGTGGCAATCTTGTCCAGTTATACAGAATGTCTTAGGATAAATGTTACCAATTTCAAGGGCATGTAGAGGGGTCTATACTGACTACTTTTTGCCAATGAACGTACAGTGAAAAAGTACATATAATTGAGTTTCACAAGCCACATATTCTCCTAATTCTCACACAACTTCTTACACGCAGTTGTGCGGTAAGTCACATTCTGACGCAGCTAAGAGGATGTCAGGCACTCAATGAACATGAGTGAATACGGGGTTGGATATACGAAACAGGCGCAAGTGCCTCATTTGTAATTCCGTTGAAATTTCCCACTATATATTCATTAGAAGAGGGTGGATTTTGATGATATAAAACATGGTCAAAAATTATCAAAAAAATGCTCTTAAAATGTTTTAAATATGACCAAAAAGCTAAGGAAATGACGTTAAAAAATGTGATGAAAACCAGTTTGGATAAACAGTTCAAGCTGTTGAATACATAACTGAATTACTTGAGGCTACTTCTATTCGTTCAAGTCAACTCGGCTTTCAAACTTTTGATTTGGGCTGTTCTTTCCGGAAATCTCTGTTTTTAGTTATCCCGAAATTGGCTGAATCGACAATGGCGCAGATAGGAGTCAAAAAACTTAATAAAATATACCCACAACGGCTAAAATTACAATTTTTGTGCGGAGAAATAGATTAGGCTATTAAGGAGAACATTTGTTGCAATTCTTAAATATTATTTAAATCAAGTACCATTAGAATGTTATTAAAATCTATTAAATCAGCGAAAAATGCATTAAAAATGACTAAAAAGAGTAAAATATGACTTATTAATAGAAATCGACAAAAAATGCAAAAAAATCACGAAAAAATAGGTCAATTATTTTTGTCATAACATAAAATTAATTTCTATACTAAACGAAATTGTTCTAAAGTGAAAAGAAGAAAATGCCATTTCATTAAAATCAGTCCTCTTTGTCATTAGTAAAAGTGATCATTTTTACCCCTCTGTGCTGTAGAAGTTTGTAACATTTACTCTGCACCCCGTGCAGTCGTGCGTGTGGTAGGTGAGGAATGCAAGGGAGGTCGTGCGTGAGAAACGCAAGGGGATTTTAACATATAGAATAATGATATATGAGATTTCCTTCTAGACGTTCATTGCTAAAAATGAGCATTTTCTACCTCCAATACATGCACTAGAAGTTTGTCACATTTATTCTGCACCCCCTTCAGTCGTGTGTGTGGTGGGTGAGGAATGCAAGGGGTGTCGTGCGTGAGGAACGCAAGGAGAGTTTCACATGTAGAATAGTGTTATATGAGATTTCCTTCCAGATGTTCATTGGCAAAAAGTGATCATTTTCGACCAATCTAAGTGCTCTAGAAGTTGGTAACATTTATTCTGAGATATTTTCTGTACCGTGCCTATTCGGTGCCCTCTATTGCGAGTCTAATCGCGTCCGCGTGTGGACGACGGGCCGTCCGACGTGGTGCTGGTGCCAGCCGGCTGGCGGCGCGTCCAGCCCCGCCTCCTGGTGGGCGGCGTGCCATAGTCGGGGGTGTGGGTGTAGGTGGGGGAGGCGGTGCGCCGGGGCGGCGGGCGCGACGGGCGCAGCGGGGGGGAGCGGGAGGACGGGCGCGGGGACGGCGAGGCCGCCAGGAGACCCTTCGGCGACGAGGCCTCCGACAGCAGGCAGATCTTGCGCGTGCACCACGAGAAGCTGCGGAACGCGTTGCACTGGCAGCGGTTGCAGCCGTCGCTGCCCAGGTACAGCTGGTTCTCCACGCACTCGTTGATCGTGTAGTTCCCTGCAGAACAACACAACACGTTAGACGCTGCTTACAAATGAACCCTTTGGCAGAATCACAATTGAATCGTAGACAGGGCATTCTCCACGCACTCGTTGATCGTGTAGTTCCCTGCAGAACAACACAACACGTTAGACGCTGCTTACAAATGAACCCTTTGGCAGAATCTCGAAAGAATCATAGATAGGGCATTCTCCACGCATTCGCTGATCGGGTAGTTCCCTGCGTAACCATCAAAAATTAAACTAGTGGTGCTAAAACAGCACTTACTTTCTCGTCCGTATTTTCACGCTAAATTACGCGAGAAGTACTCAATTTTTCGAAAAATTGTACACGACCATATTTCAAAATCTGTCTTCAAGGAACATTTTTCATTAAGGGGAAAAAATCTCTAATATTTAAGTTGTAGGAATACTCCGAAAAAATTTTGAACTTTTGAAATTTTTGAAAAGTCAGGGCTTTCAACGAACATCAGACGTACACCTTCCTCTTAAACGTTCTTTACACTATCCAACAACTTTGGTTTTCTTTAATTTGTAAAATGTCTCAAAGGGTACATGTAACGTATCCTCCAAAATTAAAATATCGGTTTCAAATTCAAGGGGCAGCGATATCAGTCAGATCAATAGGGAAATATCAGTTTTTGAGAAAATCTGATGAACGATTTAGCCGCTAACGTTGGTCACAGAAAGACGAATTGACGGACAGGTAGGTGTTTTGCACTCATTCAATTTTTCGATGTTATGGACCCACAAATCATGGATTCTGGCTACACCACGTGTTAAAGGATTTTTTCTAAATTTAGTAACTGAATTTATCCACTTCTTCGTTACCTGGGCCCTGTAATAAGAGTTTTTCTGCCGTAAATCCGCCGTTTCATCGAGGAGAATTTCATAAATTTCTCTCTACTCCGTAGCGAGAAAGTAAAAACAGTGGCCGGCCCGGTGGCCGAGATCGCTAAGGCAGTAGTGTCGTAGTGATCTCGTACCGAAGGGTCGCGGGTTCGAGTCCCGCCTCGGGCATGGTTGTATTTGTATTCGTCTTTTCACCCCTTATCATCAATCACCATATCGTTTCATCCACATAGTTACCATACCGTTAACAGCAATAGTGGTCGCTAATGACCTAAGATGTTGATGCGATCTTAAATAACCAAAAAAACCCAAAAAAAAACAGTGGAATGAACGTAATGGCAGAATCATGACCGACTCGTAGTTGGCAGACTACGCATTCTCTACGTACTCGTTGATCCACTGCAGAACAACGAAAAAACAATGTACCACTTACAAAGTCAGAAATAGGGTAGGATTGAAACCCATTAGCAAAACTAGGACTGATGACAACTCGAAATAGAGAAATCGACAGCGGTGAGAATGTAATGTAATTTCCTAGGAGGACATGAACCGAACTTATAGAGATGCAACAGTCATTACATCCGGAACTGCTCACAACTTAAAAATGTGGCTATTCATTATTGATGTTTGAAATAAATAGTATTAATCACTGAACCTCAATTAGAGTGTTTTATAAAAACATGCTACAGTTAAAAATAAATTCCATAAATAAATTCTGAAATAATATGAAACAATCAGAATCTAAAGAAAAATATTTTTTTATTATTTTTATACAAAATTCTTCGTATATTTGTTTGTATTTGTATACATAATTGTATACACAACTTGTATACATAATTGTTTTTGACCGGGTAGTCGTATTATACTCGAGCAATAAATAATTATACTAGTACACAATTTTATGCAGCTCTCAGCGGTCGTGTATTTTAATATTCGCTTCCATTTAATTCCTTCATAAAAATTGTAACACGCGTCCTAGACCTGTGTTCAAAGCGCAGCATCATCCCAGGAGAATGACGAATTGCATCGCCTGACTGACACATTTGCGTTCTGAGGCTGTCGACCCATTTCCCGGCGAAGCCATGCGACGTCTTGTCAGCCCCTTTGGCCACTGGCGAAGTGCACGCGACTGCGCGTGCGCGAAGATGAGAGTTTGTGCAGCTGAAGCGCTGCACGAGGAGCGGCAGCAGTCGCGGGGCATTTGTCACAACCCGTCACACCCGGGATGCACGTGGCAACACGAAACACTTCGCGCAAGGTCACCGTATCTGTTCCTGTTCTTTGGCTGGACAACCCGGGACTTAGGTTGACCAGCGGTGACCCAGCCTCTCGGCCATGGAAGAAGGGGTTCGTGTGGTTAACACGAAGACATCCCTTTACCGTATACATTGGTCGTCATAACCTAAGGGTGGGATTTTTCGTCGTGACATGACAATGGATATTAGGACATTTGTAAGGAAAGCGCACAGGTATAATTTGCCTCTGCCAGGATTCGAACCCGGGAATACGCCAAGGAAAGCAAGCACTTTAACCAATGACCCACCGAGGGAGGCGATGTCACAGTACCAGGGATCAAAATTGTCCACATCTATTTTCAATTTGTCACAACATTTCCGCTACCTTATCGCTCAGATTATTGAAAAAGATATCTGAATGAATGTAATTATGGGGTGATTTGTTGATGTTCGGATCAGCATTGCCCGTTCAGAAACTTTTTGGGCTGAAGATGTAGAGGTATAGTTTCGAAAAAAGTTTCATAAGGTTTTAATCACTTTATTTTGTATTATGTCGCTTCTTACTTTTTGTCCTTACTTTGTAAGAAGAGTAAGTTTTGTAAAAGTGAGCTGGAAATCTACGAATTTCCCCCAGAAAAAAGTCATATTCAAAATATTCAAAATTTGTCTTTATTGTCGAACCCTAGCAAAGAAAACATGAAAAAATCTTGATCCTATATATAGTAAATTACTTCCTCTAACACGTTGGGTAATAAGAATCAATGTGTTGTGGGTCCTTGATAATGAAAAATCAACTGTCTGCAAAACGTCTGTATGTACGTGGTCAACGCAATCGCCTTTTGTCGTTCAGCCTATTTTCTGCCAAACTGATATTGCGTGATCTTAACTCAAGGTCTTGCGAGTTTGAAACAGACCTTTTGCAAATTTTCTCAAAAACTGATTTTTCGAAAAATTGCAAAACTTTTTTTTTTCTGGATTATTCCTACAACCAACACATTGAAGATGGAGATACTTCTCATTGAAATCTATTCTTTTAATACAGATCTTTAAATACGAACATGTATATTTTTTTAAATTTTAGTAGTTTTCGTGTAATTTTGCGTAAAATGTGGACAATTTTTATTTATAATTTTTAACCAATTATTTTCTCAAAAAGTCTCCGTATTATTTATTCGAATTTCCTCCTCTTAAGTATCAAAGTACGGTAAATATAAGTGGGGCTAGACTCATTTCCGGCAAACTGTGTATTTTCGAAAATTGTAAAATGTTAACATTTCAAAACTACAAAATTGAAGGTAGATATTCTTGCCTTAAACAAAATCTGTTTTAAAAAATCAGATCTTTAACAACGGTCAGTACGTTTTTTCAAAGACACCAGTATTTTTTTGCATAATTGTTGCTTGAAATGAATGAAATTTATTTAGAAAATCTCAAAAACTTCTCAAATTTTTACTTAACTTTTTTATCTCGCGGTTAAAAAAGGGGACTCGTAAAGCAATGACGCTGTTTTAATTTTTGTTAAACACTCTGTATTTGCGAAAATTGCGTGTGAGAAATAATAGGACATAAGTTTTTTTTAAGAGCGAGTTTACTTTGTGGACCTGAGCTGGAGTCTCAGCACGCAAAATATGTTTGCTGGTTGAAAACACTTTTGTAGGTTCATATAGTTGTATAATTAGGCGGAACCGTTTCAACAACGTTACGTTAGTTACCATTTAAATCGGATTTAGATCTTTTATGATTCGTACAAATACAGATAAAAATAAATGAAAATATTGATGCATGTAAATTAATCTTTCATTAAACAAAAGTCTTACTTTAATAACTAACGGAATTATTCTACATGTAACGAATTTATGCCTGCTCTTATTGTAGTTATTCATTATGTAATATTTATTGCATAATGCATAATACTGTTTTTAGATCCTCTAATACTCTATTAGTTTAATTTCATGTTATATTCTGAATTCTTTCACTTCTTGCTTCAAATCTGAACATTCAATTTACTAATACCCATGCACGCACGTTTGCTTTAAAACCACTTTAATATGAAAAGCAAGTTGATGGGGTTGAAGAGGGGAGTTGGTGACCAAGCTGCGATCAATCACGAAGGAACAATTTTATCACTAAGGTCAAGGACACACGCACACATACAGAAGCCATGTCACGGAAGGACGGGCAACCGTTTCTCTTGAAAGGAAAAGTTTAATAGATGTTTGAAAAACTTTGAAAAACTCACATGCAAACACATTTTTGAACAATTTCTTATTTACGTAATTCTAGTTAAGGTGGAAGTGCATATAATTATGAAAATATTACAATACAAAATATTGAAATATAGAATTTTAGATCGTTTAAATACAAGTCACAATCTTAACCACAAGTAATGATATTGAAGAAGAAATAAACAAGTAGTGAAGCTGGCAGTGAAAAATACTATTATATGTACAATAACAATATTACTTCCAAATATTGACAAGAAGATACAAAATAAGGCCACACTCGACAATTATAGATTCACTAGCGTTATATAGATCTAAGAAATGAGTCCCTTCAGAGGTCGCGTAGATTACTCTTGTAGTCAAGTCGAACATTCGATGTTTCCAGCGAGAGTTGACAAACCTTTGGCATAAACCTTTGAGTACCTTCCGTAGAAGGCCCCAGCTATTGAATTATTGCGAAATATGACTCAAGTGATAACTTCTGCACGAGCGATAAGCGCCGGACACAGCTTGGATTGCAATAGTTATCCACGCGACCCCTGGCGGTTCAGTTTCTGACCTACGCGAACATCACGAATATCGCTGCAATCAATACTCTGAATGTTTATGAAAAGAACAACAGTGAAGAAAGATTGACTAGGAGGGGATTTCTAAAGGATCTCGTTTTTAACCTTATGAAACAATGAATGAAAAGGACGATCGAGAGAAAAAATTGTACCGACAAAAAAAAAAAAACACGCGGGAGACGTCTGCTGCGAATCCGAGAAGGAACGGGTCCGCGGAGAAACCAAAGGGCAATGTGGGACGTTGTTATTTCTACAATGAAACAATATTACGACTCGACAGTATTACGAAGATTGTGTTCAGTGGGGTGGGCATGAAGAAAATATGTGTAAGATGTTCATCTGTTGTTGACACTGAATCACGTTCAGAAAATAGGCTCTAAATGTTTAAACAATTCTGTCAAACTGCTTCTTTTAATAATTGTAATGCAAAGTATACCAAGTGCGCAAAACACAGAGTGGAAGACTTTTCAAAAATAAAAATTTACTCACATTTATTTGAGTATATTTATTTAAAGGCATAATACGTGTAGTTGTGTGTAGCATTTCATAGACTTTGCAATATTTCAACGTTCTAATAAATTTAATAGTATTTTGTAACTAGTCCGTGTTTTAGATATAATTACTCATCTATATTTGAAATAAAATATATTTTTCGTAAAATATTGTTAATAATAATTTTTAAAAATGGCTTACAGTTGTAATCAACGCGACCACTTGCGTTCCAATTTTGAGCTCGACCACTGAAAGGTTAAAAGCAAATGGAGAAAAAGAGCAATAATTGAGAGAAAAATTCTTAAACAATTATCGGTCCCACCAAAATAAATCAACAAATTTGGATAAGAAAAATAAACGAAGAGTTACAAGTTTTGACGACAAATATAACTATTGAAAGAGATATAAAATCCAAAGGGTAGAATATATAGAAAGAATGGGCCCTTAATAGAAAGACGAAACGGATCATGAACAGAAAGCCTCCAACGATACGGTAAAAAAGAAACCAGACAAATTGTTTGGTAAAAGGATGTTCACCAGAAACAAAAATTTGTTGTGGTTGTCAAGAGTTCACGAGAAGAGATGCACATCGCATATAGTTACTTCAGTTGATGCGGAGAGCACATTCCTATCCTTATAAAGTCTTATAAACGAAATGTGACTTTCAGAAAGTAACTATGGTTCCTTGAACGCTCAGCATTCTGTATTCATACCTCACTTTCTTACAATAGTGGAGAAATTCTGAAAGTAAAAATCAAGTTAAATTTATTCTGTAAGTGAATTCATTAACTAAAAAATGGATCTTAATTTTTATCCTATATATATATATATATATATATATATATATATATATATATATATATATATATATATATATATATATGCCAATACATGCTTCTAAAAATTGTAGTAAACTCTCTGAACTTTCGAAAATTTCAAAAGTTTAAAAATTGTTAAACCCCTCCCAGAACTTTTGTATTCACTAAAAGGTAAATATTTTTAATGAAAACTGTTTTTTCAAAATTAGGTCTTTAAATAATGGCATGTACATATTTTTGAAAAAAAATTAATAGTTTTCGTGTATTTTTAGTAAAATCTTCATACTTTTAGAATTGTGCAGGAATTGTGAAGTGAGGATATAAGAGAAGAACTAATAATTACCAGCTTACAAGAAATGATAAAAACCTATAGAAGAACAGAATAGACCACTTATAAAGAATGAATAACGAGAGATCGCCCATCACGCCTATTACAATTTCCCGAAAAGGCAAAAGAGAAGTAAGAAGATCAAAGGAGAAATGTTCTTCGACAGAACAGGTTAGATTGGCCTAATCCATGGTCATAATGCTGAAATATAGAAGACACGCAATTTTGATAATCGAAATTCCCTTTAACTCAGAAGGAACGCAAAATTTGATGATTTAGAAACGTCTTAGAATGCATTGGTGCGTAAAAAGGAAAAGGCGATGTGAGCTGTGTTTACCTGGGTCGGAGCAGGTGCTGCGGGTGCAGTCGGTCATGCGCGCGTCCACGGAGCAAGAGCAGCTGCTGCAGCCGTCGGGCGCCGTGAATACTACGAAGGTCGCGCACTGGGCGCCGGGCACTCCTGCGAACACACAGAAAATCAGTGGGGTTTTCGTATTTTCATTCTAGTATATTCGTGAGTGCTGTGAGGTTAGTGAACTTTTTTATCCCAGGAGATAACGGACTCCGATAAAACGTACGGCGCAAGGCACCGCCTTACACGTCCATTTGCGGGGTTTTCCTCCTCTAGTTATCGCTTCCAGCGGGGCACCGACTCAGCCCGGACAAGCTCCAAGCACCCGGCTGGTCCCCCACACATGTGATAGTGATGTACAAGTCTGAACAATACTGTTTGTAATCTTTATTTGCAATTACATTATTTTGAAAGGCCAGTATAAATTCTTAGGTTGCTCTAAGATAAATTGTCAGCCAAGCATTGGATGCCTCCACTTCCACATTTTCGACAAAGTCTTGCCCAGTGTATCTTATAATCTTTCAATCGTGGGGGTGATATCTTCCTTATTTGAATTCAGAAGGCTCCTGGCAGTTATTTAGTGTGCCACATTTCATATTTTTGGCACACCCTTCTTATATCTTTCTCCCTCTCTTCTTTCTCCTCTTTCTCTCTTTCTGCATCTCTATCTCTCTATCTCTCTCTCTCTCTGCATCTCTCTCTCTCTCTCTGCATCTCTCTCTCTCTCTCTGCATCTCTCTCTCTCTCTCTGCATCTCTCTCTCTCTCTCTCTGCATCTCTCTCTCTGCATCTCTCTCTCTGCATCTCTCTCTCTCTGCATCTCTCTCTCTCTGCATCTCTCTCTCTGCATCTCTCTCTCTGCATCTCTCTCTCTCTGCATCTCTCTCTGCATCTCTCTCTCTGCATCTCTCTCTCTGCATCTCTCTCTCTGCTCTCTCTCTCTGCATCTCTCTGCTCTCTCTCTCTGCATCTCTGCTCTCTCTCTGCATCTCTCTCTCTGCATCTCTCTCTCTGCATCTCTCTGCATATCTCTTCTCTCTCTGCATATCTCTCTCTCTCTGCATATCTCTCTCTGCATATCTCTCTCTCTGCATATCTCTCTCTGCATATCTCTCTCTCTGCATATCTCTCTCTCTCTGCATATCTCTCTCTCTCTGCATCTCTCTCTCTTTCTGCATCTCTCTCTTTCTGCATCTCTCTCTCTCTTTCTGCATCTCTCTCTCTCTCTGCATCTCTCTCTCTCTTTGTTAAGAACGGAACAGTTCTCTCTCTCTGCATATTCTCTCTCTCTGCAGGGAGAAAGACTCTGCATCTCTCTCTCTGCGATTCTCTCTCTGCATGCATAGGAAGTCTGCGCATCTCTCTCTGCAAAGTCTCTCTCTCTGCACAATGTTTCACCTGCTCTCTCTAAAGAATTTTAGGGATCTTAGGGATCCTACGGATCTCTCTCTCAAGATTTATCTCTCTCTCTGTAACCAGGGCCCGGCAATTAAAGTTTCTCTCTCTCTGCAGTCGCCGTTTTCTCCTGCAAAATCTCTCTCTGCAGCTCTCTCTCTCTCTGCATCTCTCTCTGCATCTCTCTCTGCACCTCTCTCTCTCTCTGCATCTCTCTCTCTCTGCAGCTCTCTCTCTCCGCATCTCTCTCCCTCTGTCTGCATCTCTCTCTGCATCTCTCTGCATCTCTCTCTGCATCTCTCTCTGCATCTCTCTCTGCATCTCTCTCTGCATCTCTCTCTGCATCTCTCTCTGCATCTCTCTCTGCATCTCT